>CM069913.1:4704903-5246145 GCA_036172215.1 Camellia granthamiana | reverse complement strand
TTTTTTATTTAAATTTATAGTTTAAACGCAACATAAAAAATTAAGGATACAGTTCTTCAATTTATATAAAAATCAGTCATAAAATTATATTTTTTTTTCATGTAGGACTAATCCATTTGTATAATTGATTTATAGTATTCTTTGTATTATTCAAAGCAATAGGCGATGACATACGTTGTAAAGCAAGTAGAGTGCTCCAATAATTGAGTGAAAGTTGCTATTGAAGTGTGTAAACATCAATTTAGAATTGATGGAGGAAAAAAGGTGAATAAAGTTTTTTTTTTTCTTTCCCTCAACATTTTTTTTACTTTCTCTTCTTTACAAATCTAAGAAAGAAACACAATATTAGAAAAATTGATTGACAATGCATTCTCTCCCATCTTAGTTGGCCACCATACCTTCTTTAAGGTTTAGTCCCAAAGAGGTAATGGATTCAATTCTTCTTACGTGTTTTTGTAAGGGTGGAAAAATTTTCTTCCGTATGTGCTAATCTAACAACTAACATTTTACTGATCAAAAAAAAAAAAAAAAACATTCTCTCTCATCTCAATCCAAAATTTAGATTATTCGTTGCCATGCATAGGGTGGGAAAATTTTTCTCCATAGGTGCTAATTTAACAACTAACATTTACCGATCAAAAAAAAAAACATTCTCTCTCGTCTCAATCCAAAATTCAGATTATTCGTTGTCATGCATGGCATCTCAATTGTTGATTTGTGTGAACTCCACATTCGGGATCACACTAATTAGCAACTAAGATATTGTGTGCATTACGATGCACAGTAAATAATTTCTCCATTTCAACTCAACAATATAAACTATTTGTATCAAGGCGTAGTCCTCCCTTATCTCGTTTTGTAACTTCTGTACTGAACAACTCTTTTTTAGTTAATATATTTTGTATTCATATGTAGTCAACAAAAAAAATTAACTGTACTTGAAATTGAACACTTTGTGTTTGACATAAAAAACATGACAAGTCCATACACGGATATATGTTGAGTAATTGCTGATAAAAAGAGGACATCAATGATAGTTATGCATCACTTGCTGAATGAACTTGTACAACTGAGTATATGTATTTCAACCACACAAACAATGACCCATCATTCTCTCTCCAACCACTCGGTTTAGTAATCAATGAAACCCAACTTGCAACACTACACATCCATGTCAAACCGGATGATATCATTCCAATCTCTACAAGACATCCCAACTTGGATTTTTTTTTTTTTGATGTGTGGTAAAAACCAATTGTTATTAGATTAGCTCATGGGAGGTGTTGAATTCTCAATCTCTCCCTTGGATACACTTGAGAGTTGCTTCCATGCTTCTAAGGCCACGAGGCCACGGGCTACTAAAGTTTTTTTCTTTGTGGTCAAATGCGTTTACATCTTAGATTTGATTAAGAATTTGTGAAAATAAAGGAAGGAAGGAAAAAATAACCAAAATATAATCTAAATTTTCCTTCTTTTTTTCTTTTATTTTATTTTTTCTTGACTATTTCCTACTCAAATTTAAGATTCAAACTCAACTATCCTTTTCAAGAATGGTCTATCCTTATCTATGGAGAACTATAACTATCTACACAGTGAGGTTCACTGGCCCACATAAGGCCCAAGATCCAATTCTTAAATCCTTTTATACTCATGTTTTAATATTCTCTTAACTATTAAATTGTGTTTCAAATTTTACCAATCGTGAGATTTTCACATAATCTAATGATTAAAGAGTGCATTGAAATATAGAGATAGACAGCCAAATTTTGAGACAGGAGATTTTTTATTCTCATATAATGCTTTATTATTGAATAGTAATGCTATGCGTTAATGATAATGTGATATCACCGTTACATTGTATTTTTTTTCTCAATTTTACATGTAAAGAATGTTTGAAAGGTCTCCTAATATTGTGTTGTTTCAATTTTTCATCTGGCACTGTTCATTCCCTCATTAAGACATTACAAAATACTTGTCACATTTAATAGGAGTCGAACTATATATATAGCAAACAAACTTGCCATGCATGATACTCATTTTGTCTTTATTACATTTTTCCTTCCTAATAATGCAACCAAAAAAAAAAATACTTAAGCACCATTTTAAAAGAATATAATGCTTATTGAATAGTAATATTTATACATTAATGATACTGTAATATTACCATTATATTGTGTTTTTCTCCTCAATTTTACATGTAAAGAATGTTTGAAACGTCTCCTAATATTGTGTTGTTTCAGCTTTCCATCTGCCACTGTTCATGCCCTCATTAAAACGTTACAAAATACTTGTCACATTTAATAGGAGTCAAACTATGTATACTAGCAAACAAACTTACCATGCATGATACTCATTTTGTCTTTATTACATTTCTCCTTCCTAATAATGCAACCAAAAAAAAAAAAAAAATGCTAAAGCACCATTTTAAAAGAACCCTATTTTTTAATTTGTTTTCCTTGTCCAATTTTTTTAAAGACAGGGGTCCAAAATTTTAATAATTAAAAAAAAAAAAATAACAACCCTATGATAAGCATTTTGAAACACCCCAAGAAACAAAATAGTAAGTTTCACGGAGGTTGATGTTATTGTGAAACGTAGTTTTGACTTTGGTGAAAGTAATGTGCAACAATTTTTGTATTTCAAGAAGTCATATAATTTGCTTTGGAAAAAGTAATTTTTCTTTTAAAGCATTAGCCTTGGCCATAAAACACTAAATTGTTTATAAAAAAAATTAAAAATTATCTTATAAAAAATAAAAACAAAAACATTGCTCGTATTCATATTATCTTTAGTGTTAACACTACAAAAAAATTGTCATGTAGCGGCCAAACTGTCGCTAAAAGTAACAAAAAGCGTCACTAAAACCTTGCACACTTTTACCAGCGGTTTGAATAGCGACGGCCAAGGCGCTGCTATAGAGCCGTCAGCATAGGGTTTATTGTGACACTTTTATCAAGCGCTGGTATAAATATTTCTCTTGCGACGGTTAGTGTAATGACGGTTATAAACGTCGCTATATCTCAAATTTACCCATTGCTTGATACCTTTTTTAGCAACGGTCTGACTGCTGCTACAACCTGTGCTTTTTGCGACATTTTGTCAACTGCTATTATATTTTAACTCTATTCCATCAGTTTTACACCGTCACTATAGCCATTTATTTTTTTTTGAATTTTATTTGTAGCGACGGTTATTAACTGCGATTATTAGCTATGTTTTACTATTCAATTACCAATAATATATAGTTTGAAATTTTTAATGGTTTATCCCTGCTTACATAATCACCATTATATATATAAAAAGCACCATGTTATTCTAATGGCTCCGTAGTCAATAATTGTAAAAGATAAAAGAGTATGCATTTTTCATAATCTCAAAATATCCAAAACACCTTAATTAAAAGGTTCATTACATAAGCTTGTCATATCAAAATAAATCAAATGTTTCTAGCAAACTAATAGTTACACCATAATCCAAAAGGTACATATAAACTTGTTACATGAGAATAGTACTCAAAAGTATTACTCATAACGCCATTTTATAAAGACCTCCATGAAACATGTTCAAATCAAGAAACGACATCCATTTTGATGCTTTCATATTGTCCTAGGTTCTGCAATAAAAACGACTTTGATGTTGATGCTTTCATATTGTCCTGTTTCCTGCAATAAAAAATGATTAAATGAGCATAAGGATCATTTTCAATTTGAAAATCTATAAATCACATAATACAAACATAGACGAGTGATTATTTGGTGGTCTTGGAGCATTACTCCATATCTCTTATCACTTGACACTCATCAAGTTCTCCAAACTTTTAATAAACCCTATTGAATCTCACAATTTTAACCAATAAATATTATGTATGTGAGTATGCCTATAAAAAAAGTATAATCAGATCATATTACATTTATCCGAATCTAGTCAGGCAATAATTGAATCTATCAGATTTAAATTTTAACGGATTATTAGATCAGATATTCATTAACATATTCAAATCAAAAGCTGATCGATTGACCAATCTAGCTTCAGTTATGCATGTATTGAACATTGGCCTAATATATTTCATTGTCAATATTCATCCTTTGTGCAAACCAATGTTGATATTTACAGCTCCATCTTGAATAACTCTAATGGCAACATTAGTGTCTGCACAAACAACAAACAAACACACACATTATCTACACATATATGATATATCATGAGGTTTCCCTATCGAGTCAACAAGGATTTTAAGGTTGGCAGAGAAAAAAATGGAGTCCATGAATTGAAAATTTTGAATAGAAGATCTTTTATATTCCTGGATACAAACTTGAATGTCAATAATCATATACTGAAACTTGGTTGATCCAACCTGGCAAACTTTAATGAAGAATGAAGTTAAGAATAAAAGATGGTTAGACCATTTCCACATGGCCACCGCCAAGAGCTCTGTTTCACTTTTGCTCATTCCTGTCCAAGAAATCCCATAAATACAATATGTAAATAACAGTCTAAAGCAAGCTCAGAAGAGCAAAGCTATGTTTCTTTAACCAAAAAAATGCAAGGATGCTAGATCATCTCATCGGTATTTTGACTTCGTATAGTTCTCTTGTTGACGCACACTAGGAAAATACCAAAAATCTTTATTTCACTCCATTAACTTATCAGAAAAATATCTTTATTCCCCCTGACTATATTCTCTTGGAATAGCTTTTTCCCATTTCCCTCCAGAGTTTCCAACAAACAAACAGAGCATTAGGAAATTTTAAATTAGATTCATGCTTACAGGGGTTGAAGTAACCAGCCATGCCCCACTCTAACACTTGCATAGAGGTCCATTTTTGGTTATTAACCTTTGCTGCAGGGATTAGATTCAACATCACTTTTCTTAGTCCATTTTTTGTTAATAAACTTTGCTGGCTGCCCCCAAAATAACTTCACTCAGGCAAGACCGGCATTTCATTTTCTAAGAAATTTTTTAGGTAATCCACATACATAAATGCATATGCTCAATCATATAATTAGAGGGGGGTTGCAGATAGCTATTAAATAATTCTAGATTGGGTTGTTAATTAGCAGAGAAATTTTTGTTAGAGCAAGGATGATAAGACAAACTTTTCCAGATAACGAACATATGGAAGACTTTGAACTATGTGAAAAATTACCACTTGTGCTAAGGTTGTAAGCATGTCATATTGGTATGGGGAAAAAAAACAAGCAAGCACCAAACAAATGTCAGCGTTTCTGCGAGAATCGAGGGAAAACCACAGGAACTCTAATTGAATATGTGAGTGCAGTGTGACATACTAAAAGAAAGAAGCAATTACCCTTTGACGTTTGGAGCTTGGAGACGATGGTGGATTGCCATGTCGACTACTTGACGAGGCCCCTCTGTTTGAGTTGTCCTGAGCCTGTACATATGTAAAATGTTCAGTTAGAAAGGCTAGACAGCCATTTTACAAATGACTCTCCAAGTTGGAAAACAAATATCGTAAATTTCATCTTTAACACTGGGGAAACTCTGATAATAAAGGAAACTCACTTGTGTTGAGGATGCTTGTGTAGTTCTATCCTCAATATCACCCGCTCCCTCAGATGATGGAATACTTGACCCACTTGCTGTGCTTTCAGATATGATGGGCATGATCTGACGAAGTAAATTAGACAAGAACAGTCCTTCATCACCCTCTCTTGGTGCAGCCACCTGAGTAGTGGCAGCACTCTGAGTTGTTCCTGTGTGAACTGCAGCAGAACTTGTACCCATTCCATGGAAGTTAACATCACCAACATGGATATGCTCTCCAGGGAATATAGACCTCAGCAACTGATCAAGCCCGCCATGAATCTGCGTAGAAAACCCTTGACCAATTTCTGTCCCATCACCTGATGGAATGTTTCCTGAAATACAAACAATTTTTCATGTGTTTAACAATTCAAATAAAGGAAGTGGAGGCTGAAACCCAAAAAGATGCCAAGTAACAAACTTTATTTATCCCATAAAGAGCCCACCTCTTCATACAAATCCTCAAAGATCCTAGCATTACACTCCAACCAAATAACTCCATAAACTACATAAAAAACACATTACCACAAGAATAATGCTTTATCAGTAACAAAATTTTGATTATAATGGATTTGAGACGAATTAATTTGATCTGAGAATGTTAATTTTCATGCCACAACCACCATCAGTTCTCCCTATGCTATTCTTCATCATCATCATCTTCTACTTCTTCATCTGTAAAACACACACAACACCAAAAATTCCAACAGGTTAAGGCATTGTTTCATGACCATCAACAACCCAAATCTTTCCAGATGAAATAGGTTGTATTATTTTACTGATTCAAATAGGAAGATGCCCAAACCTGTAGTCTCATATTCACCCATTTGTGAGCATACATTTGAGGTAGGCACTATTACTCCATTGTGACATTTTAAAATAAATAAATAAATAAATAAAAACATAACAAACCAATAAAGAAAAAGGTAGGCACTATTACTCCATTGTGACATTTTATCAAATACCTAACATACATACATAATAGATAGAGATGACCCACCTCTAGCCTTACTCAAACACAACAAAATGCAAAACAAATCAAAAGCTAAGTTTGACTTGATCTGTTAGTACAACAGAGAGAGCAACCATGAAACAAATAGGCCAATCTCGAAACAAATAGATGAAATAGAGACTAGAAACCTTAGATCACCTGGTTCTTGCGATGCCATCCTTGGTTTCGTCACAAGCAAAATATTTCAAATCCAACTAAAGCAACAGCCGTCGGAGCCCCTGGCCTCTCTCCACAATCGACAAACTTCGACGGCTTATGGAATCCACCGACGACTCCTCTAAGTCGAACGTGCAACCGCTGAAGAAGAGGATCCACCGGCGCAAGCCGATCTCATTTGCCGCACGAAACATCAAACCCTCCTATCCTACGGTGATGATGGTTTCGGATTTGATGGTTTTAGCCCAACTGGGAAACAGTTTTATCATTTGTAGCCTATTTGTACATAACAGATCAAGTCAAACTAATGAGATTGGCATGTGTACAAAATGTACATACTTTCTTTTATTCAAAAACAAAAACATAGGAAGAGAGGGGGAGGAAACAGAGACTAGAAGAAAGCAGAGAGGGGTAGAGAGAGAAACTGAGAGACCAAAAGAAAGAGAGGGCTAAAGAAAGAGAAACAGAGAGAGCAGACTAACCTTCAAATCACAGTGGTGCTGTAGCGTGACGTCGTCGATACACCGGTAGAGGATGAACGAAGGCTCAATGATGAAGTGTTGAGACTAGGGCACACAATCGAGGCTTCAAGGAGTTGAACGGTTTTGTTGGGGACTGATTCTGATATGTTATTCACCCAAAAAAGAGAAAAAAAAAAAAAAAATCAAATTTGAGTGCGAAATGAGATTTTTTTTGGCGCCCCTTTATTTTTTGCTTGGCTAATTGTAGTGGGTGAGTACAAACCGTCACCATAAAAAAATATATAGCAGCGCTTTAAGGAAAAACTGTGACTAAAACTTGATTTTTTAGCAGCGGCCAACAACTGTCACAATAGTCCATTTGTAGCAGCGTTTTTGGGGCTGTTGCAATAAAAAATGCTGGTAAAACTCGATTTTCTTGTAGTGTAAGCTTATTATCTTTTAAAAAATAAAAATAAAAAATCTAATAATGATGTGATAGTAGAATTTTTGGAATTTATTATCATCTTGATTAGAGGTGCAACGTGAACTGATTGGTAGAGGAGATGCTCAAGCTCAATTCAAGTTATGTTAAGATTTATTCAGACCTAGAACTCTCATCAAATCCAACCACCGCAGTAACGGAAGATCAAAATACTTAAATCTACAAGATTAGGACCATTGCATGCATCATCAATTACAGAAAGCCCCATAAATAATTATTTTTGCAATAAATTTGGATCTCCATGACATATACTATAGCATCATATATTTTTGTTCACCTATTCTCCATCTTGCTGTTGTGATTTCATATATATTCCTAATATTAGTAGAGAAAGGGGTGATAAGGGGTCAGTTATAGCTGACATATCAGATATTGAATTGGCTAAATGTAAATCCAAAATTTCATGGCTAAGTCGTAAATTATTTAATCTCATAAATTTATAGCATTGTATTATGGTTACATTCATGAAAATTATACATAAAACATACACATCTGTACCACACAAATAAGATATATGACTTCATTAAAATTACAAACTCGTACAAATACAATGATCATCATCAAATTACATAACACAATCTAATACTAAACACATACATATATAGAGCTAGCTAATATCGATATTTATAAATATATTAATTGATATATGTATCGAATATTTTTGGTAGTTCAGGAATTCTGGGAAGGCCAAAGGAAGGCACCCATGGCAAAGTTTCTCTTGTGGGAGATGTCGCCGGAGACAGAGAGACCGTACTGGGATAAGAGGCAGTCGAGTTTCCACTCGGGCATGGACTCGTAGTCGGATTTCTTGTACCTAGGGTAATGCAATGGCATCTGAAATGAACAGCTCTGTTTCTCTTGGTGCTGCTGGTGGCTGCGATGACTATTCGGCCTTAGCCCATTCATCATGCTGTTTGAGCAAGCTGTTCCACTCATCTTTCTTTCTTTCTTCTTCTTTCTTTTTTATTTGGCTATTTCTTGGGCAAAACTCAATGCCAAGGTAACCCTTTTATAGACACCCATGAAAGAGAGAGAGAGACAGAGCACGCGAGCGTGAGTTGATTTTTTAGTTATTTTAATTTAGAGTTAAAAAATTAAATTTGGAATTCATTTTTTGGCTTTTTTTTTATTTTTGTGAGAGGAAAAACAAAATCATATGACATTTTATTTTATTAACTTTTTAGTTAAATTTTTTTTTTTGGACTAAAATAGTCATAAAAAAAAAAAAAATTATGCCAAACATAGCCAGAGTTGGTTACTTTGTATATGAATTAATTTCTTTCTTGTGGTTCACACCAAAACAACCTAAAAACAATGAAGTTTTCTAATTAATTAATGAATACTGAGATTTAAAATATATATATATATAGTAAGCTTTATAAGTTTAATATAATTAAACAAACTAATTAAAACTAATACAAATGGTGTGTAGACATCAGAATGAATAAAATAAAATATACATTTTAGTATTAAAAAAATGATAATATTACTTCTTGGACTAAGAAATTGTTAATGAGAAGAGAATTAAGTATTATGAAAATTAAAATTTTAAGAAACTTAATATAATTATATTTTATCTGTAAAACTTAAACCTATTTTAGATTTTTGAATTTTAAGATTTTTAGTAAATTGGAATGCTAGGAAAGCAATAGCATGATATAATTATGTTATATTTGTAAGACTTAAATTTATTTTAGATTTTTGAATTTTAGTTATGTTGTGTTTGGTTGGAGGATTTGATGAGGGATTTGGAAAGAGAAATAAAAAAGGTAGGTGAATGTAAATGAAACATACAGTTACATACTTATATTTCATCTAGTTTTACACACATTTTTTCTTTTCCTTTCCTAAATCTCCTAATCAAATACAGTTTTAGATTTTCTATTAAACGGGAATGCTAGGAAAGCAATAGCATGAATCAAAGTTTCTTACATACATCATCTTTGGCTTTTGTTAATTCAGTGCAAGGACGGTTTTATACTAACTTCAAGGAAGAATACACACCCTATTAAATTTATTTTATTTTTATTTTTTTTAAAAAAAAGTGTTAGTTAAATGTAAACGAATGTTCTTGTAACATTATAATTATTTAATACTTTCTTATCATTATTGAGGTGGAAAATATTTTGGAATTTAGTGACAAAATTAAAAATATTTTGATTACAGTGAAAAATATATTGAATTTAATTCAATAAAAAGTGTCACTTGCTATTCCGTGGCTATTTAGAAAGTTACTATTTTAGTAAGTTATTTTAATTTTTGGTTATTTTAGTAAATTAAAATTTTTATATTTGAGAAGATTAGTGGATTTTTATTTTTTTTTGTAGTTAGATGTGATGTTTGCGAAAGAAAAAGTAAAATAATTATAAATTTGATGTGACATTTTATCTTATTAGTTATTTTAACATATTTTGTTTTGGGGAACTTACTGATAAGTCTTATGTACCAAGTTCAAAACCCAGCTAATTCCAAAATAAAATACTTGCACCAATTAGTCCAACACATTTTTAATTGTTACCAAAAAATCCTTTTTTTTTTTTTTAAAATTTACAGACACTGTTCACATCTTACTTCCGTCGGACTTCCGTCAAACGGTCGCCGGAGACTCGTCGAAATGTTCAACATCGCCGGGAAGTCGCCGGAGTATCACCGGGAAGTCGCCGGAGTTTCGCCGGAAGTTCGCCGGAGAGTTAAGAACGTTAATGGAAGTCGCCGGAATGTTCAGAACGTTCACTGGACGTTAAGAACATCACTGGTGACTCACCGGAATGTCTAGAATATTGCCGGAAAAAAAAAAAGAATAAATGGATAAATTATAGCAAAAAAAACATAGCAAAATGTGCTAAATATTGATAAATTAAAAGGAAAAAAAATGAAACGACAAAAAACAGCAACAATGGGGAAAACATATGTTATTTTTCAATTTTTGTAAGGTTCAAGTAAATAATATCTAAATAGTGATCAAACTGAAAAGTAAGTTTTGAAACTGTAAAATGTTACAGTTGCAAAACAAAAATCTATTAAGCATTTATCCTTATTAATCAAACTGAAAAACATGTTATGAAACTGTAAAATTTTACAGTTTTAAACCATGATTCATTCCAGCACCAAAAAAAAATTTGAAACTGCAAAATTTTACAGTTTTCACCGCCTGTAACTAAAACTCAAAAACTACTTGTTCAGAATTCGAAAATTTTCTCCATTAGAACAGAAAAACAGAAGTGTATAGCAGAGAAAAAAAAAAAAAAAGAGATCGAAGGGGAAAGGCGGATGTAGAGAGAGGATTTTACTCCGGCAACTATTTTTTTTTAGATCTAGCCAAATCTGTGTAGATCTACTCAGATCTGATGTAGATCTGAGTAGATCTACATCAGATCTAAGTAGATCCACTCATCTTCTTCGTCGGAAAATATATCATCTTCTTCGTCGGAAAATATATCATCTTCTTCGTCGGAGTTGATTTCGATGGTTGGTGGTTATCAGTGAACCCCGATCAATGGAGAAAGACATGTCACCGGTCGTCGTCTTCCATGACAAACACGATGAGAGAAAAATGCAGAAAAAAAGCGAGAGAGGAAGGGAAGCAAAAAACAAAGAGAGAGAGAGGAAAGGACTTTTGGGTGTATTCAAAAGGTTATGGGATTAAATGGTCACCACATGTTTCATATGGGACCTGTGAGTAATTTCCCCTTTTGTTTTTTTGTGAATTTTAACTAAAAAATAACCCAAAACCCACTTGCCAAAAAGCCCATAATTATGTTTCTTGTATCCAAGGAAAAAGACGATTTTTAATTGATTTTTTTTTTTTTTTTTTTTTTTTTTGAGTCCTAGGCTAAAATAGGTTTATTATTTTGATGAACTTTCAGATGGAAATTTTTTTATAGTCATTAAAGATCAAAGTGAGTAAAAAATTGGAGCTTTGAAAAAATTGGTATCATAATTTAATTTGGAAGAAAAAAAATTGTAGGATAAATTACACTTTGTCCCTTTATATTTGTTCACTTTTCTACTTTGGCCCTTAAAGTTTATTTATTTCTCACTTTGACCCTTCATGTTTCGAGTTTTTTTCAATTTACTCTTAAGACTAATTTCTATTAAAAATTAAACAAAAAATGATACATTAACAGGTACGTGGTATAAAAATATTTTATTATATATAACTCAAATCTCTAACATAAATTTAAACTCTAATATAGTAATATATTTTTTATGTTTTGTACAGTTATTACAGCATTTTCTGTTTAATTTTGAATAGAAATTAGCTATAAGGGTAAACTGAAAAAAACATTGAAACGTAAAAGGACAAAGTGAGAAAAAAAAAGAAAAAAATTAAGGGTTAAAGTGAATATAAGACACCTAACAACATATTGGCTATAGAAGGAGTACTTTAAGTGGAAGAACTTGTATACAAGCCTAAAGTGAATGCTTTATTTGCTTAATGGTTACGCTTGAAATTATATATTAAGACATGTTATCACTATTATGTTTCAGAGAAAAAGGGGCAGCCATTAAAATATTCAAAAAAAAAAAAAAAAGAAGCAAAAAAAATCTATATAACTGAAAAGAATTACTAATTAATACAACTATAATAAAGGGTTTTTTGAAACTTGGAGGCAGCCACCTCCAACCGCCCCTTGGTTCCATCCTTGTGTGTTCCAATATTTTAGGGCGGCTTAACATTAAATTAAGAGTCTTGGGTCCTTTTAATTGGTACTAGAACCTAGTGCATTAACCCAAAAAATGGCTATAATAATAATGGAGGAGAATGTTAGAGCATGTACTAGAAAAAAACAAAAGTAGAGAGGAAATTAAATTTGATGAAAGGGACATAGGAAGAAGAAAGTATGGCTTAAAACCAGTTTCATGGTACACAAAGATGAGAGTTGAGAAGTGAGAGTTACAATTCAAAAATCACGAAATAAATGCCAATTCAATTGATTGAACGGTGACCAATTATCAAATCATTTTTTTTTTTTTTTTTATCAATTACTTTGTTGACAAGTACTTGGTCGATATCTAGTTTGTTCCTTACGTCTTCAACCCAACTTGTGAAATAGTGTCCAATATGTAAAGGTTGTGAGTTTTCTTTTAGGTTTTGTAATATTTTTGGTCTAAACTACCTTAAGAAGTGTAAATCATGAATTTAAATTCATAACGCGTGTTCAAAAATTATCCAGACTAGTCGAGGGAAACCCGAGATACCCTCCTTATCAAATAAATAAATAAATATAAAATAAAATCAGCCATCCTAAATTCAAGTTTCTTCTAGGTTTGGAATGTTGTCATTGATGTCTTTGAATTTCTCTTGAGAATACGTGTTCAAGTTCCCTTTTATTTTGCTAATAAAAAATAAGATTTATACATATCATATATATTATTAAAAGTAGTGTTTTTTTCTTACTTAAGTGGTACATTCTAAAGGTTTACTTTTTTTCTTAAAATATCCATATCAGCATACATTTTCTATTTACATGTATAAAGTTCTACACAAACTCAATTTCAATTATAATAACCAATTTTATATGGACTGTATTTGAGAAATATTTATTTTCATATATATAATCATAATTTAATTATTATGATATTTGAAAAAAAAAATTATCTCCATATACAAATAAATAAATACGACAAAATGTGCTTAATTATGCGGATCAAATTAATTTTCTTTCATATTTTTTTTTTTTTTTGTCTATCTTGTTGATGTTTTAGTATTAATTTAATTTTATATATATATATATATATAAGTATCAAAATTTTTCTATATGTGTCTTCTGTTCTTTTATTTATTTAATTTTAAAGTGCCACGTAATATACCGTTATACTTAATTATTTCTAAAATCTAATATTTAAAAGACTTCTAAACTACCCATAAATAAAATTTAGAATATATTTATATGTACTAAAAAATACTTTATGAATTAAATTTCTTATGTTTTTCACTTTTATTCAAGTATTCAATTTTTATATTAAAATTAAATATATTTCTTATTTTTTATCTATCTTATTTATATTTTATTATTAATTTATATTGAGTTTCCTATTTAATATGAAGTTGTTTATTAGGAAAAATTTATATTTAATTTAAACTTTATATACATATATACAATTATATATAATATGTATAAAAAATTTAAAATAGATATTAAAGAAAAATCAATACTCAACATAATTAATCTATCTATTTTTTCTTAATCTAACAGCAACATACTTATATTTAATTTTTAAAATAAATTTTATTATAACTTTCATTCCTATTTTTTTTATATTTCCAACTGAATAAAAATAAATAAATAATAGAAATCACTTTTAATTGTATGTTACTTTTTTCCTTTTCAATTTAACTATTATTATTAATGTCAAATTGAGTATTTATTTACTATGTTATAATTTAATATCATATAAAATCATTATATATTTATTTTTGTTACACTTTTATATATAGCACTATAGGGCTAAGATTATTAAAATACACATAAATAATTGAAATAAAGTAATTATATATATTTGTTTAAATAACATTTTTATAGAACGATAAGGTTAAGATTATCAAAATAAATAATTAGAATTATTCTTTAATTTTAAATGACTTTTTTTCTCCAATTTAATCATTATTTTTAATATTAAAATGAATATTTATTTTATTATATTGAAATTAAGTACAAAAGTATTATATATATATATATATATTTAAATTACACTTTTATAGTTTAACAGAACGAAATTGCACTGCATATTTCGTAATATATTTTTTAAATAATTATATATATGTATACATAGATATATTATTCTTTTGTAATGCATACATCGCAACATATTTTTAAAAATAATTTATATATAAACATATATAAATAATTTTATTTTATTTTATAAAATATTATTTAAAAGAAAAAAAATTAACTCATGTGTCGGGGTCAACTACTAGTATATATATAGAGAGAAAATTTCAAACTCTCTATTTAGTGCAAGTTCTTACAAGTTAAAAATTAATAATCAAAAAATGAAAGTAAAAAACACCCCTTCCACTACATCTTAATAATCAGTTTTCTTTTTTAAACTATTTGTGCATCATAAATAACTTTTCCAAATTAAAAAAAAAGCTGTAACCAGCCTCATAACCTTGCAAAGCATCCGCCATCATGTATATACTAATATAATAATCATATACAATATATATATACAAAATAATGCTACAAATTTGTAACATTCGTTTTAAACCAAAATACTCATTAATATAACTTGTTATTTCAAAAAATACCAGTGCTACATAATCAATATAGTTTGCAATTCATTTTTCATACATGCCAAACCATCCTCTTTTTTTATTATTATGTTTGGATTATAAATTTATGGAAGCAAAAGAGAAGGGAAAAAAAATTGAAGTATATTTTGCTAATCTTTTTTCCCTCCCTTGATAAATCTAATATCCAAAAATAATATAAATGCAACAAGAAAATAAATAGTACTATGCAAACTCTCCTAGTAGTGCCCTGCAGTTGTATCCTAGTGAACATGACTCTGAGAGAAACCATTCAAACAATTTGTATTTGATCCTCATCCAGAACATGCACAACTAGTTCATCACTTTCATTAGATTGAAAATGTGTACCACCACCACTGGCCTTATAATTGTCAATCTATATCCTATCCAAACATTCAATACATGCCCTGACCAGTTGTTTTCTGGGTTTGACCCCACCATTTTTTTAAAAATTAAGAGCTGAAAATGACCTTAGATAGAGTCGAGTGTATAATGGGACTTAAGGCTTGATTTGATTTAGGAGCTGAAAAATAAAAAATTATTTAGGCATATTATTGTCCTTACATTATCCAAAGAACAAGCCATGCATGAATCAAATATTCAACATTCATAGTTTCATTAAGCCGACATGTCCACAAATTCATGTGGTTTTTTCTATGCCACATACGGTGACAACCCCTTGCGATAAAATCACACCGTGCACAAGCAATTCAGATGACAAAAATGAATGTGTAAAATAAAAGTAATGACATTTTAAAATTTGAAGGTAACAAAAAAGGAGAGCTGTAAATGGTATTGACAAACCTCGACTTCTTTAAACAACGGTAAAAACGTAACAAAAATTAATTTAAAAGTAGGACCCGTACACACAAGCATCTTAAAATTTTATGATATCTATTCGTCTCTAAAATCATCTGGTAGGATCATTATCCCTTTTTAGTAGTGTCTAATAATTTCTGCCGTTAGATTACTCTTAAGAATGATCTAGTAACTTTATGCTCTCACAGTCCTGGCATAATTCCGGGAAGATAGGCAAATTGCTTCCATTGATATTGACTATTGGTTCAACAGCATAATCGTGACGTCCAAAATGTGATGCTGATTCCAGTATGAATGTTTCTCCGCGATACCTAGGTTGGTAATATTGTAATTTCTACATTTATACCATAAGAGTGGGGAAATCAACCAAGGGGCATTTCTTTTCTCCTGTCAGAAGTCATACATCAGGAATCTGTTCTTCGTTCAACATAAACTTCATTTAGATTCTCAGACGCTGATTTCTCCGTGGAAGGTAAATCTACAAGCATGCTCGGAGGAGCAAAGTACATGTGCAGTGACATCATACAGATTATTATCCCCAAGAAAAGCTGCAGCAGACAAAAAAGAAAGAAAAAAAAATTTCTCATCAATAATATAGATATAGTCTATAGAAAGAGTACAAGATTGTGCAAAGGAACTCTCACTCTCTCTCTCACAGATCCATACGAGTCGAAACATCCAACAGTGGAGAGAGAACATAAAACAAAAAAATTTAATGGAAATTTACCTGCAATGTTGGCTTGAAATTGAAGAGGTAAATAGACAAAACCATTGTCAGCAGCATTGCCATTGATGTGGAATAAACCTGAAAAAAATAAAAAATAAAAAATAAATAGTTGGTGCTAGAAATAGAGCAGGAGGTAGAATATCCAAGTTCTTTGAGGAGAAACATATTGATTACATTGGTTTTACATAAATGGTCCAAAGCCCCCGAAAGGGTGGCCGTATTCCACACCAAGCATAGCATTATCCAAAATTGGAACCTCCATTACCATTATTTAAAATATTCTGTAAGACAAGACGAAAAAGGGATTCTGATTCCAAATAATTAGCATAATGCATTGTCAGATAAGAGTTATTCAATTTAATTTGCAGTCCATCTTTTGTATGGTTTCTGCTAGATTCCCAAATAATAAATATCTCCACAAAATGCAACAAATAAAACAGAACTACATGCTAATAGGAGAAAAACACAACCCAGAGTATCCCAACAAACTCTCTCTTAAATTTGCATCCTGCAATATCAATTAGTTACAAACTTAAAATCAACACTATCTAGTTGCAAATGTGCATGTAACAAGTTTTAAAAAGTATATAAATGGAGGAATTACCTTCACAATATTGTCAGCATATTTCATTAACCATGAAACCAACAACCCAGTTGATCCCAGATTTAACACCACCAGCCATGTTGTAATACTGTAACCATTTAAGAGGCGTTGCCACCACGGTCCGTTCTCAAAACCACCTGTGAAATCATCCAGGATAAGCCGTGCCATGTTGAAAATCACACCAAACCTAGAAAGAAGAAAAGAAATGTGATTATACAAAAATCATCATACGTGGGGGGGAAAATTACATTACTGATAAATGACAGATGCTAGTCACGTTAAACAAGTCCATTGTCTCTATTACATTCTTTCAAGGAAAAAATAAAAAAATAAAAAACTCATCTCCCTGCATTCACCTTAGAAGAGCTTTGTGAAAATGTCATCAGTTTTTTCTGGTAATCATGCAAACAAATGAACCTTAACATCACGAATTTCCACTTCTGATGAAGACAGTGATATTGTTACACTCATACAGTTATTAGGTCCAACATCTTTTGAAATTTCAGTTATACAAGATATCTGCATGAACTTTGTGATTGTGACTGTCGACTTGGAAGTTGGTAATGTATGATAGTAGAGCATCCATGTCACTTGCAGAAACAATTGCAGTGATCATCAGTAGAACAAATAAAATGATACCTACGTATACAATTGTACATTCTGCCAGTACAAGCTATCATTGTTCTTCTTCATCAGGAACTCTGTATAAACACCTGCCGATGCTGATAAACAAGCAGATAGGATTCCCAACATATACCCCTGGATAGGTGCTGCAAAAAGAGACTCACATGAAGACTCCCCACATCCTTTTACCTGTGATAATAAAAGAGAGAATTGATCATTCAACTTCAAGTACTCAAGTAACAATTCAGAATATAATCTAGATCAGTTGTTAAAACAAGCTTTATGGTCAATACCGTCATTTATAACATGACATTGTTAGTCAAAATACCCTTACACTCTGTTTGGTTGGGGGATTTGGGAAGGAAAATGGAAAATGTAGGTAAAATATGAATAAAATATACTTATATTTCACCTAGTTTCACATATATTTTCCCTTTCCAAATCCCTTCCCAAATCTCCCAACCAAACACAGGCTTCAGAGATGGCTTTAATAGTGACATCCAAAATGGAACAAGACTGCACATATCGACAAAATTCTCCTGATGGTTTTCTTAGTGCCTGTTCTTTCCCCATTTCACAATTCTACCAGATAAACTATAGAAGAAATTTATAAGTAAATTAAAATGTTTATAAACAAGAACAAAACAACAACAACAATAAGAACAACAGCAACAATAACTGTACATTTTACATTAACTACCATATCTTTCATCATTCAAACAAAATCAAATCTTAAGAAATGCAGCAACCAAAAGACATATGCTTCTGACTTCTGCAACATGCACTGGAACTAGTCCTTGCAAAGGGTTTTTTTACATAAAGAGAAATTGTCAAAGAGCAAAAAAAAAGTACATTGGTTTCATTATCTGAATCTATGATCTCATTGTCTGGCAAAAACAGAGCCCTCTTTTGAGGAGTATAACCCAAGGATCAGATCAGAAAAACTTCATTTAAAAGACTGGCCATATTAGAACAATCAAGCAAAAAAACCCAATCATCTTCCTGTTTTATCCCTGATAACCCAGGAGATGGGGGTGCCTCCAAATACCCCTCTAAGATAAATGAGAAGATTAACTGGAATATCATAAAAGTTTTCCGTTAGTACCTGGCTTGTGGTTGTTCCAATAGCCAATAAAACTATTGCCATCCACTGCAGATAAGACAGTTTCCTCTGGAGGAATAGCCTGCAATATGGGATCAACAAAATAATTTAAGAAATCCTAATGAGAAAGTAGACTAAGAATTCATTAATTAATAAATAAATAAAACATAGCAAGAAAATAAAAATATAAAACAAGATAGCTCATATGATCCAGGCCATCAGGCAAATAGCAAGGAAGCACCTGAACAATATGCCAGTGGTGACAATCTTCAGATTACCCATTATCTGATATGTGGATGTATCCACATAAGTCAAGGTAGCAAACTGAACATTGTTATGAATTAGATATATGATTGAAGGAATGGGGTATAAACGCACGCTCTTCCATTCTGTAGTCATCCTTCTAGGAGATGAATTTTGGCACTCTCTCCAAAGAAGCAAACCAGAAACTGCAAGCTGTAGTTTACAAACATAAGTGATATCAGTGGCTTACTGGCTTAAGGAAAGGGAAAACCAACTCTCAGCGAGGGTTCAAATAAGAGCAAAATTAGAACAATTTTCCAAACAAATGAAGTTTTGTCTGCTCAAGATTTCAAATAAGATTCTTGTACCTTGAAAGCTTCAGCAAGAAATGGTACGGTTGCATAATCATATTTGTAGCCTCCATTGCTTTGGGAGAGAGTTGTCAAAATTCCCTGCCAAATAATGTAAAAGACAGGTCAACATATCAATTATAGCTTGCTTTATAAAATAAAACAATTAAAAAAGAACTCTCACTCTCAAATAGCACAGCAACTACATAGTGAAATAGAATTCAGAAGTAATCAATTGAAAAACTTTAACTTCACCGTAGAAAATGTCATCTATAAGAAAATTAACCCATTTTTGTGTTTAAAGCTTGACTACAAATTTTTCTTCAAAAGATATTCCCTATAGATGTGGTGCATGCAAGATTTGGTATCATTGTCGTAAATTGTGACTTCTTACTTCTAAGCATATATTGAATAATTAACTGAAGAGAAAAAAAATAGCAAAAGAAAATATTTGAAGTCTATGGGTTAATATATATATATAGAGAGAGAGAGAGATTGATAGAGAGTTTGCTATAGAATAGCATGATAAATCATGATCCAGGGGGTAAAAAAACTACTGAAGAAGTGGCATATACAAGAGCTAAAAATAAAAGATGAAAACAACTTCAAAGAAGATGAATTTCTACAACGTGGTATACTTTCGTAATCTAACCTCCCCGCATGCAATGTCATTTCCTAATCTAACCTCCTACCATACGCCATTGATAAACTTTTATTCTTACCAAATTCCTCCCAGTCCCTCATGCATTTCTACAACCCCATGACTGATAAGAGCCTCTTAATGAATAAGTCTTCCACCCAGGCAAACCACCTTTCAGGCCTTGCCAAGGTTTTAAAAAGCGGCCGCAACCGTTACGTAACGCCGTTACGTAACGGTTTTGGCGGTTACCGCCACCCGTTACGGCCGCTTTTGCAATGTGATTGAGATTCACAGGTGTGTCGGCCATAGCGGTGCCGTAACAGCCGTAACAGCCTGTTACGCACCGTTACGTAACGGTTCCAAACTGTTTCTTTCGAAAAAACACACAAAAAAAAGCTGAAAATGGAGGAAGAGAGATAGAGAGAAAAGGGAAGATAAAGAGAGAAAATTGAGGAGCAAGAGATAGAGAAAGAGAAGAGGGAAGATGAATAACATATTATTGATTTGTTGAAACTGTAAGACTTATGCTATTCTATTCAGCTGCTATCACTAAACCATTTTATTTGTGTGCGTCTATCTATATATTGTTTGAAAAAAATAATAATAATAATAATAATAATAATAAGTATGGTCATTATCTATTTGGCTTGGTTAAAATATGTATATTTATATTTAGGCTTTTATTTATTCTCTTACTTTTGTCATTGTTTATCTTATATATAATAGTTAGTGATTGATTTTTTGTATAATATAAAGTCATTAATTATTAAAATAAAATGTAAAAAACTCAGTTTATAGTGATTTAAAAATATGAAATATATTGGATCATACTTAAAAATTTACAAAAATTTATCAATATTTATTTTTAACCCAATAAATATGATCATAGAAAAAAAAATATGTGTATCGATAAATTTTTTTCAAATTGTGCAAAAAATAAAAAAATTCACGGTTCCGGTTACCGCAACCATTACACTACGGCCTTTACACCCCGCAACCGCAACCGCGTCACCGCTACCGTTACGGCGACCGCAACCGCTTTTTAGAACCTTGGGCCTTGGACTACTAAATCTCAAACATTTGGCTCTAATAGATAAGTTCTAAACTACCAAGATAAGAAGTGGGTAGAGTCCCAATCTTACAACACAAGTTCACAGCTAAAACCAGTACATCTCCCGCCTCCGCTATAGAAATCCTCCCAATTTCTGCAAAGGTTTGTACGTTGGACAATTAATTCATACAAAAGGTTGGTACATTTCTCATCCGATCAAAGTTTAACAATCTCTTCCTATGACTTTCCATCACACTTGGAGTCTGTAAGTAGCGTAAGTTAACTATATTGAAAGCTGCGAAGAACATTAATTAGTTTCAAATAGAACCTAATCGAGCAAACATTACAAAGCTTCTGCGACCTTGAAAGCCTAAATTCAAAGTTCTAAAGCATTTAATGAACTTCAAATCTGCAAGTAACATAATTTCCTCACAAAAGGAGAAAATATACTGAAAGTTGCAAACACCATTAATTCATTTCAAACAGAACCTAATCAAGCAAACATTACAAAGCTTCTGAGATCTCGAAAGCCTAAATTCAAAGTTCTAAAGCATTTAACGAACTTCAAATCAGCAAGCAACATAATTTCCTTACAAAAGGAGAAATTATACTGAAAGTTGCAAACAACATTAATCCGTTTCAAACAGAACCTAATCAAGCAAACATTACAAAGCTTCTGTGATCTCAAAAGCCTAAATTCAAAGTTCTAAAGCATTTATTGAACTTCGAATCAGCAAGCAACATAATTTCCTTACAAAAGGAGAAATTATACTGAAAGTTGCGAACAACATTAATTCGTTTCAAACAGAACCTAATCAAGCAAACATTACAAAGCTTCCGCGATCTCGAAAGCCTAAATTCAAAGTTCTAAAGCATTTAATGAACTTCAAATCTGCAAGTAACATAAATTCCTTACAAAAGGAGAAAATCTACAGAAAGTTGCGAACAACATTAATTCGATTCAAACAGAACCTAATCAAACGAACATTACAAAGCTTCTGAGATCTCCAAATCCTCAATTCTAAGTCCTAAAGCATTTATATAAGCATATACATGTATATATATGCACAGAAACATAAGAGAATGAAGAACTTTTAGGTCAAAGTTTATACAGATATGTATATACAACCTGAGAACTAGTAAGTATGGTGAGAAGGGCTGCGACGAAGTACCACTCCATTCTTCTCTTCTTCTTCTTCTTCTTCTTATGGCGCACCGATTTGCCAAAATGCCATCACAGATCGTCAGTGTTCTATCGCTTTTCTGCGTAACGTTCAGAGGAAAACCATCAGAATTTGTATCGAAGCTTGGCTTTGGTATAGACGATAGATCACAATTAAGAAATGGACCCATGGACCTGACGAACTCAAAAATTAGACTCCCTCAGCCCATACCAATCGGCCCACTTTGTCTCTGCCCTCGTTTGGCATAGGTTAATTTAGGCACTATTTGGCATAAATTAGGTCTTGTTTGGAATAAATTAAAAAAAATTAAAAAATCAAAAAATTATTAAAAAAGTTAAAAAATCTATACTATTCAAGAATAGCCTATGAGAAAAGTCACTAAGACAAAAAATTTATTTTTTTCCTTTGAATTCAACTATTCAAAAAGTCAAAAAGTTCAAAGGGTAAAATTGTCATTTTGATTTTATTACAATATTTTATTACACATCTTTTCGTAAAAAGTCAAAAAATTATCCCAAATATACATTTTTTTTTCTCTACTTTTTTAGCCAAAAAATCAAAAAACGCATTTGTATAGCACATCCCAAATAGCTACTAAATAAATACACTTATTTAGATGACTATATTATTTAGGTCACACCATATCTCTATTTTTTTATACATTTTTTCATAAAAAATTAAAAAGTATATTTATTTAAATCATTCCAAACAACCATTTTTGGCTATTTTACAGTCTAGCTAAAAAAGTTTAGTTTAAGATAAATTTTGACTTTTTTTTATAGTTAATTTGATGGTTGTGAGATAAAAAATAAAAATGATTATAGTTTGAATGTGATATTTTATCTTATTAAATAAATTGATATGTTTTGTCTTTATTAACTAATTCAACCAAAATAACTCATGTCAAACGAATCATCCTTTATCTTCTTCCTTTTTCTTTTCTATTTTTTTACTTTTTTTATTTTATAAACTACACTGAACTCTTATAAGAGAGAGAAAAAAATGTAATAAGTTGCACAATTTTGACAAAATTATATTAATTATTTTTTAGCAAGGTTAAAGAAACCGAAAGGTAGATAAAACAAAGACCAAAAAAAAAAGAGTAAAATATATATTTTAGTGTAAAATAGATAATAATATTATTATTTTTTATTCATATATGACTAATATATTACTGATAAAAAGATGATTAAGTATTTTGTAAATTAAAATTTAAAAAAAAATAATATAATTATATCAAACTTGTTATATTTAGTCTAATTTTTAAGAGAGAATAGTATAATTTACCTATTTAAAAAAAATCATAAATCAATTAGACAGTAAAAAAAAAAAAAATCATTTTCATAGAATGCAGGTCAGTTTTAGTGTCAATTCTTTTTTTAATATTTGATACAAATTTTTTCTATTAAAAATAACACTCAAAAAAATTTCATATTTAATGTAATTTTTTTTAACAATCATGATTCAGAACTCTAATGGTGGAGTTTTAATGAGAGTTTCACTGACGTGGTAGGAAGCAATAAAAATATATACATCATATCATTAGTGGGTGATACTCATTATCAAATCATTAGAACTGTGATTAAAGCTTTATAATTAGAGTTTTAAAACACTTAGAGCTAATTTGTGCCACTTATAGCTAATTTGTGCCACTCATTATCAATAATTTTTTTTTTAATTTGTGCCACTTATAGCTAATTTTTCCTTACATTGACTTTTTTTTATAAATAAAATAAGTAAAGAAGATCTTTACCAGATGGCACATTTGTATTGGCCATAAGTGATGGTGTTTACTACAACTCCATATTCTGTCATTTTTAATACAAAAATCTTTGAGACCTTAAAAATTTTATTAAAAATTTTATCAAATGATTCACATAATGTGAGACTCATATTATGTAAATCTCACATGTATATGAAATATTTAAGAATATTTTTCAAATCTCTAATTTTATTTTTATTTTTAACAAAAAAAAAAAAACAAAGTCACCGTTGTGGTCGTCACTCGCCGTGACGCCTCCGGGTGGAGCCGTCTAAAGTCTAACGTGGTGCGACTCACCCAAACAACTTCATTCAACCGCCACGTGGCACGTTATATTTTGTGGACCGCTACTTTATTTACCATTCCCTTGAAAATGAATTTACAAATTAAATAATTTTTACACCTTTTTTAGTTTTGATTACTTTTTCTGAAAATTTAAAATTTATTTTTAGTGAATATTTTTTAACATTTGAAGTAATTTTTTTCATTTTTAAATGCACTTAATCTAAATATATCTAAACAATAAATTACTTGTAAAAAAATATTTTAAAAAAGTAATAAATATATAAGAATATGAAAATATACTATATTTTTATATTTTTGGTATTTCCTTATTTTTTTAAAGATTTTTTTCAAAAATATTATATTTTTAAATATATTTATATGTGAAAAATATACTAACACTGTGCCAGTGAAAATTAACTATAAATTAATAATAAAGTTTATAATTTTAATTATTAATATTTATAATGTATTTCATATTTTTGTAATTATTTTTTCTTGACAACACTATCCCTTAAATATTATATCAATTTTTTCGCTCACAAATTTTATCAACTTCTGAAAAACACTAGCTTTTTAGCTACTAAAAAAACCAAAAAAATGCTAAAAAAACTAACCCCAAACCCACCCCGACTCACTTATAATAAAATTATGATTTCAACTTATTTTGACAACAAGGTTAAAAGTAAATTTTTTAATTTTTTTAGAACATATCAACTCTCTATTTTTTTACACATTTTTTTAAAAAAATTAAAAAATCAACTTCTAACTTACTTTTCAAAAAGTGAATTTGAATCAGTTGTACTTTTGCAACCAGAAGCAAACTTACCCATGATCGACCATAGTATAAAAACACCAAAAATGTGAGTGGGAGGACTAAAAATAAAAGAGAGACGAAATTAGCGGGAACATGTTCAAATAGAGAGACCCACCAAAGAAGACGGAGTTATTCCAACGGCCAAAGCCTCCCTTCCCCCTGCCCTTTGACTTCCAAAAACAAAGTTCAGGGTGGTGGTCAACAACAAACATACCATCCCCAAAATTCCCAAAGGGAAGCCACTCAAAACACTTTCTTGTTTTTTTTTTTGTCAAAAAAAAAAAAAAAAACCCTCAAAAAAATGTTTTGTTTTTGACAGTTTTCCGTCGGAATTTCAGTTTTCCTTTTTGATCTGTTTCGGCAGTTTTGAGATTGAATCATCTCTGTTTTTCTGGGTTTTTTTTATTTATATATATTTTTTTACGATGGTTTCTCTCTTCTATATGTATAATTACTAAGAGGTTCGTGGAAATTTAGCTCTCTTTATTCTTTTTCTGGTTGGATTATAATGGACATTGCTGAAATTCTATTGGATTTCTAAGAATCCAATAGAAATCAGCGTTTGTCCAACTTAAATCCCTCTTGTCAAAGCTCCAAGGATTTTCATATCAGGTATGGATTGTTCATCTCTCTCTCTCTCTCTCTCTCTCTCTCTCTCTTGAATTTTGATTTTCTGAACATGTTTGATATTACAATGAATCTGTTTATTCATAATTTTTTAAATTTTTTTGGTGATCATTTGAATAGTCAAATCTCGTATTCAAAAAAACAATTGCCCTGTTTTTTCATTGTTTTTTTTTTTTTTGGTTATCAGTTGTTAGCTTTCTTTTCAATTAACTTCAGTTTGGAAACTTTTTTGAGCTTTTGGGCGGCTTTTTTTTTATAATGAAAATCTATAACTAAAATTTGGTTAAAAAATAAAAACAAAAGCCAAATGAAAAATTAGTTTAAAAAAAAAAAAAAAAAAAAAGCCTATCCAAACAGGGCATACGTTCATAATGTATTATTCTCATTTAGTTTCTGTAATAAATTGCTCTGTTAAATGTATTTGATGCAAAACTGAATCTGTGTCCCTTGTTCCTTTCAATTCTGTTTCATTTTTCAAATTAACTGCCTAGCTACACATACCCAACATTTGAATTTGTTCAATCATCCCTTTGTTGCCTTCATTTCTTCACTTTGTCTCAAATTTTGAATCTGTTTTCTTTGGTTTCAGTTTTCTGCAGCATACCCACATCGTGACGCAGTTTTCAAAACTTGAATGGATCAATTCCGCCAAGTGGGAGAGGTTTTGGGAGGAATCAAAGCACTTATGGTATTGAAAAATGATATTTCAATCAATCAGAGACAATGTTGTTTGCTGCTCCAAATCTTCGAATTGGCATTCGAAACAATTTCAGAGGAGATCAAACAAAACCTCAAACTAGAAGAGAAGAACACAAAAAAGTGGAAAGCTCTTGAACACCCTCTAAGAGAGCTTCAAATGATCTTCAAAGAAGGCGAACTTTACATCCGATATTGTTTGGACATCAAAGACTGGTGGGGCAAAGCGATCAGCCTCCATCAGAACAAGGATTGCATCGAGTTTCACATCCACAACCTTCTCTGTTGTTTCACTGTTGTCATTGAGGCCATCGAAAGTGCTGGTGAAGTCTCGGGTCCTGACCAGGACGATATGCAGAAAAGGCGACAAATGCTCATGAGAAAGTATGATAACGAGTGGAACGATCCTAAAATCTTCCAATGGCAATATGGGAAGCAATACTTGGTTCCTCGAGAGGTATGCAATCGGTTCGGGAGCGCTTGGAGGGAAGACCGATGGCTGCTTCTTGAAAAAATGAGGGAGAAGAGAAGCTGGACGCCTGCAACAATGTTGAAGCATGAGCAGAGGCTAGCAGACCTACTGATCAAGAAAATCAATGGGTTGGACCTACTAAAGGGTAAGTTTTTGCCAGCTTGGATCTTGCTTGGAGCAAGGGATTACCATGTGAGGCGGCGATTAGGATTGGGAGGAAGCCATTACAAGGAGATTCAATGGTTGGGGGAGAGTTTTGCTTTGAGAAATTTCTTTGGGGATGTCACTGAACAGCTTCAAAATGAGATGTCTTTTGTACAATCTCTCTCGCACCCCAACATTATGCAATACCTTTGTGGGTTTTATGATGAGGAGAGGAAAGAGGGGTTTCTTGTTATGGAGCTAATGAACAAGTGTCTTGGCACTTACATCAAAGAGAATTGCGGCCAGAAAAAGCGGCTTCCATTCTCTCTCCCAGTTGCAGTCGATATCATGCTGCAGATCGCGAGAGGGATGGAGTATCTACACTCTCAGAAGATCTGGCACGGAGACTTGAACCCGTCTAACATCCTCCTCAAGGTGAGGAATTCCTCTCAAGAAGGTTATTTTTACACCAAAATTAGGGGTTTTGGCTTAACCTCCATTAAGAGAACTTCACGAAGTCACTCAAACCAAAGTGGAGAAGACCCTGTGATATGGTATGCCCCAGAAGTTCTAGCCGAGCAAGAACAGCAAAGTGGTAAATGTAGTTCAAAATACACAGAGAAAGCCGATGTCTATAGCTTTGGGATGCTTTGTTTTGAGATTCTGACTGGTAAAATCCCATTCGAAGAAGGCCATCTTCAAGAAGACAAGATGGGTCGGAACATAAGAGCCGGTGAGAGGCCTCTCTTCCCTTACACTTCACCCAAGTATCTTGTGAATTTGACCCGAAAATGCTGGCAGGCCAACCCAATCCAGCGCCTAAGTTTCTCAGCAATATGTCGGATTTTGCGGTACATCAAGAAGTGCCTTGTGATAAACCCAGATCACGGTAATCCAGAATCCCCTCCCCCACTTGTCGATTACTGTGAAATAGAAGCCGAGTATTCACGATTGTTCCCTAGAGATGAGAATATAGATTTGACACCGGTCTCTCAAATTCCTTTTCAAATGTTCTCATACAGACTTGTTGAGAAAGAGAAGACTTTTAGCAGCTTCAAAGATCGGATTTGGGATTGGGGGGATGAGAATGGACTTGTAACTGACGATCCCTTCTTGGTACCGATGGATCAAAGGTCAGTTTATTCCGAGGTTCAAGAGAGGAAAAGTTTAGCAAGAATCGGAGCTGATCAAAGGTCAGTTTGTTCTGAGACGCCCCGGAGGAGAATTTCATCGAAAACAGCAGCTGATCAAAGGTCACTTCGCTCTAACTTTCATTTGAGGAAAATTGATCAAATGTCAGCTGGTTCTTTGACTCCTGATAGAAAGTTTTTGTCAACAGCAGCAGATGATCAACAGTCAATAGATTCTGACAGTCCAGAGTGGATAAAAAATTTAGCAGATGATCAACGGTCAGAGTGTTCTGAGGCTCCACAGAGAAAATTGTCATCGTCAACACCTGATCAGATCTCGGGCCATTTGGAGGCTGCTGAGAGAAAAATTCCGTCAGCAACAACCACCGATAAAAAATCTGTCGCTTATGGAACTCTAGAGAGGAAAATTATTTCATCGACAATAACAGCAAATCAGTATTCCAAGATGATACATAGCAGAACCATGCCAAAAGCAGCAAGTGACAAAACTTATTCTGTGATTCCAGAGAAGAAAACTTTGTCAAGAACAGTAAGCGACTTGGGTCGTTATAAGATTCCAAAAAGGAAAGCTTTGCCACCAATAGCATCGGAGTCAGACTACTCATCAATTTGTTCAGAGAGTCCAAAGAATAAAATATTATCAAAAAAATCAAGTGACCAAAGGCCGGTTCGCTCTGAGGTTCCAGAAAGAAAAGCTTTGGCAAAGAAGAAAGTAGCAGTTGCAAAAACCAACCAAAGTCCAGGTCAGTCAATTGCCCCAACACTCATTTGAAGTAATTGC
Source organism: Camellia granthamiana (assembly GCA_036172215.1). Taxonomy (NCBI): domain Eukaryota; kingdom Viridiplantae; phylum Streptophyta; class Magnoliopsida; order Ericales; family Theaceae; genus Camellia; species Camellia granthamiana. The sequence goes on along the minus strand of CM069913.1, from coordinate 5,217,135 downwards.
TAAACTAAAGTAATATCACTAATTTAAGAATGTTAATTTCATTATACAGGGGTGCAAAAAACAGTCTCTCCAAGATCATTACAAATGAGGACAACGAAAGGACATTCCCTAAGATCATCACCAATGAGGACACCAAAATGTTTAACAAAATCATCAGCACTGAATCCATCGTCTGTTTGTTGTTCAAGGATGAACCAAGATAGCCAGGTACAACCCGGTATGAGCCCATGTAGACGTCACTGTTCAAAGATGAATCAAGAGAGCCAAGTACAACTGGGTATGAGCCCATGTAGACAGCAAAGAAGTCAAGTCTCTAACACGGAATAGCATAGTTCATCTTCTATCTTGGCACTAACCAGACAGCCATGGGACTCTACACAACTTCTATACAAGCTGTTGGTTCAACAAAAATGAATGCAACAATTTGGATTTGCTTTACTTTAGGGGTAGTTGAAACTGCATGCTTGTCTGAAACTCTATTGAAGAATCTTATTTTGTTAGGATCACACAAAATTTTCTCCAGGGGCATTTTAACCATAGAGTACAGGGATGTTAATTATGTTTATCATTCTTCAAAAGCATATAACACGCAGTTTTTTCCCAGGCTGCAAAGGTTCCAATGATTCCATGAAGTTCCTATTCTAGACTCCAAAGGTGCCATTCCAATTCCAGGGACAAAATTATCCTCCCCTATTCTTATTAATCGATGATCAATAGCTGGGTCCAAGAGACACAGCCCAGACTCCTACTGGAGGCAATCCCCGCAAACACAAAGAACACTCTGAATACCCCTATTTGCTTAAGCACTTGGCAACAAGCACAATCGGAAAACAGGCGAATCTAATCATTTTAGCAGAGGTGATAGATCCTTTCCAGGTCTGCAGAATTTATTTTTGAACTCAAAATGACTTGTAACAGACATTAAGGACTTGATGACATGGAGAGCCCTAGCAAGCTCTGTTATCAGAATCTTATGATTGGTGATTTGATTCATGATTTGATTCACAATTTTGCAAAATTCACACAAATTTATGGGTGCATCCATTTCAGAGGTAAATCCATTTTGGAGGTGAATCTCTAATGAATCGTATGATTCACAATCAATTCACGATTCAATTCACTCTTTACAATTTATGCAATTCTTGAAAAGCTATCATGTCCGACATATTTTCAATTCTTTTTTTCTCCATCTTTTTATATAATGCAACTTCTAATAACGTTTAGTTCCAAAATAACCATTATATATACATGATTTGTTGTTATTTAGTGATCATATAGTTTTTAATATAATCTAATCAGATTCAGTTAAATCCAACATATTTTTAACCTTTTTTCTCATTTTTTTTTTCTTTAAAAAATCATAATATATCTTCTAAAGATATTTAAGATTAAAATAACTTACACCATGAATTATTTATTCCTATTTCATTAAATTAAATATGGGTGAGGTTAGTTATACCATTTAAAATGTTTTAGGCTTTAAAATAAAAGATCATAAATAATTTTTCTTATTATTTAGTCATTGTTACTTGGAAAAGTATGTATACTTATTGTCTAAATATCAATATCGTTGTTAAATTATCATTATTTTAGAAATTGAAAGTTTATCTTTGTTTACTGTCTTTATTAAAAATGGTTGATAAAAAATAACTAAAAAAGAAAAAAAAGTAAGACGGTGATCTTACATAAGAACTTTTGTTAACTTCTTACCTATTATCATTATTTTAGAAATTGAAAGTTTATCATCATTCAAAACAATATTTTCATTGATTTAAGTCTAAATATTTCATATTCATAAAATATATTTAATATCCAAGTGTGTAGATATATTTTTTAAAGTAATTTAGAAAAAATAACCAAATCTTTACAATTCACAATTTGATTCGATTCGCAATTCGGTACGAAGCCAGCCATTTCGATTCACAATTCAAATCCCGATTTGATAACCACGCTAGCAAGTGATGAACGTATTGATATACTTGTCTGATACTAGCGCACCGCCGATGTCAAATCATCTCTGAGAAAAGTTTCAGCTAGAACACTCCCAGTTGAGAGTATTGGAATAACCCAGCTAGAGAGTATTGAAATAACCCGTATCAGATACCAAAGATTTAGGTAATGAAATAGAAAGCCCTAGCTGAGATTTAGGTAGTGAAATAGAAAGCCCTAGCCATTCATGAACTGACCAATATACTTGTCACCTACTCACACATTCCTGATGACCAAATCATCACCAAGAAGGTTTCAGCTAGAACACCCCAGGTCGAGAGTATTGATGTTAAATCATATTTACCCGATAGTTTTTAATTCCAACCAGCATAGAGTGGATTGGTTTAGGAGGTTTAGTTTGCCAAGATCAATGGCTGCATAATATTTTTCAAGAAGAGTATCAACATTCAATATAGAACATACAGTTATTTCTTCCAAAGTGTAAGTTGCCGAGGTTATGGGTTGCATAATATCTAGCAATTTCACAACATCAATAATGAATATGCTGAAATTTCTTCCAAAGTAAAATCATCATGTATATTATAGGGGAAAGAAAATACAATATTTGCACTTTACAGTAAACTATACACTTTTATACTTCATTATTTGTTTAGATACAACTGAACAAATGCTTTTTAGAAACTTGTGGAGAGTTATCACTTCAAGACAAAAAGCTCGGATGCCAAAAAAAAATGCTTTTGAACAAACAGCTTGGTTACAAACACAGGTCCATCATTCAAAATTTAAAAGGACGAAATACCTCACCCAAAATACTTGTGAGGAGCTGTGACAGAAGTCCAAACTAGATCCAAGCATTGATACGGCTATAGCAAAATCTTGAGTTCAAGCCAGCTAATTGCTCTGCAATGCCTCTGGATATTAATATTGCCATAATGGCATCACTTCAAAGCAGTTATTCCCGTATGTTCTAGCAATTGCAGCACAATCCTCTTCTGGTTTTCAAGCAACATCTTATGGGGGTGTCGTAAAATAGTCACTCCTTAAATTTGGAGTCTTTTTTCACCGCAACTGTGGGCTTCTTTTGATCTAGATGTAGAATCTGTTTCACAGCACTGCTAACTTCCCTTTGCATGGCCAAAGAGATGCACTACTCAGCATCTAGGAGACTCGAATCCTCCCATATCACGCATAGTTATAGTACGTGAGATCATTTTAACTTTCGGAGTCTATTCTTGATGCAGACTCGTCCACTGCTGAAGAAAGGCCTTCAGATGAAACTATTACGGCTCTCAAGCTGCAAAGCCATCAACAGGACTGCATTTCTTCAGTCGGTCTAGAAACTATTTTTACTTTAAACCATCTGCAGCACTTTTATACATCCACTGGAATTGGCAGCAACAAGCATGTCCGATTTCTGCCTCCAGCACACACTTGAAACGAACTGTCCATTGTCATCATCAGTCCCTTTACCAGAAATGGGATCAATGGAGCCAAACTTGTGAGAAGTGATCGGCATAGGAAGAGATCTACAATAAGCATATACCTGCAGTCAAACAAGACCAGCACAAGAAGACAGATTGGTAATCCGCAACAATATAGACAATGAATTATAACTCCCAAAATATGACTCCTAGAAATTCAGATTTACTCTAGGGTAATAACAAGAATATCAAAATTATGCAATCGAATTGCCTGTCTTCTTTCTTTTTTTTCTTTTGTGTGTTCCTGTTTTTCTCAAATCTCATTAAAACCCCCATGAAAAACGTTAACAATTTTCAACCTCAATCAACTCCCCTGTTCAAAAAAAGTTCTGGGCTGTCTTAACCAAGAATATGGCTTTTAACAGAGCCAACTGGAGAGAAAGAATTCATGTAGGAGACCCAATTGAAAGTTTAATTAACCAATATCTTCTTTTTTTCACATTTTTTCCTGCGTCGAAGTAAGGTTGCTGAATTTTACCTTACCCCATTTACATCAACAATCCGATGAGGGCCCTCCTTCCTCCTAAATATAGGACCATTTCTTTCTATGGATTCTCATTTTCTTCTTCATATTACTTCTATGAGGAACACAGATTGTCTTTCAAAAAGAGATGAAAATTCCATAAAGAAGGGGAAAAAAAAAAAGAAAAAAAAAAGAAAGACAAAAACACGGATCATTAATATTATATCTTAATCACTATCCTGAATGATGTCACTAGTAGACATCCTTACATCATGCTTTCTGTAGTTTATGTTTTGCACTGACCTTATGTTTAATTGACTACTACATCAACTAATCTTTTCTTCTTTTTTTTGATAAATTACTACATCAACTAATCTTAGATTTGCTTCCGCGACCACACCCATCAAAACCACTGGACAAACTCAATCCAATCAGTTAACCATTTTCATTAAATCTACTTCACCCTATTGAAGAATACTGAGTGTGTTGGATAACTTTGGCACTTCACATAGTTTGACATCCCAAAATATATTGTTTTATCCTTCTAAACTAAGAAAAGAAGGGCACGGTAGTGGCATTGGTATTTTAGTAATTTGGATACCGCATCCATTGGAAGAAACTTCATGCAATATTAAACAAATGCCTACCTCATTTGTCTCTGAACCACATGCTATGTATCCATCAGCAACAGATAAACCCACGAAGTTCTGAAGAAGCAAGTAGAAAAAGCACAAAGTTCAAAACAATAAGTTGCCAGGCTATTAAGGATCCAGTAGAAGAAAAAATCAGATTCCAAAATAGAGAAGAAAATATAACCCAATTCTAGCACAGAAAAACCAACCTTCTCATTTGTATGCCCTTTAAGGGTTAAAGTACAAGCAGTGGTCGATAAACCTGTGGAACTGGTTTTCTTGAGATCCCAAAGCTTTAGTGTGTTGTCAGTGGATGCAGAAACAACAGTTTCAGGGTCCAAGAATTTCACAAAGCTAACAGCTTTGTCATGGCCAGTCAATATACACCAGGGCCTTGAAACATTCCGAAGATCATAGCAGTAGGTTTTGTAATCAGAAGAGCCAAAGGCTAGTAAATGAGTGGAATGAGCAGAGAACTGAACACAACAGACATTTGCAATGTTCCTGATAGTGCATAAACTGTTCCTCTGCACCAACAGAAAAAATATATATTGAGAGAAAGAATGAAAGAGCACCAACATAAGGGAAAGGATGGGAGCATACATTCTTTGATCTCACATAATACATAATTGTGTGGCTATCCTACTATTAAATGGCTCAACAAACCATTCTCCCAACTACTTAGGGTCAACTACACGAATGCATTTCCACGATAATATTCGAAGTCATTTCCTCGGTTAAGTTTAATTTAATCATGTCCTCTTTTTCTTTTTTTAGATGAGTAAAATCACTCCTTACATGAGCATTAACTGGTCTCCGACTCACTTGTTCTACAGGTTTCCCTCATTTTATCTTCAATTGGTGTCACTTCTAACTTTTTTCTAATAGATTCATTTCTTATTTTAAAAAACAGCTGTGTGAATTTTAAAATCTTATTTTAAATGGAGTTATTTTAAGACAAATAAATTACATATTTTCTTATACTAGAGTAAAAATACTCTAAACAATTATGAAGTTGACATTTGTAATGAAAAAATCTTAATATTTTTTCCTACAATTAAAAAATAATAATTGAATCCCATTCCCTTCTCCCTTATAATTTGCTTAAGATCAAGAAATACATAACTGAGAATTCATGTTTTGGGGTGGGCGGGTAAGGGATTTCTCAGTCATAACTCTGGTTTCATAAAGTATCAACTTCCTTGAGCTACCAAAATTAAAAGACAGAATAGAGAGAGCATGCCTCATTAATGTTCCAGAGTTTCACAGAAAAATCATCACTTCCACTAGCTAATTTTGTGGGATCCACTTGAGAAAAGTCCACAGACCAAGCCCTTTTATTGTGCTCGATGAATTGAGAAAACCCTTGACCAGTTCCTGCATCCCATAGCTGGAGCCATCCAAGCAAATCAAATCATGAGCAATGCAGGGAAAAAACAAATTAGTAGAAACTAATACCAGCACTCACAGTACTGGGCAAATGAAAAAATAAAATAAAAACTATCTGCTTTTTCACATTGAGGAGGATGGGTTTAGAGTTTGAAAATATGAAAATACTTGTTATGTATCATAATATCAGTTTATGTATGTAAATGCAGTTAAATATAACCCACATATGCTGTGGTTAAAGAAGTTAAAAAAAACCTTCTGCATCTCATTTAACCCAGGCATGCATGTGTTCAAAGAACTTAAGCAAACCTCCCTTTTTTGTTTAGGTGTCTAAACTGCAGTTTTAAAACTAGAAAGCACAAAATGACCAAAGAGGTTTCATGTATCTCATACAGACAGAGCAAAGCATTTTCAAGTAGAGTTGAGATCTGTCTTTGTGGTCCATCATATTAACTGACTGATCACAAAGGCTTTCAATGAATTTAAGATCTCTGAAGTTCCAATCTGTTTTAGCAAAGCATTTTTTTTCCTTGTCAGCCCAACAGTTCAGCAGCCTACACAAATGCCTATCTGCCATTCTGCACTTTCTACTGTCATCTGTTCTACCAAAACATGGGTTTCACATCTTTTCCTCACACCTTAAACATCTTTTCCTCACACCTTAACCAACACCTTTTAATGGTCACATTTTATCACTAACTTCAGCCATATTACTCCTGATTAGGGCAATTTACAAACCTCATCATGAGTGCGTTTCACCACTCCCCCTTTTGTTTTCACCAAATAAAAACTTGAAACCGAAAGATTCCCACATGATCAAAACACTCTTTTCCTTATGGACCTTAACCTTATCCCATCCTTAATTGATTGGAAAAGCCCAGTTTTTCTCAATTTTGAGAATTGCCCTACATTAACTTTAAGGGTAAACTTCACTTTACCTTCTTGTGGTATGGGCCACGTCGGTTTACCCCCCTAACATTTGAAAATGGCCATACAACCCCCTTGTTGTTTGTGGACTGAAGTGCACCGTTAGGTCCGTTAACAATTTAATGAAAAAGACTAAAATACCCATGTATTTTCGTCATTTGTTTGAAAGACAAAGTGCACTTTAACCCCTTGTGTTTTATTCTCTGTGTGATTTAACTCCCTGTGTTTTATTCTATATGCAATTTACTCCCTTGAAATTTGAAAATGAGCATAAAACCCCGTTATATCTGCCACATGTTTCACACTAGCTATTAAGTTGGACGGATTGGTAAGTTGGACGGATTGGTTAATGGCGCACTTCAGTCCACAAACCACGTGGGGGTTATGTCGTCATTTCAAAATATTAAGGGGGTAAACCTATGTTACCAAAAAATGGTAATACCCTAACGATTTATGTATTGGTACACATGTTTCAAAACATAGTATACTTTTGTTCCAAAAATGGTAAATTTAGTGATCCAAAGCGATCCCAAAAGTTTTTTCCAATATATTTCTTTACATGTTAGGAGAAAAAAAAAATCAAATATATGAACTAAAATCTAAGGTGACTTAAGTTTTGACAAGAGACAAAAAAAGAAAAAAAAAAGGGTCATAATTTTCATAGAAATGATTTGCTACGTGAAAAAAAAAAAAAAAAAATTGAATACCTAATAGTTAAAAGAAAATTACTCTTAAAGTATCATAAATTCTTAATTGTAATATATATAAGTTTATTTCTATCATACCACATTTCAAAGTATATGGCGTATCACGTTCCCGTTCCCGTTCCCATTCTATGTACCGGAACGATCTACATTCTAGGTAACATAGGGTAAACTGCACATGGCCCAAACCACAAGGGGGAAAAGAGAAATTTGCCCTAAATTTAATCTAGGGAAAAAAAAAAAAAAGAGAGTAAAGTCTAATCACGATAAGATGCAGCAGCCTATTTGTTTTCAATTGACTGAAACATTTGCATATCACAAGGACAACAATGGATATGGCATATCACAAGAAGAACAAGGGATATTCATGACTAACTTAGAGGTTGTTTGGGGTGTCCTAAATAAGTGCACTTTTTATCTTTTTGGATTAAAAAATTGAGGAAGAAAATATGGATATTTGGGTTAACTTTTTGACTTTTTATGAAAAAATGTGTAATAAAAAATTATAAAAATTGATTTGTAGGGAAAAATTAGGATTGGGAGTTGTGCAACCGTAATTGTTGACTTTTGGTGAATAGTGTTAACTTTTTAACTTTTTGAGTAACTTTTTGACTTTTTGACTTTTTTGCAATATGCCAAACTTGGCCTTAGTTTAAAACCATTTGAGACACAAGATTGAAGATTCAATAATGCCGTGCCCAATCCCACTCCACCAATCCTTATCAATTTAGAACCCAATGCAGATAGGTGCATTAGAGAGGTGATAGTTGACAAAGAATATTCCCACTAAAGAGAAACATCTGATTTAGTAATCAAATTTTGCATCTAATATCTCTGTGCACAAAGGTTGAACTGTTCAGCTTGGGGTTGGTCCACGGATAATTATGACCAAAAAAAAATTGTATTTAGTAAAAAGATTCTCTAACGCCAAAAGATACATACCTTGACTATGCCATCATAGTCAGTTGAAGCCAGATAGTTCCTGATATAGCTATTCCAGCAAATGCAGCTGAGCCTTGATTTGTTCGACATCTCAATTACCGGATAATGAATATCAACAGCGTCATTAAAGAGTGCATCAAACTCATATATCTTTATTTTCTTTGATACCCCAGCAGTAGCAAAATAATCCTGATCTCGATCAAAACTCAAAGAGCAGATTACATTTGCAGAATTATGGAAATCTCCATTCCTTAATATCCCACGCACTTCAAACTTATTATAACGAGCATACTTGCAAAAACCACTGAAGAAGGCCCCTAGGCAATCAATGGGTTTGTTTTTCTCTTCATCCTTCTGTGGCCGATACCCGTTGGCTCTATCTTTCAATAATTCCTTATTTGCACGTGTGGTCACATCATTATTAGAAACCTGAATATTGGATCTCGTGGAGAAGTAAACACTTTCCAGCTGACTGATATTCTTCATCAACTTCAATTCATTATTAGCTACAGGGTAATGTACCTCAAAACTTGAATGTTCTCTGTGACAGAACCCGCTTCCCCTTGGATGAAGAGACTCCTTTGATGAGCAAGCAAGAACTAACGATTTTTTTGTCTGCCTTCTTTGTATCTCTTCAATATCCGCTTCCAGGTACTTAATTTCTTCTACTAGCTTCAAGGCGTCCTTGTGCTTTTGCTCTTCCATTGGAAAAAGGAAATGTAACAATAACTCTAATTCAGCATCATCTTGGTCTATTGATGATGACAACTTATCTCCAAATGATTCTTCAACTCCACTTATAACATCAGACTGCAGGACTTCCCTGGTATAGACCAATAGTTATAAACCCAGGATTTTGTATGACAGTGTCAGTTGATTTCAAGGATTAATATGTAAGAGACTAATGTCAAATGCCTTTTGTTTTTGGCTAGGTGACTAATGTTAAATTCAAACTTTAAAAATAAAAGATGAAGCAGATATCTATTCGGACTTGATAACATGGTGATGTTTGAATATCTAGCAATCTTGAGAGATGGGCGCATTAGGTGCCCTCATTGGGCAATATTATATAGGCGGGGGGAATCATCTGGCTAATTTTGATTTGTTTCTTCAAAATGGAAAACATTTTTATTTATTAATGTATTATATGGGCGGGGGGAATCATCTGGCTAATTTTTATTTATCAAAATGGGAAAGTAACTGCTCCTGCAACTTTGTTTGATTCAATTTGGGATTATGAGGTGTTCCAAAGAAAAAAGGCAAAGAGTAGACCACACAGGTTTGGTAATTCCTTTTGATCACCAATAAAATATGAAATATGAATTAAAATTAGTTGAATTCTAGAGTAACACAATTTTGAGGTCATTAATGTACGACAGGTTAAGACTGAATATGAACATGGCAAGGACAAAGTTACCACCTGAAGTTTTATTGTTTGATTAATAATACCACCTGAACTTACTACCTGAATTTTTCTTGAATGGACAAGCATTCGATATACAAATTTTGAGAACAAACCTATGCTTCAAAGTTTATAGTTATTTCCATGTATATCTTCCAACAATTATTAAATAAGTAACTTTTAGCTTGAATTTTAAAGATATTCCCAGTTACAATTAGCAGGGGTTCATTATTTCATTTTAGGCTTCATCTTTTGGGTGGGTGGAGGTTGGAGGGGAGGAGGGGAAATCAACAATTGAGCTATACAAGAGAGAGAAATTTACAATCTGGGAAGGTTATCCTCTTAGACTACTTGTTCAATTATCTGGTAAAAGCCACAGGCACATCATTCTAAGTCTGCCAAAGCTAACCTTCCCCAAAAAAAAATCAGGAGCCCTATTGACTGCATAGTTGTAGGGGAAACGTTAACATCCACAGACATCATAACTCAAAAGAAGGCTTCTCAGAGGTGAAAGGTATTAACTTTGATTTAGAGATAGCTTTCCATGAAAAACTAAAATGAACAACGTATCTCACAGTTGGACTAGAATAAAAGTTTAAAGACAGTATTACCTTGCTGTCGGTCGTAATGAAGGTTCAGGATGAAGAAGCCAAAGACAGAATCCAGCTTCCTTGGGATTCTTCGACAGGAAGTTTGGAGGAAGAATCCTATAATGCAGATCAGACATGGCAGCAGCAAGTTCCCTTTCAGAGTGAAAAGGGCTAAGCAACTGAAAGAGATAACCCATATTAGTCCAAAAATTAATTTGTGTACTCAGTCCCTTCAGAGGAACCAAAAATGGGAGAACAACAACAATTATCACAAAACAATACAAAGTTATTTTTTCTTAATGAGTATAAATACGAAATTAGAAGAATCTTCCATATCATCCTCCTCTTCTTCTTCTTCTTCCTTCTTCTATTTCTTTTATAAGTAAAATGTATAAAGAGCCAGAGAAAAGTGGAACTTCCCTTATCCACAGTACATATAGGAAAGGAAAACTCTATTATCTACAGGGACACATGAATCCACCAAAAACTCTACAAAGAATATAAGGGAAGTGGAAAATCTTCAGCTATTGTCCCTCATCAACTCAATGCCATGAAGTAATAACATTACCAAAAACAGATCATCCAATGGTTTATGATCCATCTCAACAAAATGAACCAGGAACCAGGATTAATGCCTAGACCTTCTAAGGAACCATTAAGCTGTTGCTATTCATATGGACGATCCATGATTGAGAATGACACGGGGGGTACTTAGGATTTTTGTTCATTGAGAAGTTGCTCTAAAAACTTCTTACTGCACCACTAGTCAAGCCAATATCTATCATTTCAACCATTTTTTTATCTAAAGCCCTCCAAAAACTAGCATAGTCCCTAAACATAATGACAATTCAACTAATTGAGCAAAGCATAGAGAATCTGCATATGTTTCTTGGAATATATAACCCAACACCATTGTATTATCACAATCCAAGCAACAATGCCAATGCTATCCCTTAAATGACTTTCTAAAATTACAATACCTCCACGATCCACCATTCAAGGAAGAGTAAATAATGTTCAAGTATACAAAATCCAAATTCCTAATGATACAAAAATAAAAGGATAATAGATGGAATTTTTGTCAAGACCTTGATAACTAGGATTGCTACACATTTCTAGTTCACGATGCTATGGTAAAATTAGATATAGGGGAAAGCGGGATACTGAATAGTGTCGATGGAAATGTATTCATATTCCTAGCTATGCTGAGATTGCCATGTTTGAATACCTCACATTTTTTCAGCATAAGAAAGCTTTTCTTGTACCTCAAAGAGTAAAACCCCCAGAATGTAGATATTTGATGAAAATGTGCATCCCTTCCCGCTAAGCTCCTCAGGACTGGTATACCACTTCTTCTCTTCCAATGGGTCACTTGCATAAGTAGACTGCAGTTGGGGTGTAAGCCTGCTGTAGTTGCTCTCACTCTTGTATTCTCTTCTCAGGTTATGCTCTTTGTTCAATTCATTCCAGGAATCCTTTGGCCCAGCAATACTGACATCAGTATCATTAGCAGTTGCAGTTTTAAAGCTAGATCTTGATGGAAACTGACGCCACTGTCTGATAAAGTTCAGGTTCTCCCCAAACTTTTGTTTCTTTATCCGCTCACTAACAGCAGGATGCATCGCCTGTTCTAATGGCCTTTTCTCATTTCGATCATTTTCTGAGAGGAGACTATCCTGATCTGTAGAATTCTCTGCAGTTTCATGCCGGACATATGATCCAAGGTATATAACCTGATTTGATGGCAACAAATTGAAGCAGGACGGCCGTAAGTCTTGCAAGGCAACTCCTTTAGCATGAGAGATATCCACGAGACCCACAATCTGCCTAAATATATGAAAACTATTGACTTTATTTGCCTTATATTGCCCGGCTTTCAGCCATTCTCTCAGACTGACTCCATCATGAAAAGCATTGAGACTGGGACCCAGCCCAGGCCTGGCAACATCATGAGAAGGAGGCACAACAGTTTTAGTACTTGAACTCAATGGTGCATTAAAAGCTACCATAGCAGTACTGGAAGCCTTGGAATCCGTCTGGCCCCTAATCACCGCACCAAATCCTTCACAAGCTGGACCTTTAAATATGACCCCCTTACTTTTCAGGGTATTCTTAACAAAATACTCAGAAAACCCAGATTTAGAAAGAATTTTTGTCCTGATACCTCCGGGAGGTGCTAATGGATTGCTTGCAACAGCTTTGCTTTCATTATTCAGTACATGTTCCACGTTATCAATGTGAACATCATCTGGTGGTTTTGGACCCAATAATTCTGGAAAAACTGTGTATCCAACGTCCTCCCAGGCATTCGATATTATAGCATCCCTATTGCTGGAGGTACTCACTATAGAAATGCTTTCATTCTTAAAATTTTGTAGTGTTAACTCTTCAGCCATGACCCCAGCATCATCCACACAATGAATACTAGCACTTGGACGTTCAGACACACAACCTCTGTCTGGGTTCTTGCCCTCTAAAATAGTTGTAAATGAAGGGGACGAGCCCCCATGACATTCACGCTCACTGGGTATCATCATTTCATGTGATTCCATCATACCAGCATTGTCTGCTTTCCGTGAATACTCACCAGCTTTGCTTTGAAGATGTGTGTTATCCACAGCATCAATTGTAGCCAATTCGTCACCAACTCCATCCATACTGTCTGAGCAAACTTCATTCAATCATATTCTTGATTGCTGCAAAAATAATTTGCCAGCCAAAAACTGCAGAGCAAGAGTAATCAAAATGGATTATGGTAAATTTTAAAAAATCATACAGTTCAAGAGGAAGATACAGCCATGCCAAATTATACAATTTTCTAAGGGCAGAGCACCCAATCCAGTTCAAAGTTTTAAAAAACACAACACCAACATACAAAGCAATTCACAGTAATGACAAGAAATCAAGAAAGAATGTCAACACATATATGGCGTGTTTACATTCATATAGACAGAGGGAGGGAATTCAAAAATTAAAACACATAAATCAAAATTGCCATATTAAAATCTCACAGTAAAATTATCTATTAAACTAACACATTTCAGTGACATCTAACCCTTGCCCACTCTTTAGATACCAAGAAAATTGAGAAAAAGAACAAGAAGCAGAAAAGAGAAAACCTTTTTCACTCAACATCTCATTTTGAAACAATTGCATTACTCAGTTCAGTAAAGCTTTCAATTTTCCCAGTAACCAAACAAGAAGTTCTCAAATTCCTTTCTTTCCGACCATTTTACCAGCAAATCAGACGATTCAGCACAACACAATCGAGAGCTTTAACTCAAAACCATCAAATCAAAAATTGAATACTTTTTAATCATTGAATTTCAATCAACATACCTGATTTTGTGTTCTGGAATCGAGGAAATCGATAACGTGGTATTAATTTCAGAAACCTGAAATGAAGAAGAGGACAGAGAGAAGAAAAAATGAGAATGAAAATTTGTGAATCATGAAAAGAAACCCTAGGCCTCACCAATCCAAAGAAGGCAAGTATAAGAGAGAGATACATATATCGTACTTACCTTAAATGGCAAGAAGTAGTTGTACTGTCTACTACTCTTTTACTTTCACATTTAAAAAGGTAATTATTGAAGAAAAAAATGTTACGTAAAGAATCCTCTTCTAATCTAATAAATCCACGTAGAGAAGTTACAACCTAATTAGTTTGATGTATTTATATTTTTATTTTATGGAATTTTTTTTATTTATATTATTTGTTAAATTATTATATATTTATGTCTATTATCGGTAGGTATTACATAGAAAAAGAATATATACATTTTTTTTTTTTTTGTTGCTACATTCATTTTGGTAGTTGCCATTATTCATGTTTTTCTTTTTTGTTAGTTTCATTCACATTTGTGATATTATTTCATTGTACTAGGATTTCAAAACTCTCTATTTAGTAGAGTTTAAAAACTCTAGTTTACATATGATAGTGAAATAATATTATGTTCCTCTATTATTGCGGTGAAATTTTGGGTTCCTTCATTGTCACTTTGTGCTTGAAGCTATGTGTTTGTCTATTGTTGCTATGTATTTGAAATTTTATGTTCTCCATTGTTGTAAATCGAAATTCTATTTATATCCAATCAATTTTGTTACAAACATATTCTTTAAAGGTGAGTTTGGTTTGATTTGAATTGGTGGAATAGTGAAATTGCATAGATTGTTAATGATAATGATAATGATAAAAATGATGATGAAGATGCAGATGTAGATGATATTTTTTGTTGTTGTTGTTAGAGTGGCTGAGATTTTTTTGGATTTTTAATTCTATTACTGCTATTGTTTCTGTTTTTTGTCCAGCAATGTGAGTGTTCACATTGCACATTGTTTGAAAGTCTGAAAAATAAGTGTTGAAATATAGAGATGGACGAAATTATATATTTTGCAATATGTGATTGTTCACATATCATTGGTTATTTGCTACTATACTTGTTGTTCGAACAATTATTTTTTTTCTTACCATTAAACAATTGAAATAGTCATTTTTTTTTTCAATTTTGTTTTATGTTACAGTGTGAATGTTCACATTGGTATGAGTTTAGTTTTTTTAAGGTTAGTTGTATGTTAATTTTAAATTTTGAACATTCACATTGTATTTTGATATGATTTTTTATTTTTTTTTTAAGTTTTTTCAAAAATTAGTTGTATTTTGTTTTTTATTTTATTTTATTATGCTTGTTGGTTGAACAAATTTTTGCTACAATTGAACAATCAAAATAGTCAATTTTCACTTTTTTCAATTTTTACATATAGGTAAATAAATGTGTCAATTTTTCATACTAACAAGTGTTGATCAATAGTACATATAAATTAATTATGTAGAGTACAATTAATATTATTTTTGAGAGGGTAATTTATGTGGATAAATTGGGCCGAGCTAAGTCCCCTATGTTTTAGATACTTGGACCGAGCTATGGGCCGGGGTTGGAAATACGATAGCCCGATCCTGGGCCATCTAGGCATTAAGCTAGTTAAAGGTGCTTCCAGGGTCTTGACCGCACCGACTAGAGACAAGTCCTAAGGTAGACCGAGGTGTTGGCAAAGAAGAAGGCCGAGCTGTGTGTAGTTCGGTATTGGGCCCTCTTGTAGTGATGGCTACCGCGACTCTACCCAAAGTAACTCAGAACCAGGGAAGCTCGGTTGATTGTAGTACCAACCGAGGTAAAAGATCTGAGCTAGTTCACTTAGCTTGCAATATTTAGGGTGTTACCATGAGAGATATTATCCTTGGGAGTGTGATTCCTAGGAGGGCTCTGCTAAAGAGAGTTAGAGTCCTGCTAGGATTATGCTAGGCGAAATTTATAAAAGCTCATAACAGGACCTATGGACAGGTATCACGATTCTTACTCTCAAATACACAAAGCTTTTGTATCTATTGTCTATTGGCTGACTTGGGCATCGGAGAGGTCTCTGGCACACACCCGTCAGCTAGCTCACGTTTGTGTTTTCAGGTAGTAAAGCGACGACATTTGGAGGAATGCAAACTTGATTAACAAGATTATACGAGAAGATTATTTCGTGCTCGTTCAATTTTCTCTTATTCACTAGATTCAAAATTTGAAACATCTCCGCTAGATTGCTAATAATGAACCTAGTTGTCTAATCCCTAACTTTGAATTGTCTTGAATGCACGGTTTGTGAAGAGGGATGTGTTGAATGCTATGATGAGATGAGACACCAGTTGGTGTTTTATAGGGTAATGTGTAACACCCTCAAAATAATATACAAACTAACCATTTATAAGATCTAAAAACATAATAGAAACATTATATTTCATTCATCCGAGTTTGTATCACAAAAGATATTACATGCATTACACTTTCATAAATATTCATCTTGAAATTATAGCATGTAACTCTAATTAATAACAACAAGATAAATGCCCTACGGGTTTACATCTTTCCAAGAGATAACTTGGTTACAACAAAAGTAAGAGTCGTAAGCTCTTTACAATTAAAACCATCGGCTTAAGAAGAAAACATGTAAATATATAGACAACAAAAATGGAGCCTTCAGCCCCGTCCTCCCAATCTAAGACCTTGGAGACGGCATGTCACTTGTACCTGAAAATGGTTTTCTAAGTAGGGTGAACCAAAACCCAGTAGATATATGCTAAAACAATATATAAGATTTAACTAAGATATAAGCATTAGATGAACATGCATTATTCTTAACCAACACATATTCTTTCCAAGGCCATTCAACATAGATAACTAATACCTCAATTCTTTTTCATTCATCCATTTCGGGTAAATCTATTAATCAACTTCATTATTATCAAAACAACCAAAATAAGACTACAACTCACTGATTCACATTTCAATACATTCATCTATCCAATACTTTTATTTCTTGCCATTTTACGGAATCACATTCGAGGGAACCGCCACCCATATATATATAAGATTTCGGGACTTTCACCCTGGACACTCCGGCCAACTTAATTCTCAATGGAGTCCATCCCCTATCTCCTCCAAAACAATGATACATATACAATTTATTTAAACACGTTGTCATATACAATGGCTAATCAAATCACGTATTCAATGGTCTAGTCAAACCGTCATATTCAATGACACAATTCAATTGATTAGTTTCAGTCTTCCTAATCCTCATGCAGATTCTACAACAATCATAATTATCCTCCACCGATAACCCAAACAGATATTCCAAACAGATAAATAAATCTATCAACAGATAATTTATCAAATTCTCATAGGTGAGTAATTTATCAAATCTAACTACACCATTCAATCACATAACCTCCCAATTTCATGATTTCCATAACAATTTCATTATTTACATGAAATAATTTATTGAATCCAATCTAGGGCAAATTCCCTCATATTCCAAAATATCAACCCATATGTCTAAATTTTACCATTTTAACATTAGGAAACCTCATACACAAAGCCTCAAAGTTATTTTATAGGCTAACATGAAGTCTCTTCTTTTAATTTGGAACACAACCCAAACTTCACCCAAATCCCCTCATACATTCAAAATGACAAATACCTAGGTTAATCATCATAACAAGGTGTATAATATCCCTACCTTAAGAGTAGAAGCTCAAAAGAAATGATGAAGAGCTTTAAAAATGCCCCAAATTTGGTTTTGCTCAAATCAAAGGAAAGCCCTTGAGATGCTCCAACACTTTAACAAAGGGACTAGGGTTGAGAGATGCTTAGATCTAGGGTTATTCATAGAGAGAGAGAGAGAGTATCTTAGAGAGAGATGGAGCTGTGCTAGGGTTTTGAGTGAAAAAGAGACCAAAAAGTGATATAAAATATTACTGCTACGAACTGATATACGTGGTCCTTGCTAGAGCGAAAGAATCGTCGCTCGAGCGACCAGGCACAACAGTGACCTCGCTCAAGCGCAAGAAGAGTCATTCGAGCGTAGAATGCAAAGCTTTAGGTCTGCCACAAACGCAAATGCACGCTCGAGCGCAAGAAGCCTTGCTTGAGCGTAGGAACAACTAACACAAGCTCGCTCAAGTGAAGAACTCCCTCCTCTCCAGAAAAGCTACGTTTGGAAGGAAACCTGAGAACTCTCAATTCTTGCTCGAACGCAAGATTCCTCGCTCGAGCGAAGAAGTAGATTACGCAAGGCTCGCTTGAGCGCAAGAAGCCTCACTCGAGCAAAGAAGCCAAAATCTGAACAACAACATTTTAGACCAACTAACAACCAACCTGTTCCAAACTCACCCAACAAGTCCCAAAACTCAATTTCAAAGAATTAAAAGAAGGAAACCAGACATAAACAACAACATACAATCACGGAATCTGAGTCCGGAACACAACAAAGGTCGGGGTAAAACCGGGGTTGCTATAACATGGAAGATGTATCTCCACGAGCCCCATTCTATAAACGACTTCTCCTTTCACTGAGCACCATTCAATCCCTTTCTACTAATTTGTTTTCAGTTTTTACATTCATCGCACACAAGAGTCTCTTTGCGAGAAGAGACTCATTTGAGCGAATTTAAGCTAAACAAATTTAGTGGACGAATGATTAATCTTTTGCAAATTACTTTACATAATTAATTTATATGTACTATTGATCAACACTTGTTAGTATGAAAAATTGGCTTATTTATTTACCTATATACAATATGTATGAGTGAGCCACCCTTGAGCTTAGCCAAAAGCCAAAAAAATCATATATTACTATTTTTTTTTTTTTTGTTGGTCAATCATTTTATATCATGATTTATATGAATTCTTATGATTGATTCATTATTTAAAAATAATTACAAAGAAAATAATGGTAATAATTTTTTTTTTAATGTGTCCCAATGATATGAAACAATAACAAATTTAGTGTGAAAAATGTTAAACACCTTTAAAAAGTTGGATGATTCTATTTGCACATTATATATTATCTCACTACACATTATTCTTTAAATTTTTTTAATTACAATTATATCCCTCAAAGAAATTACGATTAGGGACCCACACCGTTTCAACCTCACTATCGTTAATTGCCGCTGGCGCCCCACTAGGCCCTAACTCCTTTCCCTATTCCTCACACCACCTTTCTCCACCCTTATGCAGCTCTTTTTACCCTCCATATTCAATTTTGAATCTAGTTGATTTGATTTTGATATTTAAAATTAATAGGTGGCCCGTGCGATGCACATAAATTTATTTTTAAAATAAAAAATTAATTTTGAGTCTTAATACATTATGTGTTGAAAATTTTAACAAGTAAAAGTCAAATACAAATAGATTTACTAATGACTAATGAAAATTGTTATCACTCTGTATAATCCTAAGTAAAATAGACTCGTAAAAATAATTTTTTTCAAATTTAAAAAAAAAATATGTATTCTCAATTGGAAATCAAATATTCACTTTTGTTAACCAAATTTACCAAAAATCATGAATTCCACTTATATCAAAATATTTTTTTTTTCTAAAAAAAATAAACACAACGGAAAATTCTATAATATATATACAATTTATGACTTGGTTATAACTTATGATGTATTATTTTGATTATTAATTAGAAAGGTCTTTGTTAATTTCTTATGTTTTTTTGTTATGTCTAAAATAGTGCATCAGGTCTTTAATTATATTTCAAGTGATGTTTGATTATGATTTATTATAATATTTTTATATCACAATATTTAAATATTTTATTACACGAAAAAACGCTTAAGGTTGATTGAAAAATGTAGGATTTATGCTTATATCAGTAAAAACGTAAAAGTTATTCACATTGATGCATAAAAAATTATAAATTTAAATCATAAACAGTGTCATCAAAGGAAATCAGGCACAAAATCTCTATTACCTTAATAATTTTAGTTCTTAAAGGGGTTCTAATTAATTATGTGACACATTATAATAATTGCAAAATTTTTATTCCAGCCAAATTATTTTTGCATATATTTTCTGGCAGAGCTCATGAAGGTGCATTATCAGTAATACTATAAATTAAAAAAAATTATTTAAAAATTATTTAAGAAACATCAATAGATGCCTTAAATATACACAATCATTTTTGATAAATCATTATTTTCTAATAATACTCTACACTATTTATCATTTTTTGTACAATCAAAGTACAATCCATATAGAATTTGTAGTTAGATTAAATGTAAAACTCAAATTGAGTTTGTGAAAGTCCATATAAAATTGGTATTGGATTTGTGGATTATTTGAATTTACGATGAAAAATATATGGAAAAGAAATATTTTTAAAATAGAATCCATATATAAAATAGGTAGTATTTCCCAAATAGAGTTCATATAAAATAGATAAAGTTAGAATGATTTAAATTGGGTTTAGGTTTGTGTAGAATTCTATATGTAAATTGAAAATGCATAATGATATGGCTTTTTTTTTTTAAAAAATAAGACTTTGGAATGTGTCACAAAAAAGAAAAACACTACTTATATATATGATGTATTAAAAATTTAATTATTTTGGTTCATTGTTAATAAAATTATCTTTATTAATCATGTTTATTGATTAATTTAAATTTAAATACAAAAAATTGAATATTAAGTACTTAAATTTAAGCATTGAATACAATTTAACAGTAAATATGTAGAAAAAAAACTTTAAAGTTCAAAATTTATTTTAAGGATTTAATTTAATCTGACCATTTGATATGCAACAAAATAACTTAGGATATGCTTGTTTATCAGTGTGGGAGGGGGGATTGGAGTGCTATATGGCTGTGGGTCTCACCCATAGTTTGTTTAGTGATGATTTGAGAGGGGAGAGTAATAATCCGAGGGGCTTAATAATCCCCCTCAATAGGGGGATTAGCTTGACTAGATTTTGGGTGGGATTAGAAAAATAGAGAGGAAATTAAGTCTATTTTATATAAAAATTTTATTTTTTTTAACCAAGTGCCCCTATTTGTTTTAATATTTGTTTTAGTTTTTTTTAATATATAAATAATTTATTTATTTATTTTATATAAAAATAATTTAACAATCATATCACTAATTATCTCTCACACTATAATCATAACAAATATACTTTTATTTAATCCTCTTACTAACAATCCCCACATTAACGATCTTTTCACTAACCATTCTTTCACTAATAATTTCATTCAACTTAATCCGCCAAATAAATGTGACCTTAAATTTGAAATTTATAATTTTATAATTTTTTTTCAAACTTTTAAGTCGGGTTTATTTGCACCTTTTAAATTTAAAAATAACTTGAGTCATCCGTTTAAACTTGATATTTCTAAGGTTTAAAGACAAAATTTTGGCCAATAGAGTTGGGTTGACTAGGATTTTAAGCATATTTATTTTTTTGTGTTGTCAATGGAATTATGCCTAGGTGTAGCTTGCTTTTCGTGCTTTTCTCAGATACGATTAGCTCTACAGTTCGGACTCTCATAGTTCTGAATCTGAATTCACAAGTGCAATGTGAAATAGATAAACACAAATGAGTCCAAATCCGGCAAATCTTTTAGAAAATCGATTTTGAATCAAAATGCCAAAAATGGGCTACATTTCTAGATTTTAGAGTCGCTACCTAAATATTTTTGAAAAATTTAGGAAACCCGTGACTCGTGCCAAAGGTCATTACTCCGTCATCACCAAAGTGACTCGGCTCGGGAACTTAGGTATGAGATGGGAAGGTCATGAATCAAGCACCCTATTCACCCGATCAAAGATCGGCCTGTACTAATCATGATGTGATTTATATGTATAGTATATGCTCTTGTTCCGATTATTATGTTATCTTTACTATGTGATGTACACAAGTATAAACTATCTCGCCCAATTTGAAATATTTTGATTTCATGTTAAAGTGTTCAAATATGTACCACTTGGAAAAGTGATCTCATATGTGCATTAATCAAATCATCCAAACTTAAGCGAAAAAGCCTCCATCCACTACCATTCAAATGGGTATATCAACTAAGCACTTAGCCTCATGGTAAACATGCTTGATATGGCAACACGAACATACATGCAATATGCTAAAGCGGAAAATGCTCAATTAGTACTTCGAGGCAAGCCAAAAGAAATAAAACAATTAGAAAAAATGCATGCTCTAATATGCAAGTGACTAATGCAACACATACAAAATGCAACTACTAGGCTACTAGCATGGCATGTGAGTCAATACAAGGCATGCGACAAAGCATGTATTCGAATAAGGAATTTGAAATTGACATTGATTAGTATGATGAGCCGAACCCTTATGCATGCAAGATGAATGGATGCAAGTCATGAAAAATGCTAATTAAAACATGATGTTATACAACCACGGTAAGCGGATAAATAAAATGGAGAAGGAAATGGAGGTTGGATGACATACACAAATTATTACATATTTGCCCTCGCGCAGGAGGGTCTGAATGTTCTAATTAATTACAAATCCTAACGAATAATTACCTAATTTATTACAACAATAATATGTAAAGAATGAACAAAGATCCCACGCGTGCCGACAAAGACAATCCTCAGAAATTACTCTATCTGCTTCTTGGGAAACTTATGTTTCACCCTCAGCTGCTGCTCTCTGTTCCAACCAAAAGTGCTTTGTTTGCCATACATTGGAGCCCCGCGGGCCCACAATGAGACCTAGTCGGGCCCAAACAAATCCGGCCGTCCCTATTTTTTTGCAGAAAAATGTTTTTGTGCTCTGAGGTGAAAACAAAGCAGACAGAGCATTCCTAAGCCATGTTTGTCCTTTCTGCTCTTCTCTATCATAGAGGTACTCAAGAGAGGAGCGGGTTCGGTTCCCAAACCATCAATGGTCGCAAGTTGATTACGTGATGGTTTTGGACACATTTGGACAAAAAAATTAATAAATGCAATGAAAAACAACCACACCTCCTTCCTATCATGAAATACTTCAAAGGGGGAGGTAGACACGCTTTAAGAATCATCAAACACCACGGATTAGTATGCAATGACTCTAGAAGCGACGGATTCGGTATAATGTCCGACTGAATCCAACCAATTTTATTAGTCCTTTTTACGTCAATTTAATCGATTTTAGGCCGATTTTATCTTACCTTTCCATTTCTTTAATCATTTAGTCCAAAAATGAGAATTAAGTCCACTAAAAGAAGAGAAGTGCCAAACAAGCGGTTGTTTTTGGCATGAGAGAGATGTAATGTCTTGGTAATGAACCTCCGAAGAGATTAAACCATTAAGCATGGAAGGGTCTCTTTCTCAAGTTTAAACAACACTCGGTTGAAACAACTCTCAAACAAAGATCGGTGGAAGGGTCTCTTTCTCACTGGGCTTTAGCTCACTGTTTATATATATATGTAGGTGTTCAGGCACCAGACCGGAGCTAGAAGCGTGGGTTAGACTCCCTTTTTGTCGAGCCAACCACTGTGCCTCACTGCGAGGTTCCGAGCCTGCCAAGTTATGGCTTAGGGGTGTTTTAATCTCCCCCGTCTGTCTCTGTATCTATTTTGTAATAACTGTATAGACTGATAGCACTATACTGTACTGTTTAATAGGGATCAGGTCCCTGTCCTGATTGACTGTAAATGTTGTACATACTGTTTTGTACTGTTCATATATATATGTATGGAAAGTCTTTTTGCATACAGACTGTCACAGCTCATTGGACATTGTTTATTTACTGTATTTGTACTCTGTTTTACTGTTCTACTGTTAAGCAGGCCTTCGGTAATCTCGGATTACTGGCCGGTTATGGTACTAAACCCATAGGGGCGGGTTTGGATCGTGACAGAGTGGTATCAGAGCGATACCTAACCATGAGTTATACCGCACACACGTGTCCAAATGAGCTATAGGGTGTCCTAGAAATGCAATTAGGGCATTACATGAGCATGAAAAGTGTGTGTGGACATGACATGAATACGTGTTAAAATGTTAAAATGTTTAAAGTATGCAACTTCCTATGTTTATTATTACCATGTTGCATATAGTGAAAGTGAAATGGATAACGCAAATACTGCTGATGGAACTGAATCATCTGACGCCAAAATGGCAAGACTGGAAAGAACTGTTGAATTATTAACTAAAGCCTTAAGGCAACAGCAACAACAGAACCAACAGCCCCCACCTCCTCCTCCGGTACAGCCGAAACAGAATGTTAATGATGGGGATATAATTGCTCTCACCCAGAAGTTCAGCAAAATGAAACCGCCATCCTTTTAGGGAGGCCTTGAACCATTAAAGGCTGAAGCTTGGGTTCTTGAAACAGAAAAATTATTTGAGGTGTTTCCGTGCTTTGAAGCACATAAAGTACTGTTAGCTACCTTCACCTTACAAGAAGAAGCTAGAAGGTGGTAGATGCTAGTCCGTGACACCAATACAGTAGTGACTTGGGCTCAATTTAAGGAGTCCTTCTTCAAAAAGTATTTCCCTCAGTGTGTCAGGGACAGAAAAGTGACTGAATTTGAACAACTGAAACAGAGTACCATGTCTGTTGCTGAATATGAAACAAAGTTCACCGAGCTTGCTAGATATGCACCACACATGGTGGACACTGACTACAAGAAGGCCAGGAAGTTTGAAGGCGGCCTTAATGTTGCAATACTGGACAGAATAAATGTTCTAAAGCTACCGAACTATGTAAATGTTCTTGACCGAGCATTAATGGCTGAATCGAACATCGAGGCACTGAAACAAACTGAAACACCAGCGTCTGAATGGCATGGTAAAAGGCAGGGTTTTAAGTTCAAAAAGGGAAAAAATAATCCATCGAACAAGAAACAGAATACGGGGTCAACAACCAGTTCCAACCAGGGGAATGGTTTCATACCACCCTATTCTGAGTGTGGCAAGAAGCATAAAGGAGTCTGTTACAAAATATCTGGAGCTTGTTACAGGTGTGGCAAGGTGGGCCACATGGTTAAAGACTGTCCCTCTGCTCCGCAGGCCAATAGTAAAGCTGCACCTAGCGCAGCAGCATCGACTGCTACACCAAAGTCTAACCCCAAAGCTACCGGGAAAGAGCCTATGAGGCAGGGCCGAGTGTTCACCCTAGTACCGAGAGATGTGTCGAATACCGAGACCGTTGTGTCAGGTATCCTCTCTATTTGTACTCAAAATGCATATGTTCTGATTGATTCGGGGTCTACACATTCATATGTATCGCATGTTTTTTCGCGAAAATTGAGTAGACCATTAGAACCCATGAATTATTTGTTAGCTGTATCTTCACTTGTCGGGGGATCTGTAACTTGTACTTATATGTACCCTGCATGTGAAATTATTGTTGGGAATATGCATGTGTATATTGACTTACTGCCTCTGAACATAGATCATTTTGATGTTATATTGGGGATGGACTGGTTAACGAAATATCATGCTACCATAGACTATATAATGAAACAAGTAGTTTTCCGTCCACCAGGTTTACCTAAATTTGTGTTTAATGGGGTTGGAGTAGTACCTCCTCCATATCTAATTTCCTCCATGAAAGCCTTTAAACTGATTAAGAAAGGGTGTAAGGGATATATGTGTTCCGTATTGAATGTACCTACTGATGATAAAACTGATGTGAACTGTATTCCTATAGTCAGAGAATTCCCAGATATTTTTCCAGATGATCTACCAGGAGATTTGATTGACAGGGAGATTAAGTTCACCGTTGATGTGATTCCGAGTACACAGCCAGTATCTAAAGCTCCTTACAGAATGGCTCCAACTGAACTCAAAGAATTGAAAGTGCAACTGCAAGAAGTGTTAGACAAAAAGTTCATCAGGCCTAGTACTTCACCGTGGGGCGCACCTGTCTTATTTGTAAAAAAGAAAGACGGCTCACTGAGACTTTGTATTGACTACCGTGAACTGAATAAGGTAACTGTGAAAAATAAATACCCATTACCGCATATTGATGACTTATTTGATCAGTTACAGGGTGCTCAAGTGTTCTCTAAGATTGATCTCAGATCCGGATATCATCAGTTGAAAGTTAAACCAAAGGACATTGACAAAACTGCTTTTCGAACGAGGTATGGACATTACGAATTTTTAGTTATGCCTTTTGGAGTTACCAATGCACCTGCTGCATTTATGGACCTCACGAACAGAATCTTCAAACCATTCCTCGATGACTTTATTGTTGTATTCATTGATGACATTCTGATTTATTCTAAGACTAGAGAAGAACATGAACATCATCTGAGACTTGCCCTACAGACCCTAAGAGAACATAAACTTTTTGCTAAGCTGTCTAAATGTGAATTTTGGCTTGATCATGTTATGTTTTTGGGACATGTTATTAGCAAGGATGGAATTTCAGTTGATCTACAAAAAGTTGAAGCAGTGGTAAATTGGCCTAGACCAACAAACGTTACAGAAATCCGAAGCTTTTTGGGATTAGCTGGATATTATAGAAGATTTGTCAAAGATTTCTCCAAAATTGCCTTACCGTTGACTCAATTAACTCAGAAGGGGATATCATTTGACTGGACTGACCAAAGGGAATCAACATTCCAAGAGTTGAAAACTCGACTAGTGACTGCACCTGTTCTTACCCTACCTTCAGGTACGGATGGTTTTACCACTTTTAGTGATGCTTCTCATAAGGGTTTGGGATGTG
The DNA here is from genome assembly GCA_036172215.1 of Camellia granthamiana. Taxonomy (NCBI): domain Eukaryota; kingdom Viridiplantae; phylum Streptophyta; class Magnoliopsida; order Ericales; family Theaceae; genus Camellia; species Camellia granthamiana. The sequence goes on along the minus strand of CM069913.1, from coordinate 5,190,626 downwards.
TTTTAATGCAGAATGGGAGAGTTATTGCCTATGCTTCCCGACAACTGAGACCGCATGAAAAGAACTACCCGACCCATGACTTGGAACTTGCTGCAGTAGTATTTGCATTAAAAATCTGGCGCCACTACCTTTATGGGGCGACATGTGAAGTGTATACCGACCACAAGTGTTTGAAATATTTTTTCACATAGAAAGAACTGAACATGAGACAGCGGAGATGGCTAGAATTGATTAAAGACTATGACCTACAGATTTTGTACCATCCGGGGAAAGCCAACACCGTTGCCGATGCATTGAGTCGGAAATCGATTGGGAACTTAGCCTATTTGCTCACCGGGCAGAAATAATTGCTTTGTGATCTTGAAAAATCTGAAATTGAAATTGTTTTGCGAGAACAAGGTGGAACCTTAACTGCTATTTCTGCTCAACAGCACTGATTGAAGAAATTAAAGAGAAATAGCAACAGGATGACTTCTTGAAGAAGATCATTGAAGAAAGGGAATCTAAACCGAAACCAGAATTCAAATTTGAGAATAATGTACTGAAATTTCAGGGAAGATTATGTGTACCGAATGATTCTGAACTGAAAAAGAGAGTTCTGCAAGAAGGCCACAATTCAAAACTGTCTATCCACCCAGGGAACACGAAAATGTACCAAGACTTGAAACTGAATTTTTGGTGGCCGGGAATGAAGAAGGAAATTGCTGTTTTTGTGTCAAAGTGTCTTCATTACCAACAAGTCAAAGCCGAACATCAACGACCCGCAGGCTTATTACAACCCCTACCTATACGGGAGTGGAAATGGGAACATATCACCATGGATTTTATTGTGGGATTGCCTCGCTCCAGTAAAGGTATGGACTCAATTTGGGTTATTGTTGATAGACTGACTAAATATGCTCACTTTTTACCTGTCAAAACAATTTATAATGCGGATAAATTGGCTATACTCTATATTGATGAAATTGTTAGACTGCATGGAGTGCCTGTGTCCATTGTTTCTGATAGGGACTCGAAGTTTACATCGAGATTCTAGCAAAGCTTACAGACTACATTGGGTACTGAACTGAGACGGAGTAGTGCCTATCATCCTCAGACAGATGGCCAGTCAGAAAGAACCATCCAGACTCTGGAGGATTTACTGAGAATGTGCGTCCTTGATTTTCAGGAAAACTGGGAAAGCCATTTGCCTTTAGCTGAATTCGCCTACAATAACAGCTTTCATTCAAGTATTGGTATGGCGCCTTTCAAGGCATTGTATGGCAGAAAATGTAGATCTCCGATTTGCTGGGCAGAAGTTGGAGATGGGCCTTTGCTTGGGCCCGAGATTGTATATGAAATGACTGAGAAAGTAAAACTGATACAACAGAGACTAAAAACTGCACAGAGCCGACAGAAAAGTTACGCGGATGTCAGAAGACGGGACAGAGAGTATGAAGTGGGTGATCACGTTTTTGTCAAAGTGACACCGATGAAGGGCTAGACTCGTTTTGGAGTTAAAGGCAAGTTAGCTCCCAAGATATGTCAGACCGTATGAGATTATTGAGAAAATCAATCCGGTGGCGTATCAAGTTGCACTTCCTCCTGAAATTGAGCATATGCATAACGTCTTCCACATTTATATGTTGAGGGATTACCTCCGGGACCCCTTTTCATGTGATTAAGCCGACCCGTGTAGTGCTAAGTGATGACTACACTTATGAAGAACGACCTATTTAGATTGTAAACAGACGGATCAAAAAGTTGAGAAACAAAGAGATCTCGTTAGTGAAAGTTGACTGGCAAAACCATGGCAGCGTGTATGCCACTTGGGAAAGGGAAGATGACATGGCTAAAAGATATCCTGAACTGTTTCCACTGAATCCTGTTTTCTTCCAGAATGAAGGTAATTCGAGTTTGGAGGACCAAACTCTTTTTAAGGAGGGGAGACTGTAATAACCCTCACCACTGTTTACTGATAAGCCATCGATTACTGTTAAACTGAGGCTAAATATGTTAATTGACTGACTGACAGAAAACTGAAACCGAATTGATTGAGTATATTAGTTAAATTGCAATTCTATCTGTTTGCCTGCCAAATCATCTGTTCACGTCTTTGTGTTTAAACTGGTAATTGAAGGCCTTATCGGCGACCGAATCTGAAATTGATTAGTGTTATATAATCATTAGAATTAATGTGATTTTATAGTGTATTGAATTGAACATTGATTTGGTATGATTAAACTAGGTTAATTTAAGCCAAATTGAAAGAGTTGGACTTATTTACATTAGTGCCACTTAGTGGCCCACTTCATACCACATTTGAGGCTTGAATTATATCCTTAGACACACTATTTCATCAGCCATTTCCTTGTTATAACCGACCAAGAGAGGAAGAGGGAGAGAAATTGAGTTCCATCTTGTGAATTGCTTAGAAATTGTAGAAGAGATTGCATATTTGAGCTCCCTTTTTGAACTACAATACTTAAGGTAGAAATTCATCTTCTCATTCTTGTGTTTAAATTGATTCTTGCATGGTTTAGAGCAAAGTTGGAGACTAGAGCCAATTTATGGCTCAAATTGTTGTATTGAAGCTTAATTGTTGCATGCATGTATATATATTGAAGTTTTGAGGTTGTAGTTCATAATTCCTCACATGCATGTCTATGTTTATGCTAAAGTCCATGATTTCATCTTGTTTTTGTAAGAGTTGGCTCATTAGAGCATGTTTTTGAGGCTTGGAAATTGTTTAAATTCATGCATGTTTGCATGTTCTTTATATTCATGAAATTTGGTTTGAAATTGGATTTAATTGACTCATCCTTGGGCTTTGATTTCACAAATTGAGCTTTGGAACTTGTTGTATTTTGAGTTTAGATGTGTTTTCCAAGATTTGGGCCCAAGAGGTCAAGTTTTGAGCTGTAGAATGCTTGGTTTGAGCTTGGGAGGCAAATATGGAAATTCCAGAATTTGGCTTCTTCGCTTGAGCGAAGGATTCCACGCTCGAGCGACCATCATTTATTCTGAGCTCCACTCGAGTGAAGGAATGGTGGCTCGAGCGTAAATTGCAAGCTCTCAGATTCTTGGTGCACGCAGACGCACGCTCGAGCGAGAGAACCTACGCTCGAGCGAAGACTGTGTCTTACGCTCGAGCGAGCGTCGAACGAGCATCGAGCGGGGATTTTCAACATCCAGCACTTTTTGCATTTTTACAGACCGCTCAAGCGAGGAAGTCCACGCTCGAGCGACCCCACTGTTTTCTCAAGCTCGCTCGAGTGAAGAAAGCCACGGTCGAGCGAGACCCCTGTTTTCTGAAAATTCTAAAAATGATTTTAAAGTGCATCTTTGCATCCTCATTTCATCCTAGGCATTCTTAGGCCTAGTTTAAGTCATCTTAATGAGGATATAGATGTAGAACCACACCGAGGCAAATTAGGGATTAAGTTATTATATTCCCAACTGTGTAGCTTAGTGTGTGTTCAATCTGTAACTGTGTAGGGTTGGCATTTGGGGACGCGCTCTAGCTTAACTGTAGCCCAGAACTCTATGAGTAACAACTGTGTAAAGATATGTTCAAAAATGATTATCTTCTGAACAATTGAACTGTACTGTTTCTGAATTGATACTGTTAATTGAATGAATGTATGTCCTCTATTCTGAACTGTATTGTGGCATCCTTAGCAACTACTGATACTGTTACTGTTACAGAGATCTCTGTCGGTTCCCATGTTGGAACCACTATTGTTTACTGACATGATGGCCATCATTTACTGTTCGGTTTTTTAAGACCTACTGTTTACTATACTGCTATGCTAACGGAAGTACCACATATGATTGTTATGACTGAATGACTGATATACTGAATCAACTGACTGTTTTCAACACTGAAAGGACATTCATTCTTAACCTCTTTACGCATTATGTTATTCACTGGGCTTTAGCTCACTGTTTATATATATATGTAGGTGTTCAGGCACCAGACCGGAGCTAGAAGCGTGGGTTAGACTCCCTTTTTGTCGAGCCAACCACTGTGCCTCACTGCGAGGTTCCGAGCCTGACAAGCTATGGCTTAGGGGTGTTTTAATCTCCCCCGTCTGTCTCTGTATCTATTTTGTAATAACTGTATAGACTGATAGCACTGTACTATACTGTTTAATAGGGATTAGGTCCATGTCCTGATTGACTGTAAATGTTGTACATACTGTTTTGTACTGTTCATATATATATATGTATGGAAAGTCTTTTTGCATACAGACTGTCACAGCTCATTGGACATTGTTTATTTACTGTATTGGCTTCCGCCATGCCCCTGCACTCTATTTTACTGTTCCACTGTTAAGCAGGCCTTCGGTAATCTCGGATTACTGGCCGGTTACGGTACTAAACCCATAGGGGCGAGTTTGGGTCGTGACATACATAGAACGGAGGTGAACTTTTGAAAAATCTTTAAAACCTCTTATTTATAGGTTTGGAGTTGAAGGAAATAGGAGGGGAGGGAAGAAAACTAGTTGGGGAAATGGTTGAGCATGAAACCGTTGAGAGAGAAACTAAGCAGTCTTCATAAACCATGCCTATCTCTTTGCACACTTAGACTTTAGATGTGAGGCCACCACCATTGGAAAGTAGACTTTCGGGCTTCACTTTGGACTCAAGAATCATCTAAAACCAAGTTTGGATAACGGAGATTTGACCGTTGGAAGTTAGGCATCAATCCGATGAAGATAGAAATGAGCAACCTTCACTAAATTATGCATATCTCTTTGCACACACAGAATTTAGATGTGAGGCCACCTCCATTGGAAAGAAGACTTCCGAGGCTTCAATTTAGACTTCAGAATCATCTAAAACGGAGTCTGGATTAGGGAGATATGTGTATTTGAAGTCAGGCCTGAATGTAGATTTTGACATCCGACCGTGGATCAGTGACATCCAGCCGTGGATTAGTGAGGTCCGGCCGGGTATCAATAGCGCCAGACAGTGCTTTACAATAGATTTCTTCCATGCACGAGATTTTGCCACCTCGCTATTTCTGAAGATATTTTCGACAAAAACATCTCAAATTCTATAAATAGGACCTCTCACTTTAGATTTTAGGGTTAGAACATCTTCCAAGAGGCTTAGACATTGATAGAGCATCCATCTTCCATCCAAAGCTTCCTTGATTTCATATTACCTTTTAGCTATACATACACAATACATACACCATTAGAGCTGGTTCTTGGAGCTTTTTGTTGAGATTTCAAAGCTAATTTCATAAACTTGAGGGTATTGAAACCAAGTTTGTTAATTAAGAGGTTATCTCTCTTTCAATGGTATAATTTTGCATCTTCTTCTTTCATCTTTTTCTACTATTTTCCTCTATTTTTCTTGTCTTTAAATGCTAATTTTTAGAGTTTGTAAAGGCTGAAAAACATGGTTTAAAATTCTCAAAAGTGGAGGGGTTAGCCATCTCTCCTTGAATTTGCTTACTAGCTTTATATCTCTTATTTTTGTCTATCTTTTTGTGCTCTTTAACACACTTTTAGCCACTGTTTTGGGACTGTTATTAGACTGATTTGTGGGCTAAAACTTGTGATTAAAAGTTACCCAAAGGTGGAGGGGTTAATCACCCTTGCTTGAACCTTATTCCAAGCTTTTATCCTTGTGTTTCCCACTATTTTTCTCTAATTTTTGCCACTGTTTTGGGGCTGATTTGGGGCTGTTTTTCAACATCTAAAATATGTGATTTGAAATTATAAAAGTGGGAGGGTTAGCCACCCTTCCTTAAACGTGTTTACTAGCTTGAATCTATTCACCTTTTCTAGCTTAAATTATGCTATTAGGGGCTGTTTAATTTATGTCAATAATTATTATTTTAATATTATATTTGTGTTGTATTTATCAATTAATCAACTTCACATAATCATCTCTGCAACCTCCCTCCATTCTTTACTTAATTTGATTAAAAAGTTGTGAAAAATTGAGATTGTTATTCAAGTATAAGAAAGAAATTTTTCCATCCTTAATGATTTAATCTTTTTCGGAGGTTCATTATCAAAGACATAAAACTTTTTCATGCTTAATGGTTTAATCTCTTCAGAGGTTCATTACCAAAGGCATACATCTTTCTTATACTAAAGCCAATCTTTTATTTTTTTATTTCTTTTTATCACCAGTGTGTTTATTTTTAAGGGACTAATCTACCCTTGGATATTACCAAGGAAAGTGTCATTATAACTTAGTATCAAGTTCAGATTTCAAGCCATTATCGCTCACTTTGGGTTTTCTAGTCATTATCGCTCTTTGAGTTTGACTAGTCCTTATGGCGCATTTTAGGTTTGATTTGAAATCCCTAACTTGTAAATAAGTTTGACTCTTCCTTTGTAATTTCCCCGGAAGAAAATAAGGTTTATTTCTCAGGTTAAGTTGATGCTTGTTTCTCTTTATTATGTTTTCGACTTAATGGACGTAGATATCACTTTTGGACAAAAAGAAGAAAAGATAAAGAAATGGAAAGGTAATAAAAAAAGGCTAATAAAATTGGTTAATTGGATTACAACCGACATAAAGAACTAATATTGGATTCGGTCGAACATTATATCGAGTCTATTGTGTCAAGGCTTGTCTTACATCAATTCATGATGTTTTGATGAATCATGAAGTGTCTTTACGGCCAGACGTTATGCCGGAGTCTATTGTGTCAAGGTTTATCTTACATCAATTCATGATATTTTGATGAACCTTGAAGCGTCTCTACTTTCCTTCTTGAATTCACTTCATGATAGGAGGGATGGGTGGTTGTTATGTATTGCATTTATTGATCTTTGTCTGATCGTGTCCAAAATCATCTTGCAAATCAACTTGCAACCATAGATGGTTTGGGAACCGAGTTCACTTCTCTCTTTAGTATTTTTTATGATAGAGAAGGGTAGAAGAAACAAACATGGCTAGGAATACCCTGTCTGCACTTGTAGACCCGACTTTCTTCGTGCGCCCCCCTTTCGGAGAGGCGCGAATTGGTCTCCTACAGTTCGGACTCCTATCACGGTTTTGAATCTAATCTTATAAAGTGCGATGTGAGACTGATAAACACCAAAGAGTCCAAATCCAGCAAATCGTTTCGGAAAATCGATTTTGAATCAAAAAGCGCCAAATATGGACTGCTTTGCCAGATTACAGAGTCGCCACCTAAATATTTTATTTTGAAAAATTTGGAAAATTTAGGAAACCTTGACTCGTACCAAAGGCCACGTGTCCGTCATCACCAAAGTTGCCTTAACTCGGGAACTTGGGTACGAGAGGGGAAGGTCCTGAAATGAGCACCCTCGCTTGCCCGATCAAAGGATCGGCCTCTACTGATCATGATATGTTGTTTTATAAACCTCGTGTGTTCTTATCCGGATTATTAATCTAACTTTACTATGTGGCGCACACATACAAGTATAGACTAAGTCGCGAGAATTGGAACATTTCGATTCATGTTTGTTTTCGAAAATGGTTCGAAAATGCCACTCGCAAGTGGGCTAAAGTGCGGATTTTCCACCAAACATGATGGGCTTAAAACATGATTTGCCATTTCGCAAAGTGGGCTTAAAACATTCATTCGTCGAATTGTCCCAATTCAAGAAACAAAGCCTTCAACCACTGGCATTCAAGCAGTTAAGCACTTAAGCAAATAGCCTCATGGCAAGCATGCGATCATGGCAATACTCACACTCATGCAAGTATGCTAAAACATAACATTTACAGTATACTTCGAGCCAAAACAAAAGCTAGTTAGAAATATGCATGATCCTAACTATGCTAGATGCCTAATGCAACACATGCAATAATGCAACTAATAGGCTCGGCTATCTAAGATGGCATATGAATGCAACGATTTGATACACGTATTCAAATAAGTATTGAAATACAATGTGGTTTGAATGATGTGCCGAACCCGGTGCATGCAATACAAATGCATGATGCAAACATGCAAGCATAAGGTATGCTAATCAAAACGTGCCCTAAAACTAACCATCGAAAGCGGTTAAGTAAAAGGGAGAAAGACGTGGGGTTGGAAGACATGCACACACACACGCACGCTTATTACAACATTGCACCCTCTCGAAGGAGGGTCCGAATAAATAGGCTAAGCTACACTAAGCTAAGCTAATTATTACAAACCAACTAATTAACTATTCTAGCTAATTAATTACAACACAATTAACTAGCTATGCTAAGCTAATTAAAATATTACAAAACAGATTAAACTAATTAATTACAACACATGTATTAATCAGCTACAACTAGCTAATAAAATAATGAATTGGCCTCGTGGGCGAGGGAGACATGCATGCTCGGTTGCCTTTTTCGAAAATCCATCGCCTTACCACAAGCTGCCTCTGTTTGCAACTTTTCTATTTTCTGAATATCGAACCAACTTCCAGACTGCCACAGCTCCAAAACAGGAACACTTTTGCACAAAAATTCACTGGTGGCCGGTCGGCCACAAAAGGTGGCTGTCGGCCACAAACACTGGCCGGTCGGTTACCTCAAGTGGCCGGTCGGCCACTTATTTTTTCTAAAATTCTATTTTTGCTGTAACAGAGGCAAAGCAATGTATTTGCAAGGAAATGTGTGTACTGCCACCCTTCTCATCATTTTTCAAGCTCAAAGGAGTGTGGCACTTAGCTCTCAAGCCACCAATCAAGCATTTTCATGCATGATGGCCGAGGAACCAAGCTTGTACAAGCTTAATGAATGCACACATAAGACTCAAATGGCCACCACCCTATCATGCATGATCAAGGGTGACGGTGACCAAGAAACGTGACACGTTTCATCACTTTGAGTATGAAACGTTCCACATTTCTTGTGTTTGGATTAACGTTCGATCCAAACACATGCAATGCAACACAAATGCTTATCTTGCACAAGTTTTACTTTACTCATTTTATTTACACATTTTAGCATTATCGATTAATCCTTTAACTGATCAAGTCCAATGTGATTGTCCTCTAATGAGAGAGGGGTCAACCAAATGATGGTTTAAGACATGAGAGAGATCATGCCTTTGACTAGTAGAAACCCTCAAAAGAGAGTTAAAGCCATTGAGCACAAGCTTTATCTCAAGTTTAAACACAATATAAGGTTAACCAACCCTCTAAACAAATGGAAGAATGAATACATAAGGGAGGTTGTAGATTTTTCAGTGCTGAAATGGCATGAAAAATAGTACTACAACATGCAAGCAACACATGCACAACATGTTAAAAGCCAAAAACATCAAAGCTAGTGAAGAGCACTACATTAGAGGCATGCAATATCAAGCTCAAATGATCAAACTAGCTCTGGACAGAGCTTAAACATGCTAAAACAGTGGCTAAATCATGCTGGAATTGGAGCACAAAAAACTATAAAAAAAACATGCTCATGTGTTGGCTCGCAAGCTAGGCTCAAAACACAACTCTCAAAAGCAATGAAAGAGTGAAGTATGTGAGAGTGTGACGAGGCTATACACACTGAAATCATATATAAAATGATGCTATAACATGCAATCAACACATGCACAACATGTTAGAGGCCTTAAAACACAAAGCTAATGAAGGCACTTGCACTATAGCTATACAAAACATGGCTCATATGATCAAAGCAGCCCGAAACAAAGTTAAAGCATGCTAAATCAGTAGCAAAAACAGGCTAAATCAGTGCAGAAATGAATATGCGAAGTTGATTATTAAAATGAGACTCTTTATATGAAAACTAAGTAAATAAGGCTATCAACTCAAATGACTCGGCGTCTAAGGCCTAAACAACCAAAGTCATGAGGACTTACAACATAACAAGCAAGATATTCAAAGCATTAACTAATTAAATAAATTTAAGCATCCCTAAAACAGGCCCCCAACATACAAAAAACAGTAGTTAAAAGTAAGTTTTAAAAGAGTGCAAAAGAAAGCAAAAAATAAAGAGATACAAAACTAGTAAGTAAGACTAAGGAGGGGTGGCTAACCCCTTCACTTTTTGGACTTCTAAACCAATTTTTTTAGCCCTTTTAAACTTTGAAAATCAGTTTGTAAGCCAAGAAAATAGTGGTAAATGAGATGAGCTATGAAATAAGGTACAAGAAAGAGTGTTAAGCCTCTCTACCTTTGGTAGCTATTCAACCCCAAGTTCTAACACTTGAAATGGATCCAAAATAGTACAAAAACACAAGAACAAGATTAAAAAGGATTGAAATGAAAACAATGAAAAAGGTGACAAGCTTATACCTCTTGAAGAGAGCAAGCTTTGGTTGTAAACCAAACTTGATCCTAGAGCACTTTCAAATTATTATTCTCAAGGCTCAACCAAGACTCCAAAGTTTAGCTCTAAGGGTGTATATGATGTATGGATATAGTTCAAGGATGATAAGCTTGCTCAAAGATAGCTTGCTAAGGAAAAATTGAGCTCTCAAAGATCTTTTACACTCTTGGAAAATTTTCTAACCCTCAAAACAGAGATATCAGCTCATATTTATAGAATTTGAGCCAAATAGGTCACAAATATCTTCAAAAATAGACAGTTGGCGGATTCCCTCCTAGAACAGTGTTTATTGCCTAAAAGGCACGGTCGGCCCCAAATGGCCACGGCCGTCCCAAATGAGGCACGTCCGACTGGGCCCTAATGTGACTCCCCTGTTCCTCTGTTTTAGGCTCAGTGTAGGTTGGCACAGTGCTAAAAAATGGATTTCTGAGGTAAAAACAATGTGGGTATGGAAGATTGGGCTTATTTAGAGCTAAAAACCGGATTCCTTCGTTGAGAATTCGAACCATTGACAACGTAATTTTCATCATCGAGTGCTTAGAATAAAGCGCCCGAGTCTTGCGGGTGGTCAAAAATAAGGTGTTTACATTAGGTTTCATCATTTATAAAATATTAACTTTAATTCATACATTATGGCGGTGTTTGGCAAGTTTTGGGTTTGGGTTTTTTTTGATTTTTTCCACTAAAAGACAAAGTTTTTGCAAAACAAAAAAAAACAAATCCAAACAAAATATCACATCCAACCGCATAATCATTTCACTTTTTCTCTCACAAACATCACATCCAACCACAAAAAACCCAACTATCTTCCCAAATACAAAAAAAAAATTCTCTAATAATATCTACAACTAAAAAAAACTTACATAAAAACCCACTTCTCAAACACCCACTATAGTTACACAATAACATAAAAGAAATAATAATTAAATATATATATCTTTCTTTTTTGTGCTTAAATTCAAACATTTATTAAATTAAAATGTTCAATTTCATTTACTTTTAGATTTTATTAATGGCTCAAATTCAAATAATTATTAAATTGGCTAAATTGAGGTTTAAAAAATTTGTATTTAAGGATTTAAGTAGAAAAATGTAAAAAAAAAAAATTAAAATTAAAATTAAAGGAAAAGTGAATGAAACTGAAACTTTTTTTATTTTTTTTATTTTTTCCTTTTATTATTTCTTCCACAAATTCTCACTTGGTTTAATTCAAAAACAGTCTTAAAATCAAGTCAAACTTGACATCACACATTTTTCTCATACAAATCCAGCCCGCCCGAATCGGCCATATTGATGCCCATATATAATCAGTAACTGCAAGTTGAACTCGACATTACACGTTTTTTCTATGCAAATCAGCCCATCCCCTGTTGATGTCTACACTTGGTAACTACAAGGGTGGGGCAGTGGCCCATCAAATTCTTATATACAAATCCAGCCCAGCCTGGCCCGACCTAATTGATGTCCACCCCTAGCCGATAACATCAAGAGTGGGGCAGTGGCCGATAAAAACAGATGGTGGTAGTAGAGTAGTTGTGATGGCGGTGGCAATTCTTTCATTGCATCTACCATCATTCTCAACTAGCTGACATTGTTTTACTCACTATCATAGTTGTTAATTGGGATTCGTATCATGAATTGAAATGATTTCGTACCGAATTGCAAATCGAATCAAATCGTAAAAATTTGGTCACTCTCTCTAAATTACTTAAAAACATATCTATATATTTAGATATTAAATATGTCTTATGAATATGAAATATTTAGATTTAAATAAATGAAAATATTATTTTGAATAATAATCACGTAGTTTAATAGGTATATGTAAGATCACCATCTTACCTTTTTTCTTTTTTAGATATTTCTTATCAACTGTTTTTAATAAAGATAATAACCAAATAGACAAACTATCAATTTCCAAAGTAATAATAATTAGCAACGATATTGATATTTGGCCAATAAGCATACATAAATAACAGTGAGCAAATAATAAGAAAGAAGAATCTTTTATTTTAAAGACTAAAACATTTTAAAATGTATAACTGACCTCACACATGAAATATTTAATTATATTCAATTTAATAAAATACCAATAGATAATTCATAGCGTAACTTTAATCTTAAATATCTTTAGAAGATATATTATGATTTTTTAAAGAGGAACAAAAGGAAAAAAGGTTAAAAACATATTGAGTCTGACTGAATCTGATTAGATCCTATTAAAAACTTCATGATCACAAAAAATCATATATATATTAGTTTTTTTGGTATTAAACACTATTACAAGTTGTATTATGTCATTTTCACTAAAAAGATAAAGAAAAGAAGAGTTGAAAATATGTCGAACACAATAATTTCAAAAATTGCATGAATCGTAAAAAGTAAATCCAATCGTGAATCATGCGATACACTAGATTCACTTCCAAAATAGATTCACCCAGTGACGGAGCCAGGAAATTGAGTTAGAGGAGACACTATTAATTATAATTTTTTATTTTAAAAAAAAATCATGATGAACATTAAGATAATAATAATTTTATGAGCTAAATTTAAGTATAAAAAATTACATATTCATTATTAATATGAACAAATTAAAATTCTATAATAGTGTAGAATAGCTCGGTGCGGGATGGTGATGTAAGTTTGTAATTTTAGCACAAAAAATTATGGATCAAAATTCTTAGTTTTAGAAAATAAAAACACATCGTTTATAGCACAAATTATTATAAAATCTATTTAATTTTTATTTGATAGAAAAATATTAAAGAGATGACATTGCCTATAAATGATGTGTTTTGAATAAAAATTATTAAACAGTCTTAGAATACCATATGGCATTGCCTACGTGATGCTCAAAACATGAGAAATCACAAATCACACTAAGCAGTCTGTCAACTGCTTGAAAATAATGAGTTCATTATATCAAAGAATAATACTTTGTTGCTCGAAATTGTTGGCTCGAAATTGGCCCAAATACCCAAAACGACGTCGTTTTGGTTTTTTTTTCCCTTTCTTTTCTTTCTCTTGCTTTCAAATACAACAGAGGGGAGAGAGAAAGAGAGAGAAGAGAAGAGGAAGAAAGAAGAGGCAATGGTGGTAATGGCGGAGGAGGAAGAGAATGAAGATCGATGGTGATGGCGGTCTCTCTCTGCCAGTGGGTATCGCCTCTCTGTTTTCGCTACTTTTTTTTCTTTTCTTTTTTTCCCTTTCCAGTAGATCTGGATCTGAGGATAAAGGAGACTTTTTTTTTTTTTGTTGATGATGATGATGATGATGATGTGTTGATGAAGATGTTGATTCTCTCTCTCTGTGTTGATGTTGTTGAAGATGATGATGTGTTGATTCTCTCTCTTTCTTCTTCTTCTTCTTCTTCCTTAACCTTCATATTCAGAAAATCAGAAAAACGAGAAAGAAAAGGGAAAAAAAAACCCAAACAACATCGTTTGGACTCGGGCCATTCGAGCCTTCCTTTTTTTCAAGCTACCAACTAGGATTGTATATCAAATCTATAAGATTTTTCGCTATACTATTGGTCTAAACTATTATATAAATAATATCACACAGTGCTCTTAAAGTATTAAATAATTACTTGTTATGAACAATACAATAAATCCTTAACCAAAAAACATGTTAAGGAAAAAAGAAATACATTTTATATATGACAAAAGACCCCAAAAAAAAATTCTCAAAACTTAGGGGGGGCACGTGAACCCTCTCGTCCTTCTTTGCCTCCGCCAATGGATTCACCTATAGATTTGTATCGATTTTACAAAAATGATAAATCGAATCGTGAATTGAATCGCGAATCATAAGATTCTGATAACAAAGCTCGCAACAACTACAATGCTCTACTTCACAAAAACAATAACCGCCACTACTAAAAAAAGTAGTTTTTGCGACCGTTACAAACCGTCGCAAATAATAAAAATGCAGTCGCAAAAGACCCTTTGCGACGGCCCATGCGACGGTAAATGGGGGTCGCGAATGTAGGGGTGGCAAATACTTTTTGCGACGGCAAAGCAATGGTCGCAAATTATTTGCGACCATCTAAACTACTTATGGCAACCGCTATTTTGCCGTCGCAAAAAACAAAGAAAAATGCTAACATGGTTTTTGGAGACCATCTTGTTACCATCGCAAAAAAAAAAAAAAAAAAAAACAAAAAAAAAAAAATGAAAAAGGTGTAACATTAAACACTCAAAATTGAAGCCATATGTGAAAGTTATTACAACTAGAAATCATGAAAAAGTTCTTTTAGACACCATTATTAGCATGTCAAAATTAGGAAAACACGGGAGGCCACATACCACCCCTTGAACATCTAAGATTGTTGTACTTGAATCTATATGTTTTTTTGTAGCAACAGTATAAGCAAGAAGCTTAATTGCAAAGTTTTTCCCAAATTCCCTGACATGGTATTTTATATACCGATCCATTATGGTAACTTGCTTAAGTTTGTTTGGATCAACTTTTCCCAATCTTTCAATATAGACAGGTCTTCCCTCCCTATCTACATCGTGATTACCATGTGGGTAATATTTAAAAACTTCATTTTAAATTCAAAATCCTAATGAAAAAAATCAACAAGTAAAACATAGATTAATTCAAATCCACGGCAGAAAACAATATGGAGAGCCCACACAACAAACCCAAGGCAAAATGTCCAATGTAATTACCTCGATAATAGTGTCAACACCAAAATCTTTTCTCCATTGGAGCATTTTAGCCACATGTGCTTTGCTTTTTCAATATCAAACTTCCTTGCTTTCAAGAACCTGTAGTTTGAACTCATTTATGAATATCATAAACCCAAACACAACAATCTAAATTTCAGATGAAATCTTTCTCAGATAACACAATTGCAAGATACCACAACAAATCAAAGAAACTAGTGCAGAAAAGGAAATCGAAAGAAAACAGAATTGTGGAGAAACATGCTGTAGACACCCCATTTTTGACCGACTTTAAGACTCAGACGTCACCGGTTGAGCGCTCGGTGATGTTGCATATTGTGCTCGTTCAGAAGTCTTAGAGTCGCGGCCGTGCGCCCTGCCTCCGGACTTCCGAACCCTCTTTTGTGCCTTGCCTCAGTTTGCGAACCAGACTCGGTTTTCTCTGTTTTCTTTCCTGATGGGAGGGAGTGGTCCTGTAGACTATCTCCTGGTGGCCGTGAGCTACTTTTTGTGGCCGCAGGCCATTTTGCCCATTTCGGAGCCCGGTTCCCGGTTTTCGGGACCGTCAGGCCGTGTGCCTCGGTTCGGGACCGCCCAATCATCTCCGAGTTCTCCGGTTTTTGGCAGGTATCTCTGTTTTACTATTCCGAGGAACACTGGGGCCCCTGATGCCCACTTCGTGGCCGTATGCCACTTCCGGTGCTTACAGCCGGTTTTCGGGATCCCGAACTGCGCGGTTTTGGCCCCGAGCATTCATTTTGCATCAGTTTTTGTTAAAACTTGGCAGGTACCTCTGTTTCAACACCAGGAAGATCACTGGGGGGTAAGAGGCCAGCAATTATCCCAGATAACCAGTTTCGCTCCTCCGGAGCCCGTTTCGCTCACTTCCGGGCCAATGTTGAGCACCCTAGGGGTATTTTCTTCCAACCAAAGCTACATATCTGTGATCAGGGGATATGGGAGGACACCAAAAGAGCATGGTCGGCCAGCAATTATGGATTTCATTTTTGGGCCTCTCCTTCAAGTCCTATGTTGTGACTCCTGCTTCAGTGTTGCCCATTTTCAACCTTGGAACCTTGTTCTACACACATGGGAGGACACCAAAAGTTGGTGGTCGGCCAGCAATTGTGCATTTCATTTTTGAGCCTCTCCTTCAAGCTCTATGTTGTGACATCTGCTTCAGAGTTGCCAGATTCCGACCTTGGAACCTTGTTCTACACACTTGGGAGGACCCTAAACCAAGGTGGTCGGCCAGAAAATTTTTACTTCATTTTTTGGGGGTGGCCGGCCGGCCAGGAGGAGTGGCTGGCCGACCAGGTGGGGTGGCCGGCCGGCCACCTTGCAGAAAACCACCTGGCCGGCCAGCTTTCTGCTTTCCAGCTCTTTCCAGCTGTCCAGATATTTTTCTGAAATATCTCCCCCATCCGGGGGATATTTTGGGAGGGAAATCTTGCCTCCATTTCCCTCCCCTTTTACATCTTTTTTTGTCTACTTAAAGGGCTGGACAGCCCCTTCCCTAGGGTTAGAAAATTTCATCTCAAGACTCCCTCTCCCAACTCCTCCATTTCCATAGCCAAGAACCTCCAAACAACTTCAAGCATCTAGGCCAATCCTTCATCAACCCTAAGCCTCACCATCACCATTACCTTTCCAGCAGCAAAGGAGTGATTTTCAAGGGCTAGGAAGCAACAAATTCAAGCTAAGAGGTAGCAACACTTGACTCTTCAAGGGTAAGTCTCTAAATTCCTTTTTGTAGCATAATTTTCCATCAACTTTTTGCCCTATTTCCTTTTGGTTTTTGGGCTCTGACCCCTACTAGTTTTGTGCTTATTTTGAGCCCCTCTACAACATTGTAGAAGGGCTCAACCCCATTTGGTGTCTCCTTGATGCACTTCTTTCAATACCACTCTTTAGGTCAATAAATTGCATGCTTTGTTTGGCTTTTGGAGTGATCTGATTTCGAGCATATTATATACTGATATTGTGCTTATATTGAGGCCCTCTTCAACATTGAAGAAGGGCTCCATCATGTTTGGTGATTATTTCATGCACTTCCTTTGAAATTCTTCAATTTTACCGTAAAATTGCATGAGTTAATTAGCCTATTTGTGATCTGATTTGGAGTATGAAACCTACTGATATTGTGCTCATTTTGAGCCCTTCTTCAACATTGAAGAAGGGCTCAACCATGTTTGCCTCCTCTATCATGCACTTGCTTTGAATCCATGTTCTATGCCTATCTTGCATGCTTTATTAGGCTCTTTTGGCTTCTGTTTTTGGCCTTCATCAGGCCTTTAATGAGTCTTATTTTAGTCCATACATCATTCTTTGTGAAGGGTCTTAAGCCATTTGTTGATTGGTTTTAGTACTTGCTTTGAAATCCATCAAATTTTCCGTAAATTTGCATGCTTGTTTAGGCCATTCTAGCTTCTGTTTCTGGCATTCATCAGGCTTGTAAAGTGTCTTTTTTTGGCCTATTCTTCAAGTTTTGTTAAGGGTCTAAAGTTGTTTGGTCATTGCTTATGATACCTCTCTTTATAACCCTCTTTTGACCCTTATTTTGCATGCCATGTTTGCCATATCTACACACTGAATTGGAGGCCATCATCTACTGTAAATGTGAATATTTTTGGCTCATCTTTATTGTTGTAGAACTGAATTTTTGGGTTTGAGCATTGTAGATACCACTTGCTTTGTAAATCCTCTCTTTTTCCGTCTTTTTGCAAGCTATAGTTGCCATACCTATGCTTACAATTTGGCTATATTTTGTACTAGAAAGATGCTATTTTTGGGGCTGCCTTGCTACTGTTTTTGCTTTCATGTGTCAATTTTGCATGTATAGCATAGCTGTAGGCCATTTCGGGGGCTAAACATCACATTTCGGGAACATTCCGGGCATCGGGTGCATTTTTATCATCATTTTGAGGCTGTTTTCCCTTCATTTAGTTGCTGGAATTTAGTTTGCATGCTTGCATATCATTTCCATGCCATTTTGTGCCTTTTTGTCATTGCCTCGGTTTGCGTGCCAGTGTGCACGCATCTCGAGGCACCTCATTTTCATCCGTTGGCAGCTTATGTGAGTGCGGCTGAGGCTCTCTCATGTTAGTGTAAGCCCAATTTGCATTTTCCATGTCATTTGCATTGCGTATGCCACCGCCTCGGTTTGCGTGCCCGTGTGCACGCATTTCGAGGCGCTTCGTTTTCATTCAACGGCATCTTATGTGAGTGCGGCTGAGGTCCTCTCATGTTAGTGTAAGCCCAATTTGCATTTTCATGCCTTTACATCACCGCCTCGGTTTGCGTGCCCGTGTGCACGCATTTCGAGGCACTTCGGTTTTATCCGATTTGCATTTCATATCATCGCCTCGGTTTGCGTGCCCGTGTGCACGCATTTCGAGGCACTTCGGTTTTATCCGATTTGTATTTCACATCACCGCCTCGGTTTGCGTGCCCGTTTGCACGCATTCCGAGGCACTTCGGTTTTATCCGATATGCACTTCGTATCATCGCCTCGGTTTGCGTGCCCGTGTGCGCGCAGTTCGAGGCACTTTGGTTTTATCCGATTTGCACTTCGTATCATCGCCTCGGTTTGCGTGCCAGTGTGCACGCATTTCGAGGCACCTCGGTTTTATCCGATTTGTATTTCATCATCACCTCGGTTTGCGTGCCCGTGGGCGCGTATTTCGAGACATCTCTTTTTCATAGCACTGCGCATGCTAGGTTGTATATTAGTTGCATTTCATGCATATCATGCATATTGCACGGGAAACGAGGCGCGTTTCGTACTCCGAGTGACGGAACGGGTCTCAATTCCCAAGTCACCGACACTCCGGATTATCCGTGATGGAGCTAGGTTTTATTGTAGCATTCATCTGCATTCATCTTATATTAAGTTGTGCAATCCGACTCCTCGGCCATCATGCATCGATATGCGTGATTGGTGGCACGAGGATCGAGGCATGCATATATTTGTGAAATACATTGCTATGCCCTTTTCCTGCTCTCTGTTACAGCAAAATCGAGGACCAACAACTTTTCGGAATCCGGCGCGCATTTCGAGAAACACTGCAAACAGAGGCTAATTGGGGCATCCCAGTGGATTTCCGCCCGAGGCAGTCCAGCATTCATCATTCATCAGAAGCAAGGCAGCCTCTGGCTTGCATGCCCGTTTACTGCTTTCTTAGTTAATTGTTAATTAATTAGGAATTTGTACTTTATCTGTATATTTCGGACTGTAATATTATTTTATTCGGACTGTATTATTTATTCGGACCCTCTGCGCGAGGGCATAATTGTAATAAGTGTGGGTGAGTGTGATGTATGTCTTCCAACCCCACGTCTTTCTCCCTTTTATTTACCTGCTTATGATGGTAGATTAGGGCATATTTCAATTAGCATACAGTATGACAGCATGTTTGCATCATTCATCTGTTTTGCATGCACCGGGCTCGGCGCATCATACAAACTGCATTTGTATTTCAATTCCAAGTCGAATACTTGATAGCTGTAGCATTTCACATACCATGTTTAGAATAGCCGAGCCTGCTATAGTTGCATGTTGCATGTGTTGCATTAGGCATTCTGTATATTTTAGGATCATGCATGATTTCTAATCGGTTTTCGGTTTTGGCTTGGAGTACTCGGTAAGTTTTATGCTTTAGCATTCTTGCATGCGTGTAAGTGTTGCCATGATAGCATGCTTGCCATGAGGCTATTTGCTTATGTGATATAACTGCCTTGAATGCCTGTGGGTGGAGGTTGAGTTATTTGAATTGGGATAATTCGTTGACTGTTTGTTTTAAGCCCACCAGATAGTGGCAAAACCATTGTTTTTCTAAGCCCACCTGAGGGTGGCAAAATCTGCATTTTCAACCTACCTGCGGGTAGCAAACCATTTTCAAACAAACAAACATGAGATGTTTGGTTCCAATTCAGGCGATTCAGTCTATACTTGTATGCTGTGCGCATCACATAGTAACCTAGGCTAATAACCGGAATAAGAACTCACAATGTTTTCAAAAACAGATATCATGGTTAGTAGAGGCCGGTCTTTGACCGGGCGAGCGGGGGTGCTCACGATGTGACCTTCCCCAATCGTACCCAAGTTCCCGAGCCAACTTTGGTGATGACGGACACGTGGCCTTTTGGCACCGAGTCAGGGTTTCCTAAATTTCCCATTTTAAAATATTTAGGTGGCGACTCTGTTATCTGGCAAAGCAGTCCATGTTTGGCACTTCTTTCAAAAAATCTGTTTTTCTCAAAAACGATTTGCCGGATTTGGACTCTTTGGTTCGAGATTGAGAACTGCAACAAAATCGAGTCCGAACTGTAGCGAGGTCCCTCGCGGGCCTGTTACAGTTTCTGGCGACTCTGCTGGGGATTTAGAGAGCTTGACTCGAACTCATGATATCTGGTTTTGACTACACTTGTGTGTTTCTTTGCATTGCATTTGCATTGGTGCGCCTAGGACACCGTGTTTGCCATATGCCATTCCCGAACGATTTGCCGGAGGCTTGTCTTGTCAAGTCATGTCCATAAGGCTGATCGGCTCTGGGCTCTGACAGCATGGGAACACAAACCCCGGTTTTACCGGGGCACCCTTTTTGACCATTCGACCTAGTGCATATTCGGATCCATAGTGACCATTCCAAACTAGGACAGGTTGCTTACCCGTTTATAGGTTGTTTGAAGCCGCTGCGTGCGTAGTGAAACCCTAGCTCCTGACAAAATAGGACAGGGAAACCCTACCCCAACATAGGGGTGTTTTGGCTCTCACTTATCTGCTATGTGCTTGTTAGAGTGCGTCTCTACAGGGAATGCATGTATCAGTTGAGTTTGGGCATCAGGCCTGCGGGCGTCATTCAGTGTCTGAGAATCAGTTGTCTGCGGATATCAGATTCAGTTTAGAGGAACAGTGATACAGGAACAGTGATCAGTGGTTGAGGACAGTGTATTTCCAGCTTATTAAACTGCGTGTTGTATGCCCGACTGTGTGTTGTGTGTATTTAAATTAAGCTGTTATGCTGCCCGTTTTTCTGGTCATTTATTTCCTTTTTTGCTTTATTATCTTTTTGCTAGGGCAGTTTGTAGCACGATTGCTTCCGAGCCAGTCGATACTCCCCAAGCAATCTGGACACGAGGTCGCCGACTTAACCGATCCGAGGATCTAGTTGACGGACATCCAATGTTCCATTCTTTACCCCCAGTCACCAGAAGGAGGCCGAGGAGGCGCAGTCCGTCAGAACAGAGAATACCGGGACAGCAGTCTGTTTTAGTAGCAAATAGTCGGGCTGAGATTCCTGTTTCTGCTATAGAGATACATTTACCAGTTATTCAGATGGAGCCACAGAATACATCAGGGATGGAGGCGATGATGCGCCAGATGCATGAGAGCATGAAACAGATGCAAGATGATGCTATCCGCCAGGCGGAATTTTCTAAACAACAGGCTGCGGTCATGGCCCAGCAGTCTGAACTGATCACTAGATTACAACAGCAGAACGCAGCGTCTGCTTCACAACAGGTCCCTCCTCCACCCGGGGCCCCATTACCTGAACAGATACCTACTGGCCAGAATGCCCCTCCAAATACCCAGAATCCCTAGAATACCCAAAATACCCCCCCAAATCTACAGAACACCCTGCCAAATCTTCAGAACACTCAAGAGGACACGAGTCTTCCAACGGGGCTGGCTCCGCCCCCGCTTCTACCACAACTGTCCAAGAATTTGACACCCAATCACCCGGACTCTCCATTCGAGCTCGAGGTAGACCAGACAGCTCTGAAATTGAGCAAGTTGGAAAAACTCTTCAAGAAATCACAAGGGGTGAAGGCCATCCCAGATATTGAAGACGGCTATACGGATGTGGCCGTGACATTGCCGGACAGATTTAAGATGCCCCAGATCGATCGCTTTGATGGATCCGGGGACCCCATGGTTCACCTCCGGCTATTTTCAGACATCCTAAGACCAATGGGCCTAACCCGACCGCAAAAGCTTTCCCTGTTTGGTCGAACTTTATCGGGTGTGGCATCTACTTGGTACGCAAAACTGGAAGATGATGTGAAAACAAACTGGGATGAGATGGCTGAGGCCTTCCTTGCACAATATTCGTACAACACGCAAATCGAGGTCACAACTCGTGATCTCGAGACGACAAGGCAGGAACAGAAAGAGAGTTTCTCTGATTTTGTAACTCGGTGGAGAGCCAAGGCATCAATGATGACCTTGAGGCCAACAGATAAAGATCAAATCCGGATGATTGTGCGCAATCTCCAACCGAAGTTAATGCAGAAAATGATTGTCGTTCCTTTCCCCACCTTCGCAGACTTACACGATATGGGGGTGCAAATAGAGGATGCTATGAAGCAAGGGTTGATTGACCAAGATCGGGATCAACCCCGAAGAACATTCAACCGTAGTAATAATGCGGGCCCGAGCGGCTCTACCAATGCAAGAACTTCAGAGGTCGGAATGGTCACCACCAATCCCCCTCCCCAACCAAGGTCCGCAGCGGCCACACCTTTTTCTGATGCATCTGGGAGCAGTAACCAAGCTTCAAGATACCAACCCAGGGGTCAACGAACCTTCTCCCCACTACATATGCCTTTGTCCAAAGTCCTCGGGGTTCTAGTCAGAAAAGGGCATCTGAAACCCTTGGAACCGAGGCCCCCACCAAATCCACTCCCTCCTTCCCACAACCCAGCCAAATATTGCAAATACCACCAACAGCATGGTCATGATACCGACCAATGTTACAGGCTGCGTCATGAGATTCAAGACCTCATTGACAAAAACATCATTCTACCTCCCGAGAGACCCAACGTCACAACCAACCCACTCCCAGCACATAACCAAGATCCACCCAAAAGAATCAACCTCATCCAAACTGGGGGCGTGTCTTACGACCCTAGTATCTATATCACTCCCTCCCACTTACCCAAGCCGGAGGTGATCCTTCCTGATAGCACTGACTTGTGCATGATGGATACCTCCACAACCCAACCTAAGCCAAAGGTGGTGACCACCGAGAATGGAACGGGGCCGGCTTCCGAGGAGAGCAAAACTGTTGAGTTTGGGGTGGAGCAGTCTGAGAATTTAGCTGGCAGAGCTTATGATCCGAGTGGATATATCTTGTCAATGAGCCAACCTAAGCTGAGTGTGGGGTTGTCGGAAGAGGCTGAATTGTGTATGATCCGGGGGGACAAACTTGAATCAGCGGGGGATGATCTGATAACGGTGGAAGAGGACTTCGCCAACCTCCAGTTTTTCAACGATCAGGAATCAGGGGATGCATCAATCAACTGGTTTGAATACGAGGAGTCAGCAGAAGTCGTCGGGTGGCTGGATGATCAGCCAGATGTTGTACCATTTGTGGCCGGAAGGGCCGAAGGACAGATTGAATTGCCGGAGAGCGCCGGTACGAAGAATTTCGCTCGGGACCAAGACACTTTGAAAACTGAACAATTGACACTGGAGGAACAAGAAAAGAGATGGGATTCTGAGAGGATCCGAAAAGCAAAGAATCATGAGGAAGTTGAAAGTGCTGCGAGCACGAAAACTTAACATGCTATGAGCATGTGGGAGAGAAATGCTGAGAGCGCAAACAAGCCGGAACCAGACAGGTGCCTGCTAGACGCTAATGGAATGTGGTGGGAAGATGACGATTTGTATCTTGCCCACACAGACGAAGATTGGGCAGGTGGCCAACCAGACAGCACTTGGTACCTTGAGGAGGTGGACCATATGACTAGAAGTGGGCGGTATTTCAAACCCCCACACCTTGATCAACCCGAGGCATCAGGGAAAGATAAAGAGGCAGAGAAACAGAGAGAGAAGCAAGTTGAAGAAGAGGCTGTACTGAAGCAGCTAAAGAAAATACAAGCAGACATCTCCATTTGGGGACTGCTTATGGCTTCAAGGGTGCACAGGCAAGCTGTCCTATCTGCCATGGACAAAGCCAAACTCTCCATCGAAACTACGCCAGAACAGTTAGTTGGGCTGGTCTTTCCGGGAGGAGGTTCCCCGGCGTTGACCTTTTCGGACAAGGAATTGCCGCCTGAGGGCGTGGATCATAACAGACCCCTCTACATCTCTGTAGAATGCAGGGACAAATGGATTCCGGTGGTACTTGTTGATACCGGGTCCGCTATCAATGTCTGCCCGGCCAGAACGACTTATGCAATCGGGTTAAAACCCGCAGACTTTTTACCAACCACTCAAGTAATCAGAGCCTACGACAATACAAGTAGGGATGTCCTAGGGACAGTGAAAATCCAAACCAAGATTGGGCCTGGACAACACGAGGTAGATTTTCATGTCTTAGAGGTCCCGGCATCCTTTAATATGCTTTTGGGGCGACCCTGGTTGCATCAGGTGAAGGCAGTCTCATCTACTCTACATCAAATGGTGAAGTACCCCTACGGAAAGGGAGTAGCCATTGTTTTTGGGAATTCATCAATCCATCCCCCTTCGGAGGTATCTACGCCAGTCCTGGAGATTGAACACGGCATGGAGGACATGTTCATATCGGGATTTACTTTGGCCGAAGCCCGGGTAGTACAGAATATCATGGCTGTGAATGAGGGTGTGTATGTCAGCGCTCAAGCCGTCTACCTCATGAACAAGCTCCAACATATCCCCGGGATGGGATTGGGAAGAAGCGGCAGGAAAGGAGTCGCAACGTTGGCCGAAGTGCCACACAATCCACATACCTTTGGATTGGGTTATCTGCCCACCAAAGAAGACTGGGCGAGGAAAGGAAAGGAAATGGCCAGCAGAGCCAGAGCGAAGCAGGCTGGGAAGCCTTTTGATTTAATGCACAGGCCCATTCTGGGTACCCTGAACGGACGCTTCGTCCGGGAGGGGGAGGATTTTCCATTTTGCGGCTTCCCAGAGCCATGGTTAAACGCGGAGAGGAAGCGCGTACCAGGTTTCGAAATCTTTTTCGACCTGCAACTATCCGGGGATCGACCGTTGCCACAGAGCAGACAGACCCAACAACTGAGGCTGAGCAGAATAAGGCAGTGGATTCTGAGGGCACGGAATTAGAAATGGGGGGTAGCACTGGCAAGTCTCTTCTCTGATCCTCTGATCGACCAAGATTGCTTGGGGAATAACGCCGTGGTTTCCATGATTGGGAATGAAATGGCCGCGAGCCAACCATCAGCTATCTTGGATGCATCAATCGCACCCTCCCTCACTTGGCAGTATGAGGAGGGATTCTTATCCAGCAGCACCGGGTCAGGTAGTGAGCCGGAGTCTGATTCCACCGAGTCCTGTGAGTCGGAATCAGGTTCCAGCTCGACTGAGTCTGAGTCTGGTACTCCTGGGGGTGTTAACCCAGATGCCACGGTCTTGTCCAGGTCGTCTTTTTCTTTCTCATTTGAGTCTATTGTAACCGAGGACGATTTGGATGAACTTAATGAGAATCAGGCAACTGTGGTTTCTGAGTACTTCTCTGTGCCCTTAATTTATTGCATTAATTCGGACTTTCAAAATTTTGATCAAAACGACGAGGACGAAGTTCCTCCGGTTTTACAACGACTAATTGAGCAAGAGCAAGAGAGATTTGTTAAGCCATTAATGGAAGAAATCATTTCTGTGAATATTGGTATTGAGGAGGACCCGCGGCTGGTCCAGATCGAGTCCACGTTGTCTTCGGAGGAACGCGAGCGCTTAGTCGCTTTATTAAAAGTTTTCAAAGATGTTTTCGCGTGGTCCTACGAAGACATGCCTGGAATCGATCCTGAGATTGTACAGCATCGGATCCCCCTTGACCCCGAGGCCCGACCTGTCAAGCAGAAGCTCAGAAGGATCCGCCCGGATTGGGCTCTTAAGATCAAGGAAGAGGTCACCAAGCAAATCGACGCAGGCTTCCTGCTAGTATCTGAATATCCGACTTGGTTGGCCAACATTGTTCCGGTGCCGAAGAAAGATGGCAGGATCCGGGTGTGCGTAGACTTCAGGGATTTGAACAGGGCTAGTCCGAAGGACGATTTTCCCCTACCGCACATCGATGAATTAGTGGACTTCACAGCAGGACATGCATTGCTCTCATTCATGGATGGCTTTTCAGGGTATAACCAGATAGTGATGGCGCCAGAAGACCGAGAAAAGACTGCATTCACCACCCCGTGGGGGACATATTGCTATCGGGTAATGCCGTTTGGGTTGAAGAATGCTGGGGCTACTTATCAACGGGCCGCGACTACAATACTACATGATATGATCCACAAAGAGGTTGAGGTGTACGTGGACGACATGATTGTTAAGTCTAAGGAAAGAGAGGGCCACTACACCGCCTTGCATAAGTTTTTCCAAAGGATCAGGGAATTCCGGTTGCGGCTAAACCCTCAGAAATGTACGTTTGGTGTTACAGCGGGAAAAATGCTGGGGTTTCTGATTACACAAAGGGGCATCGAGGTCGACCCTTCCAAAATCAAGGCCATCTTAGAAATGCCACCACCAAGGACTGAAAAGGAGGTGCGAGGCTTTCTGGGTAAAGTGCAATTCATAAGACGGTTTATTTCAAAACTAACCTTGACTTGTGAACCACTTTTTGGTCTCCTGAAGAAAGGCAAGAAGTTCCAATGGGACGGCCGATGCCAAGCAGCGTTTGAGCAGATTAAAGAATATCTACAGAACCCACCCGTGTTATCGCCAGCAGAACCAGGGAAACCATTGATTTTGTATCTGTCAGTGACTGAGACCACGATGGGCTGCATGCTTGCACAAGAATCAGAAGATAAGGTGGAGAAAGCCATCTATTATTTGAGCAAGAAGATGCTGGAGTATGAGACCCGGTATACACCACTGGAAAAGGCTTGCTTAGCTCTGGTATGGGCTACCAGGAAGCTGCGGCACTACCTGTTAGCTCACTCTGTAATGTTGGTTTCACGACTAGATCCCATCAAATATCTTTTCGAGAAACCAGCACTTACGGGTAGGCTAGCTCGTTGGTTGCTGTTGCTCTCCGAATTTGATCTCACATATGTGACGCGCAAGTCAGTAAAAGGAAAAGCAGTGGCAGAGTTCCTTGCCGACCACCCGGTTGAGGGGGATGAAGCAGTTGAGTATCTGTTCCCAGATGAAGCAATTTTGCAGATCGACAACGAAACTTGGACGATGTACTTTGACGAAGCGTCAAATCAACATGGGTATGGGATAGGAGTGTTGCTGATAGCACCCGACAATTCCCGTATCCCTCTAGCCTTCAAACTCCGGTTCAAAGTCTCAAACAATGAAGCAGAATATGAAGCGTGTATCGCTGGTTTGGAGGCAGCCCTGGAACTAGGGGCAAGACGGCTGGACGTCATTGGGGATTCGAACCTTGTTGTGTCTCAAGCTAAAGGAGACTGGAAAGTAAAAGAGGAAAATATGATGATGTATCACCAGACCTTGGACTTGCTGATTCGTCGGTTTAAAAAGTTAAATTTCACTCATCTACTAAGAGAGAACAACAAGTTCGCAGATTCATTAGCAACTCTATCATCTATGATAGACATCCCGTGCGGAGTCCGAATGCGTCCAGTCATTATCGATCAGAAATTTGCACCTGCCTATGAGTCGATTGCAGCCATAGATGAAGTTCAGGATGAAAACCCCTGGTACTACGACATTTGGAACTTTCTGGAGAAGGAAGCATACCCGCCAGGGGTAAATGCCAAGGACAAAAGGGCAATAAGAAGATTGGCCGTTCAGTTCATCATCTGTGGGGATAAGCTGTACAGAAGAGGTCATCTGGGAATGCATAAGCTGTGTGTGGATGCAGAGGAGTCAAAGCGTCTGATGGAAGCCATCCATGGAGGAGAATGTGGTGCACACATGAATGGGGTAATGCTAGCACGGAAGATTCTCAGACAAGGTTATTACTGGTCCACTATGGAGGAGGATTGTATTGGTTTCGTCCGTCGATGCCACAAGTGTCAAATTCATGCAAATCGCATGAACATCCCGCCGTCAAAGCTATACAACATGACTTCGCCATGGCCATTTTCTGTCTGGGGAATTGATGTAATCGGAGCTGTTACGCCGAAGGGGTCGAATGGGCATGAGTTCATCTTGGTAGCGATAGATTATTTCACAAAGTGGGTTGAGGCCTAATCTTATGCAGTGTTGAAAGCTTCACACGTTGCAAAATTCATCAGAAACAACATCATCTGTCGCTACGGGGTCCCAAATGAAATAGTTTCTGACAATGGTTCCCACTTCAAGAAGGAGGTGATTGATTTGTTGGAAAAATACAATGTGGCTTTTCATAAGTCATCTACTTACCGGCCGCAAACTAATGGAGCGGTTGAGGCCGCCAACAAGAACATCAAGCGCATACTACAGAAGATGGTGGAAACCTACCGGGACTGGCCGGATAAGCTGCCGTTTGCTCTGTGGGGCTACCGGACTTCAATCAGAACTTCTACTGGGGCGACTCCGTATTCATTAGTTTATGGGATGGAGGCCGTTCTGCCTATTGAGATTGAGGTTCCGTCGTTGAGAATATTGGCTGAGTGCCAGATAGCCGAAGCGGATTGGCAGCAAAACAGATTCGAGGAACTCATGCTTTTTGATGAAAGAAGGTTGAAGGCACTGTACCATGTTCAGGGTTATCAACGTAGAATCGCCCGGGCTTTTAACAAGAAGGTTAAGTCCAGGAATTTGAAAGAAGGAGATTTGGTGCTCAAGGACAACCGAGCTCCTATCCACGACCCGAGAGGCAAGTTCAAACCCAATTGGACTGGTCCTTACATTATTAAGTCTATCTGGTCAGGTGGAGCTGTGGTTCTGATGGATCTAGATGGCTTAGAGTTTTCCCAACCGATCAACATGGACAAGTTGAAGAAATACTACCCCTGAGGGGCTCGCTAGGCCGAAAACCCGAAAAGGCGACCTAGGCAAAACTCAGAGCACAAAAAATTTGAAATTATAAAAACTGAGCTCGCAAGGTTGAAAACCCGCAAAGGGCGGCCTTGGCAAAAGTTAGAGCGCAAAAGGAGAGTAAAAATACCCGAGCGAACCTAAGCCTGAACTACGTAAGACTTGATTCCCATCTTTGGGATACGTAGGCAGCTTCATCTTGAAGTTCAGTCATAATCTTTTCCCCGATCAACTTTGTCCATTCTGATCATCTCAGTCATCTCTATTCATCAGCATTTATTGTGATCTCCGGTACAGTGCTATTCAAACTAGGGGCAACTTTCCGTTGCTACGATTGCCAAGGCACTTTTCAAACTAGGGACAGCTTTCCAGTTGCTAGGATCCAGGATTGTGCATCTCAGTGACAGACCTCAGGTGTGTCCAGTTCTGATCCATATCGAAAATAGTTTTGAAAAGTTTTAATAAAAGTTGACTTTGTTCAAATTAATCTTTTTACAACTAAGACCATTTTTGGATCAAAGCGGAAAATTTTCAGTACCACAACCTTCAATTTCATTGATTTCAAAACAGAGTTCTTTCGCTCTTGCATACAATTGAAGTTGCTTTTTATTACACTCATAGCGAAAACTTGAAAGTACTAATAAAGCAATAAATCTGGGGCATAGTCAAGTCAGGTGTCCCTACGCCCCCTTCCAGAGCTGGTTGAAGCCTCTGATGCCAACCTAGGCCCAACATGTGCTTCTTCATTGAGCCAATCCCAGCACTCGTCAGATAAAGTGCAATTGAAAGTAAGGGCGAGGGCCAGAAGCCCTGTAATCCTCCATGCTGCAGCCTGCCGAGCCAGCTGTGCGCCTCGAACTGGGAATGTAGCCGGATACTCCAGTCCCTCTGGTGGGCAAGTCTGATCATGGCCAAATTGGCGCAGAATACGGAATGGGAAATAGAACACACAGTGAGTCAAGCCGATCAGTCGAATCCCGACCTGCCGGGACATGCTATAGCTCATTGCCGGGAGATTGAGCCAGGGGCAGCGCCACGTAATGCGATCTGCCGACAAGTTGCACATCCATTCAAACCACCAGCTCTCATCAGGAGCATTGACTAGGCGTTGCCGAAAGAAGTAGCCACGAGCTGAGTAAGCAGGGCAAGAGTCCACAACTTGCAATTTATCCATCAACCATATCTGGGGAGGGATGAAAAATGAGAGAATGAAGAATAGAGAGATGTGCGATGAGAGAAAAGTAAGATAAGGGTTTTGTGAGAAAAACCGAGCCCGAGGGCCGAGTGATGTGAGCAAATATACATGTGAGCTTGGGTGGGAAACATTACCTGTAGCAGTAGTGGACTCCCTGCAAACCTGGTTGTCTCCCGGCAGTGGAAAGCATCCAAGCCCATCAATGTTTCAGCCAGAGTCATGGCGATGCAACTCTTTCCTTCTCTCAAGCCTTGAGTGACTTCAATCAGGCGGATGCTAGCTTCTCCGGAGCCCGAGACAAACAGAAAATGAGATAGTAGGCACAAGCAGAGGGCATGTTGTCGGAAACCTTGCCAATAGTGGTCGCTACGGTCGCTAGCATCGGAGAATCGGTAAATCAGGCTCGGAATGTCCAACATTCCATCACCAATCAGAGATCTAGCATCATGCGCATTAAGACCGCACATCCGCCCTAAGGCTTGGGCATAGCCGAAATTGAGCTGGGACAGAACTTCCTCGCCTCGCTCGGACTCCATCAAGATTTGAAAATCTTCAAAAGTAGGACATACCTCTTGCCTGCCAAAGCTAAAGACGTGCGTCACCGGGTTCCAAAACCTTGCCGCGGCATAGAGGAAAGGAAGATGCAGTGGAGTCCGGCCTAGCGTGAACAGTGCATTCAAGCCAAAAGCCCGGAAATTCAACTTTTCCGAGCCATCTAAAGAAGAAATCCAAGATGTGAGATTTTCTGCGAGAAATGCCTCCATTTCTGTGAGGAAAGGTGATGAAATGAATAAGGTTCAAGAGTGGAGCTTTTATAGAGAGGCAAAACACTATTCAAAGGACACATGTCAACATTTCGGTGGTTGTGGGAGGAGTGGCCGGCCGGCCACCTATCCTAGTAGGCCGGCCACCTTTTTGTCTTCAAATGCGAAATGTTTTCGGCCTCGCGTTGGTCTTATTTTGCCCGCCGGAAGAAATTTTGAAGCATTTTCATGCATCAGGAATGTCGAAGGCCTCCATTTCTCTCAATTTCGGATACGCTCCGTCATCCAGATTGTCCGTCCGAAGTACGTTTTGTTGTGTTTTGCTTATCGAGTTGTTGTTTTGTTTATCGAGTTGTAAGTTTTGTCGAGCTGTCGCATTTTGTTTTTCGAATTGTTACTTTTGATTACACAATTTTGTTAAGTTTTGTCTATTGAGTCGTTAACATTGTTGTATTTTGTTTATCGAGTTGTAAACTTGCTAAGATTCTGTTATTTCTTAGTGAGTCGGTTTATTTTGATTTGTTGCGTCGGTTCATTACCTGACCCGGTGAATACATGAGGCGCATTTTTATTCAATTCCATTTTGTGCAATGATGTGATGCGATGCTAAGAATTTCAAATACAACATCTTTTCAAAAGCTGTTTCATTCCATCATGTTTTACAATTAAATAACGGTACAAGTTTTTACAGAAAATAGAACTGCCTAACAATGTGCAAAGTGCTACAAACTACTAGCCAAAAAGTAAAATAAAGCAGGGAATAACATCAGTGCCCTCGGGAACGGGAATGAGGAGGTCCTCTCATCCTCTTCTGCGGGATAATCTCTGCATCATCATCACCATCTGGATCGGAGCTGTCATCCTCCGGATCCCCCTCAGGCTCGTCTCCGCTCCCGGAACCAAGACCGGAGCCTCCCTCCCCAGGAGATGTCTCTGACACGCGGCCTGCGACCTCCTCCTCCTCATCCTCGACAATGGGTGCCCTGCGTCTATGAGACGACCCTGCTCCTCGAGCTCCTCGGTAAGGCCTGGATGGCCCAGCTCCTCGAGTCTCTGTACCTCGAGTAGGTCTAGCACCTCGACCTCTCTAAGAAGGCCCTGGTGGCCCGCCCCGTGTCGAAGCATATACGGGAGGCATCTGAAGATGAAAAGTCCAAATACATAAGTTCAAACATAAAAAGCAGGTGGAAGTACAGTATGTGAGTGGGGTGTGTGTCTGATGTGCTCTACACAGCCTATTAATACAGCCGAATGTTCAAAGCCAGTATGTCATCGGGAGTATGCTAAATACAGGAAAGGTGAACAGTACCTGCACGCCTATAATGGCTAGCTGTCCCTCCCTCCGTAGGATCATGCCCTCGAATGTGGCCAACATCCCGAGCAGCTCATCCGTATACTCAACTGGAGGCTGTAAATGCAAATGCAAAAACTATCAGTAAAGGAATGAATGTCCAAATATCTAACTGATAAATCAAAGCTGAAAAACATACCGGGGGCGAATCAGGGTCTCTGATATATCTGTGGTCAGGCAGAGGAGGCTCTAACGGAACCTGGTAAGGCGTCCCGAATCGCCAACTCGTCAACTCAGTCGGCATATCTGGCCATCCAGGATGATCGAGAGTCGGAGGGATCGGAGGAATCGAACTACCTCTACCTCTAGATGCACCAGCCCTGCTAGAAGAGGGGATGTCTGTAGCACGAGCACGACTCGAAGATGGTGCGCCCGTGGACCTCCGTGGTGGAGCCCGTACTCCCGTCAAGGGGGGCATCAGATATATGCGGCGATAGGTGGCGTAGTTCCCCTCAAGGAGATGTAATAAAGCATCACTGCCCTGCATAGCACCACTGACCTCCTCAGGGGATAATCTATCAGCAGTCCGCATAGTGTCTGGAGGCACAGCAGGAGGGTCCTGAGAATTACCCCCCCATAGCTGGCGCTGGAAGCGTTCCCCCAGGAACCAAGCTCTGCCGACTGGTCCCTCGAGCAGGAACCTATACTGGGAACTAGTCGACCCTCCGGGGTACTGATTCTCGAGATCATCGCCGAAGACTGCCCAAGGCTGCCAAGTGATCTGCAGATAACCAGTGCATAAATCAATCAGAAATCAGAACATACAAAGCTGATCAAAGATGAAAATGAAAAAGAACTGAGAGTTCTAAAATACCTCTGTTGCCCGAACAGTGTCGAAGTACTGTCGCAGAGAGAAGAGAGTCTCTCGAGGCCTCGGTAAGTGCTCGCCCTCAAACATCAATGAATACGGGGTCATAGGAGGTCCTGCCACCTCCATCTCCGGGGCTAATGTGGGAAAATATGCATATACCCATAGCTGAGAAAAACAGTGCGGGATGTGAATACAAGGTGCTAAAAGGCAGAATACAGAATGCAAGGTGCGCCGTGTGTGCAGTGAACAAGTAATAAGGAGCAAAAATGTAAATCAAGAGGACAGAATGTACCTCCCAGGCTCTCCAGTAGCCGCCGAGTAAGTCCCCCCGCCCGCGAGAGACTGCGCTCATGTAACAATAAAGGGTAGCCAGGCCAGCGCCGCCCCAATCATACTGATTGACCTGTGATAGGTCTACCAGAGCACTCAGTAGATACAACCCTACCATGTTCCCTCTATCAGCAAACAAAGTGGTGCCGAGGAGGTACATGAGGAAACCGCGGGCATACTGCTCCGCCTCCTCAGGAGTATCGGGCTCCATCTGTGGCCGCCGGAAGTGGGAAGAAAACCAGGAGTATCGGACTCGCCCCGAACCTCTGTCTACAGGCGGGAGTGCCCCCAATAGATGCATCCAAGCAGCCTCCCACTGGCCCATGTCCTCATCATAGGGAATGGGTCCACCGCCTACGTCTAGGCCGGTGAGTATAGCGAAGTCCAGTGGGGTCATGGTCATATCCCCGGTCGCAGAAAAATGGAAAGAATTGGTGGTGTCCCACCATCTCTCCGCCAGAGCAGCAAATAACGTCCTACTAATGAGACAATGAGATAACCCTCTGCAGAATGGCCCGAATCCTGCAAAGTCAACCAAGTCCCGGACAGCTTCCGGAAGCTCAAAATACCACTCCCTCGCGGCGACGGAGCCATATCCTCGCACTGTGCGAGAGCGAACCTGCATTTAGAATAAATGCGTAGATCAGCAAATGAAGTGAAAATGAGCTGTGTGCAAATGAAGTTTTTTGAGTTGTATGCAAAGAAAATCAGTGGGCTGTGTGTTCACTTCAACAAATCTGGGCTGTGTGTTCAGTAAATCAGAGTTTTGGGCTGCGTGTTCAAATTTCAGAAAATCAGTGGGCTGTGTGTTCACTTCAACAAATCTGGGCTGTGCGTTCAGTACATCAAAGTTTTGGGACTGTGTGTTCTACTTTTAATCAGTGGGCTGTGTGTTCACTTCAACGGATCTGGGCTGCGTGTTCAGTACATCAAAGTTTTGGGACTGTGTGTTCTACTTTTAATCAGTGGGCTGTGTGTTCACTTCAAATCTGGGCTGTGTGTTCAGTACATCAAAGTTTTGGGACTGTGTGTTCAATTCTTAATCAGTGGGCTGTGTGTTCACTACGAATCTGGGCTGTGTGTTCAGTACATCAGAGTTTAGGGCTGTGCGTTCTACTCTTAAATCAGTGGGCTGTGTGTTCGCTTCAAATCTGGGCTGTGTGTTCAGTACATCAAAGTTTTGGGCTGCGTGTTCACTTCAAATCTGGGCTGTGTGTTCAGTAATTCAGAGTTTAGGGCTGTGTGTTCTACTCTTAAATCAGTGGGCTGTGTGTTCGCTTCAAGTTTGGGCTGTGCGTTCAGAAAATCTGAGTTTTGGGACTGTGTGTTCTACTCTTCGTCGGTATGTGCTGTGTGCTCATTTTCAACTTCGAGCTATGTGTTCGGTGAATCAATGTTTGAGCTGTGTGTTCAATTTCTAACTAATGTGTACTGTGCGTTCACAATCAGTCAATGAGTTGTGTTCATGAAAATTCAAGTGGCTAAGTCACATGCTCAGGATGCAAGTACTATGTCGGAAGCTAAACTGTGTGTCTAAGCATGGCAAGGGAATGAAATGCATGAAAAAGCAGGAAATAACGTAAAATACCTCTGCATCATGAGAGAGATGCTGCTTTGGCTCTCGTAGGAGAAGATCCCCTGGTACCCGATCGTTAAATTCGGTGAAATGACGAAAAGTGGCTCGCGGAAGCCTATGCACCGCTGGAGCGTATCGATCGAGAATAAAAGGGCGAACCCTCGGAGGCAATGCCATAAAGTCAAAATCATCTCCGGCGCCGGGAAAACCTCCGCCGTGAGGGAAATGACCCGCCATGTCAAGAAATCTGCAAAGAGAAGCAAAAATGAGCAAAATGGGCCAAAATTGGAAAAAGTCAACAAAAGTCAACCCTCGGGAAACGAAAAGTCAACAAAAGTCAACTCTCGGGAAAATTTTCCAAATATTGAGACAAACTTACTTCAAGTGGTGAAAATGAGAAGAGAAACCCCGGAATCAAAATTTAGTCGGCTTAAAGTGCTTAACGCAGGAAAATTTCGCGAAAACAACTTGCGTGGAAGGCCGAGGGGCGCGTATAAAATGCAGATCTGAAAGAGAAAATGGTCTAGGGAGCAAGAAGAAGAGTTTATGCAGCTTTGGGTGTGATTTCGGAGGCAATGGAAGAGCATATATATAGAAAATGCCAAAATGACCAAAATGCCCCTACTTTGGGCTGGTGGCCGGCCGGCCACCTTTCCTGGCTGGCCGGCCCCTCTACTTTTTTGCCCTGGCCGATGGCCTCCCCTAGGGCAATGACCTGGCCGACCATGGTCCCCACCCCCTCCCCTACCTCTCTGCAAATTTTGAGGAAAATCGGAGTTCCCGGGACCTGAAAAAGTTCAAGAAAAGTGCACTTTCTGGCGCCGATTTGCTCCACCGGAACTTTAACTGCAATTTCTGACATGTGTCTCCTCATTATTCATCAAAATCAGAGGGTATCCTTTTTAAACATGTTGTGACCTCTCCGGGAGGTGAATCAGAGGCCGCGGTTGAGTTGTCGTCGCCGAAATGCGCGTTTTCCGGCTCATCATTTCATGTCAAACGGGCACCCTGACTTATGTTCGTTTTGCATTATTTTACTCATAATTTGCATTCTCATGAATGTTTTGCATTGTCACGCATGATTTCTTGGTGTACCATACCTCTGTGCTTGAGCGTGCGTTGTCACGCGTGTTCTTTTCTCGCGTTGCGTTGCATTCATTCGCCGGCACTGTGTGTGTCAAACTTTTCGAATCATAGGAATCGCATTGAATATATGTTGCTAGCATATCGTTCTTGTTGAATTTCTCTATTTTGCAGGCACGATATTGTATGTACGGTTCATTTGAGGCTGGTGCGACCAGACGAATCGCGCAGGTATCGTATCTTCTCCGTGTGAGACGCGACGAGAATTGAATAATTCTCCGCATTCCTAACTGCATGAAATATAGTTGTTGCTTTGCATCCTTGCTTAGAACTGTTGCATCTATTTGTCAATACTTGCTTCATTACAGCTTGCTGCATTTGCACGAACATCAAGTTACATCCGGCTTCTTGCATATCATTTGCATTTTGCCCCCTTTGCCTGAGGGCGCGCCTGCGGGCACATATCCTTGTTTATCTCGTATGATTGTCTAAGTCTTCGGCCTTGTCAAAAATGGGTCGTCTCTGGGCTTTGACATTCACTCTCGTCACTTCTTGACTTCCGAGTTCTGTCAAAGAGGGGCAACTGTAGACACCCCATTTTTGACCGACTTTAAGACTCAGACGTCACCGGTTGAGCGCTCGGTGATGTTGCATATTGTGCTCATTCAGAAGTCTTAGAGTCGCGGCCGTGCACCCTGCCTCCGGACTTCCGAACCCTCTTTTGTGCCTTGCCTCGATTTGCGAACCAGACTCGGTTTTCTCTGTTTTCTTTCCTGAGGGGAGGGAGTGGTCCTGTAGACTATCTCCTGGTGGCCGTGAGCTACTTTTTGTGGCCGCAGGCCATTTTGCCCATTTCGGAGCCCGGTTCCCGGTTTTCGGGACCGTTAGGCCATGTGCCTCGGTTCGGGACCGCCCAATCATCTCCGAGTTCTCCGGTTTTTGGCAGGTATCTTTGTTTTACTATTCCGAGGAACACTGGGGCCCCTGATGCCCACTTCGTGGCCGTATGCCACTTCCGGTGCTTACAGCCGGTTTTCGGGATCCCGAACTGCGCGGTTTTGGCCCCGAGCATTCATTTTGCATCAGTTTTTGTTAAAACTTGGCAGGTACCTCTGTTTCAACACCAGGAAGATCACTGGGGGGTAAGAGGCCAGCAATTATCCCAGATAACCAGTTTCGCTCCTCCGGAGCCCGTTTCGCTCACTTCCGGGCCAATGTTGAGCACCCTAGGGGTATTTTCTTCCAACCAAAGCTACATATCTGTGATCAGGGGATATGGGAGGACACCAAAAGAGCATGGTCGGCCAGCAATTATGGATTTCATTTTTGGGCCTCTCCTTCAAGTCCTATGTTGTGACTCCTGCTTCAGTGTTGCCCATTTTCAACCTTGGAACCTTGTTCTACACACATGGGAGGACACCAAAAGTTGGTGGTCGGCCAGCAATTGTGCATTTCATTTTTGAGCCTCTCCTTCAAGCTCTATGTTGTGACATCTGCTTCAGAGTTGCCAGATTCCGACCTTGGAACCTTGTTCTACACACTTGGGAGGACCCTAAACCAAGGTGGTCGGCCAGAAAATTTTTACTTCATTTTTTGGGGGTGGCCGGCCGGCCAGGAGGAGTGGCTGGCCGACCAGGTGGGGTGGCCGGCCGGCCACCTTGCAGAAAACCACCTGGCCGGCCAGCTTTCTGCTTTCCAGCTCTTTCCAGCTGTCCAGATATTTTTCTGAAATATCTCCCCCATCCGGGGGATATTTTGGGAGGGAAATCTTGCCTCCATTTCCCTCCCCTTTTACATCTTTTTTTGTCTACTTAAAGGGCTGGACAGCCCCTTCCCTAGGGTTAGAAAATTCCATCTCAAGACTCCCTCTCCCAACTCCTCCATTTCCATAGCCAAGAACCTCCAAACAACTTCAAGCATCTAGGCCAATCCTTCATCAACCCTAAGCCTCACCATCACCATTACCTTTCCAGCAGCAAAGGAGTGATTTTCAAGGGCTAGGAAGCAACAAATTCAAGCTAAGAGGTAGCAACACTTGACTCTTCAAGGGTAAGTCTCTAAATTCCTTTTTGTAGCATAATTTTCCATCAACTTTTTTCCCTATTTCCTTTTGGTTTTTGGGATCTGACCCCTACTGGTTTTGTGCTTATTTTGAGCCCCTCTACAACATTGTAGAAGGGCTCAACCCCATTTGGTGTCTTCTTGATGCACTTCTTTCAATACCACTCTTTAGGTCAATAAATTGCATGCTTTGTTTGGCTTTAGGAGTGATCTGATTTCGAGCATATTATATACTGATATTGTGATTATATTGAGGCCCTCTTCAACATTGAAGAAGGGCTCCATCATGTTTGGTGATTATTTCATGCACTTCCTTTGAAATTCTTCAATTTTACCGTAAAATTGCATGAGTTAATTAGCCTATTTGTGATCTGATTTGGAGTATGAAACCTACTGATATTGTGCTCATTTTGAGCCCTTCTTCAACATTGAAGAAGGGCTCAACCATGTTTTCCTCCTCTATCATGCACTTGCTTTGAATCCATGTTCTATGCCTATCTTGCATGCTTTATTAGGCTCTTTTGGCTTCTGTTTTTGGCCTTCATCAGGCCTTTAAGGAGTCTTATTTTAGTCCATACATCATTCTTTGTGAAGGGTCTTAAGCCATTTGTTGATTGGTTTTAGTACTTGCTTTGAAATCCATCAAATTTTCCGTAAATTTGCATGCTTGTTTAGGCCATTCTAGCTTCTGTTTCTGGCATTCATCAGGCTTGTAAAGTGTCTTTTTTTGGCCTATTCTTCAAGTTTTGTTAAGGGTCTAAAGTTGTTTGGTCATTGCTTATGATACCTCTCTTTATAACCCTCTTTTGACCCTTATTTTGCATGCCATGTTTGCCATATCTACACACTGAATTGGAGGCCATCATCTACTGTAAATGTGAATATTTTTGGCTCATCTTTATTGTTTTAGAACTGAATTTTTGGGTTTGAGCATTGTAGATACCACTTGCTTTGTAAATCCTCTCTTTTTCCGTCTTTTTGCAAGCTATAGTTGCCATACCTATGCTTACAATTTGGCTATATTTTGTACTAGAAAGATGCTATTTTTGGGGCTGCCTTGCTACTGTTTTTGCTTTCATGTGTCAATTTTGCATGTATAGCATAGCTGTAGGCCATTTCGGGGGCTAAACATCACATTTCGGGAACATTCCGGGCATCGGGTGCATTTTTATCATCATTTTGAGGCTGTTTTCCCTTCATTTAGTTGCTGGAATTTAGTTTGCATGCTTGCATATCATTTCCATGCCATTTTGTGCCTTTTTGTCATTGCCTCGGTTTGCGTGCCAGTGTGCACGCATCTCGAGGCACCTCATTTTCATCCGTTGGCAGCTTATGTGAGTGCGGCTGAGGCTCTCTCATGTTAGTGTAAGCCCAATTTGCATTTTCCATGTCATTTGCATTGCGTATGCCACCGCCTCAGTTTGCGTGCCCGTGTGCACGCATTTCGAGGCGCTTCGTTTTCATTCAACGGCATCTTATGTGAGTGCGGCTGAGGTCCTCTCATGTTAGTGTAAGCCCAATTTGCATTTTCATGCCTTTACATCACCGCCTCGGTTTGCGTGCCCGTGTGCACGCATTTCGAGGCACTTCGGTTTTATCCGATTTGCATTTCATATCATCGCCTCGGTTTGCGTGCCCGTGTGCACGCATTTCGAGGCACTTCAGTTTTATTCGATTTGCATTTCACATCACCGTCTCGGTTTGCGTGCCCGTGTGCACGCATTCCGAGGCACTTCGGTTTTATCCGATATGCACTTCGTATCATCGCCTCGGTTTGCGTGCCCGTGTGTGCGCAGTTCGAGGCACTTTGGTTTTATCCGATTTGCACTTCGTATCATCGCCTCGGTTTGCGTGCCAGTGTGCACGCATTTCGAGGCACCTCGGTTTTATCCGATTTGTATTTCATCATCGCCTCGGTTTGCGTGCCCGTGGGCGCGTATTTCGAGACATCTCTTTTTCATAGCACTGCGCATGCTAGGTTGTATATTAGTTGCATTTCATGCATATCATGCATATTGCACGGGAAACGAGGCGCGTTTCGTACTCCGAGTGACGGAACGGGTCTCAATTCCCAAGTCACCG
The DNA here is from genome assembly GCA_036172215.1 of Camellia granthamiana. Classification (NCBI taxonomy): domain Eukaryota; kingdom Viridiplantae; phylum Streptophyta; class Magnoliopsida; order Ericales; family Theaceae; genus Camellia; species Camellia granthamiana. The sequence continues at coordinate 5,150,582 of CM069913.1, read as the reverse complement.
ACACTCCGGATTATCCGTGATGGAGCTAGGTTTTATTGTAGCATTCATCTGCATTCATCTTATATTAAGTTGTGCAATCCGACTCCTCGGCCATCATGCATCGATATGCGTGATTGGTGGCACGAGGATCGAGGCATGCATATATTTGTGAAATACATTGCTATGCCCTTTTCCTGCTCTCTGTTACAGCAAAATCGAGGACCAACAACTTTTCGGAATCCGGCGCGCATTTCGAGAAACACTGCAAACAGAGGCTAATTGGGGCATCCCAGTGGATTTCCGCCCGAGGCAGTCCAGCATTCATCATTCATCAGAAGCAAGGCAGCCTCTGGCTTGCATGCCCGTTTACTGCTTTCTTAGTTAATTGTTAATTAATTAGGAATTTGTACTTTATCTGTATATTTCGGACTGTAATATTATTTTATTCGGACTGTATTATTTATTCGGACCCTCTGCGCGAGGGCATAATTGTAATAAGTGTGGGTGAGTGTGATGTATGTCTTCCAACCCCACGTCTTTCTCCCTTTTATTTACCTGCTTATGATGGTAGATTAGGGCATATTTCAATTAGCATACAGTATGACAGCATGTTTGCATCATTCATCTGTTTTGCATGCACCGGGCTCGGCGCATCATACAAACTGCATTTGTATTTCAATTCCAAGTCGAATACTTGATAGCTGTAGCATTTCACATACCATGTTTAGAATAGCCGAGCCTGCTATAGTTGCATGTTGCATGTGTTGCATTAGGCATTCTGTATATTTTAGGATCATGCATGATTTCTAATCGGTTTTCGGTTTTGGCTTGGAGTACTCGGTAAGTTTTATGCTTTAGCATTCTTGCATGCGTGTAAGTGTTGCCATGATAGCATGCTTGCCATGAGGCTATTTGCTTATGTGATATAACTGCCTTGAATGCCTGTGGGTGGAGGTTGAGTTATTTGAATTGGGACAATTCGTTGACTGTTTGTTTTAAGCCCACCAGATAGTGGCAAAACCATTGTTTTTCTAAGCCCACCTGAGGGTGGCAAAATCTGCATTTTCAACCTACCTGCGAGTAGCAAACCATTTTCAAACAAACAAACATGAGATGTTTGGTTCCAATTCAGGCGATTCAGTCTATACTTGTATGCTGTGCGCATCACATAGTAACCTAGGCTAATAACCGGAATAAGAACTCACAATGTTTTCAAAAACAGATATCATGGTTAGTAGAGGCCGGTCTTTGACCGGGCGAGCGGGGGTGCTCACGATGTGACCTTCCCCAATCGTACCCAAGTTCCCGAGCCAACTTTGGTGATGACGGACACGTGGCCTTTTGGCACCGAGTCAGGGTTTCCTAAATTTCCCATTTTAAAATATTTAGGTGGCGACTCTGTTATCTGGCAAAGCAGTCCATGTTTGGCACTTCTTTCAAAAAATCTGTTTTTCTCAAAAACGATTTTCCGGATTTGGACTCTTTGGTTCGAGATTGAGAACTGCAACAAAATCGAGTCCGAACTGTAGCGAGGTCCCTCGCGGGCCTGTTACACATTCATATATACATATTCATTGTTACCACCAACAAATTTGCATAAGCAATTTTTGTGTGTGTGGGTAAACAACACTAAATTTCAAAACAAGAGCAATCCACAGTGTGTGCAAAATGACATTCTATGGGCTTCAATAAAATTTTAGAGAAAAAAGCTCAAGGAGTTTGGAGATAAAAAGCTCTCAGTTGTGAACCTGTTTTAAGCAATCAATCAATACATTTTAACTAACTACCTCTTATCTCTATCATGGGTGCCAAAGGATATTGAGAAGAAGCCCCTTAAAAACAAGGAACATAACAAATACATAAGCAGAATAAAACCATTTTGTGGTCCTAATTGTAAGGAAGTACACAATCAAACATTTACAAATTAAATTGCTGCATGATTAGGTGTACAATAAATGCATTTAATAACGAGGCCACCTACCACTAATCTTCCAGTTTACATAACCACAAGTTTAGACGTTTGTGGAGCTAACCCAAGAACACAACCAGCAGACCAGATGTCAATAGCTGTAGTATACTTCGTTGCTCCAAATATTAGCTCAGGTGCTCGACAATACCTAGAGCAGCTATAAGAAATATTGGGCTCTCCTTTTACCTACCAGAAATCAGTAATCAAGCTGCATTCTAACCAAAACACCCCAAAAAAAATAGCACTACCAACAAGAGGGAGAGAAAAATAATTACATAAACGATAACATACCAAACTTTAGCACTTCCAAAATCGCATAGCTTAAGTTGGTGGGTATGAGGATTCACCTACCCAAAAAAATCAAGTTCTTAACTGCAAATGTTATTGATGTGGTGCAAGAAATGGCATATAAGGAATAGGCATGGGCGCTGATATTTATAAATTAGAAGTACATTGATGTACACAAAAGATTTTGAGGCTTAATGTCCTGGTGACAAACTCCAATAGTGCGATGAATGTAAGACAAAGCCCCGAAGATCTGCCAAATATCAGCAACATATTATGGTCTACAAAAATTAACATAAACCACAACTCTCTTTCAAGAAAAGGAAAATATAAAGACCACCCAAGGAGAAACATTAAAATAAGAGTGAATGAAAAGTCTCTATCAAAAGCCAATAAACAAATAAATAATCAAGACAACCCACAAAGAATTTTTCTTAATATCATTCATGCCATTTCCCACTTCTTGTTTGCCCAGCAGTATTGAATGATATTGAAAGATCACCTCAAACAGGGGTAAAGTACCCAAACCTCCTAACTTTTTCTAAAATCACACTAGATGCTTTGAAAAGATTCTTTTTGTAAGTGCAAACACTTGGATAATGTTGAATATGTGGGCCTATAAGCCTATAATATTTTAGAGAGAAAGAAAGCAATGTTTATAACTGGAAATGTGTGCTGTGGAAAAAAAAGGCGTAAAATTTACATTTACACAAAATTGTCATGATAAAAAACACTGTTGATAGACGAGATAAAAAAACAACATAAGGACATAAAGGAAGGTGGAGGGTCTAACACCATACCTGATATGCATACAGCTTCACATATATCAGCATCATCCATTGGTTCAACTTATTGAAGTGCTTGATTACACGATGAACAGTTTCGGGAACATACTCAAGAACCAGATTGAGATAAAGTTCATCATTCTCAGTTGTAGAAAAGAAACAATGCTTCAAGGACACGACATTTGGATGGTCAAGAAGACGCATGGTTTGCAACTCTCTGTTCTTATATCTCTTGTCTTGAAGAACCTTTTTTATGGCCACAGTTTCACCCGTCTCTAAGCAATTTGCCTAAATAAACAAAAATTATCAGCATAAAAACAACTTGAAAGTTTTATGTTCATGAGATAGAATATACCACAACTATTTCCCAGTAAAAAGGCACGCAGTTTTACCTGGAACACAACTTCGAATGATCCATGTCCAACAACACGCTCAGCCATGTAGCTAATTGTCTAAAAATTATCAATAGATAAACTCAACTTAGAGATTAAACCAAGTGAAATAATGAAGACAAGGAAGATAGAACAGCAAGTTTCATAACAATTACGGCATAGGTAGAGAAACTATGTCCACGTTCAAAAGTACATATGATCATACTATAACTGTTTTTGTACACATCAATAAAAATAATGAGTTTGCAAACTTTGATGTCTAATTTCCTAACAATGTTAGACACTAAGCTTCATTAATTTGCACGAAACGGACAATTATAACCAAATTCATCTGATAAAACCTAACATATTCGTATAATTTCCCTTCTCAATCAATTTTGAATCCTGTTATTACTATCACCAAGTCTCATACACAGAAAAAAAATCACATACAGAATTGAAGGCTCTTGAGGGGAAAATGAATAGTATTTTCTCATTTGCTGATAAAATCACATAAACAAATCAAATAATATTATTTTGAGATGTAGAGATCCATTAAATCTTGAGGAGTAGTTTTGTTATTTCACACTGTTTTTTCCTAAGGTTCTGACAATACATTGCTTTTGGAAAATTCATATAAAAACAGTTTTGAAAACCTCTCATTAGCGATCTGGAAATTCCAGCAATAATTTCAATCAACCAAACACTTTCAAAACCAAGCCAATTCAAACAATTGCCCTTTCATATTGCCCTAGATTTTACAAGCTTTCCTTAATCATCACTGTTCCTAATTCATGAAACTACCTAACATACCTGTGTGTATAGGCAATTGAATCAACAATTCTGGATCAACACACAGATAGCTATTACAGCTGAAATCACAGTGGAAACATAAGAGTTGAGACAGATTGTTCCAAGAGGTTCAAACACCTCTATTGTTTTTAAGAACAAATGAAATTCAACAGAAAAATGAAGAGGAGATAACTAAAACCTCCCTAAAACCTCCACATCACAAAATATTGAAATCATTAAACACAGCTAATAGATATAATGAAGAGAGAGGGAGAGAGAGAGAGAGTTGGATTCATTCATAGAAATCAGGCTTACCGATTATGAATCGATCAAAATCTTCAAATCTTTATCAACAATCAATCGAAATCTTCAAATCTTCATCAATTATTGATCAAAATCTTCAAATGAACAATAAAGTTGAGATGAAGAGTCCAAAGACAAAGTCGAGCGAGTAGAGAGTGGAGAGAGATTTTGAGAGAGAGAGAGAGAGAGAGTTCATACCATTGGAGATTGGTCTTCAAAGGAAGAGAGCAAAATGGATTTGGGAAATAAGAGTAAAAAGGGAAAGGGCAAGTTTTAAAAGATTTGGGATTTTTTTTTAGTTAGTTAAGAATACGATTGAGGATTAAAATAAAATGACATTTTAATATAAAAAGTGATTTTTTGTGACGGCCAAATAATCAGTCGCAAAATAATAGACGCAAAAAGTCAAATTTCTAGTAGTGCGCATTGATGCTATGCTTGATTGTATTCAACAAAACAAGATTTATATAATGTGCAGAATTTAAGGGAGTTCAAGAATTCATCAAGTTACAGCCAAAAAAAACACACACAAAACATATAATGTCATAAATTCACATAAACAACCATACGAAAAACTAAACTGAAAGTGTTTTATAACCATGAGAAAACATTAAACCCCAATAATCCCATCGAATTTGGATCCGCTTCTGGCAGTGGTAGACTCCACTATGAGTTGCACAAGTGACAAATTATCTTAGGTAGGGAGGACAAAAGGATCTTCCTCTTTTTGGTGAATCTCAAATAACTGGTGCGAATAACGCATGGCCAACTTTCTACAGTAATCAAGACCCTACGGATCATATTGCTGCAACTCTGCAACAGATTTATTCAGTTTACGTTGTGGATCCCCAACAGTAAGATATCCACCAAAAGCAATTCCCCTCACTACTAAAAAAAAATTCTTTTTGCGACCGCTATAAATCGTTACAAATAATAAAAAAACAGTTGCAAAAGATCTTTTACGACGGTCCATGCGACGGCAAATGAAGGTCGCGAATGTAGGGGTGGCAAATACTTTTTGCGATCACAAAACAACAGTCGCAAACTATTTGCGACCGCCTAATCTACTTATGGCGACTAATGTTTTGCCGTCGCAAAAAATTTTTAAAAATACCTACAATGTATTAGCAACCATCTTGTTATCGTCGCAAAAATAAATAAATAAATAAATAAAATATTCAGTCAAACAAAACAGTTTCCTTTTTCATATTTCAAATAGTTTCCTTTTCCATAGCCAAACAAAACAGTATAGTTTTTTTTTTTTTGTGAACTTCATCACATAAACAAGAACAACGAATCAAATCACAAAACAAAAATTAAATGTCAGCACAAGTAATATATATATATATAAATATTTGATAACTTCGTATATAGACCGACTTAATCTAGAGATCAATCCCATAATCTAGATACAAAAATTCAATGTCAGCACAAGTAAAAAATAATAGGAAGAATACTAATGTTTTCAGAAAAAGAACTAATTGTTCATAACTAACATTAAAAAAATAATAATAATTGCCCCAAAAAACTAATAGCATGATCTATCAGTCTCAATCACTGCCCATAGGACGACCATAGATAAATATCAGGTCACCAATAGCAGCAACAGCATGCCTACAGCGTCTCGTCAGTTCAACTGCAGCGTCTCCACCAGCAGCATCAGCACTGTATCTGCCTGTCCTGGGAGTGGCAACAATAGACTTTGTATCACACCAGACTCCTGCCGCAGTATCCAGAACTACAGACAGAAACATGATAAATCTGAGAAAAAGACAGTGTAGATTTTGTACACCAACAATTTCAACACATTTGCTGGGTTACAGGGGAAAAGAAAATAAAGGAAAATACCTGCAACACTTGATGAGTCCTCCACCATGCGTCCACCACCAAGTGCACCACCAGACACATGGAGCCTTGCATTTACAAAAACCTACAGGAGCATAGCATATCTCAATGACTGGTTTCTAGATACCGAACAGGAGGGGGGGAAATGTCAACTAATAGTGGGGTCTTTTTATTTTCTTTTCTTTTTTTTTAATTTTTTTTTTTTTGGTTGGGAGTTTAAAAGAAAAACTCACTGCTGCATGTTGATATCTAGGAAATGGTGAGACACCAGGAGCAAATTGCTCATTCCCACCGACCATCTCTATGTTTTGCAAGTCCATATGCATTGGCCAGTGGGTGAAAAAATCATTAAGAGAGGATGTAACAAGTCAAACATGTATGACAATGGAAGAGGTGTATCTTGACCTTGATAGGGAGAAGGAATCATATAGACAAAATTGTACAATAATATTCATAGCAGATACAGCAGTATTCAAGACAAACATACTAGCATGAACCTCTACACACACAACTAAATATATATGCATGAATTAGAAGCTTATGAAGCTTATAGCCTACCCAAAGCACATTTTGAAATTCACCAAAATATGACTATAAGCTAAAATCCACACACATGCTCCAATCTAACATGACAGAAAATAATAATAATAATTCGAATTCAGAACTGAAATCAAGTAAGTTCAGAGCAATGTTATATATATAGAGAGAGAGAACGCGAGGTGAGAATTGGAACGTGATCTTTTTTCTCATTCACAAATTTTATTATCTGAAATAAAACCTCACGAAGAAATGCTTCAAGTGCTGCCCTCCGATGACTTCTCTCATCCAAAGCACTCTCTGCCATCATTCACAAGGAAGCATACATCATTATGAGTTATTACTAAAACATTAATAAAAAGAGAGCAACGCACTGCAATGAACGTACCTCCGGGGTCTACTACTAATTTGGAATGATGAGATTTTCATTTCATAAAAAGATAAACATATATGCACCATTAAGAGGCCTATAAGTGGAGACAAATAAACAAATAAAGCAATTTTTACGAAGAAGAATTAAATACTGCCAAAAGCAAATATGATGGAGAAAAAACTTAGCCACGTTTGAGAATGTGAAAGCAATGGTGTTATTTTCTTTAATCTCTAAATTTTAGATCCAGACAAACCACACTTTGTCCCTAAATTTTAGTCCCTAAAACCTTAATTTTTTATAGTGTCATAAGCATGAAACTAGGAAGCATCAACACTAGAGCTCTCCAGCTCTTATTACATGGTGTCATACTATGACCATTATTCATATATAGCCATAGCATTAAGCTTGGACAAGCTTAGAATCAACATCTTTAAAGAGATTAATCAAGTAGTTCAGATATTTCTGTGGATCAGGGACATCCTTATTTTGTTTCTCATACTCTATTGTAATTTTCACCACTTTGGTCTCTCCCTTGGGAATGATCTGAAAGATGAGGTTATAACTCTTATAGAGCTCCAAGCAATCGGTTCCCTCCAATGCTGTCAAATGGACTGTTTTGTTCTCTTCATCTATGGAAACCATCTCTTTGTATGTCTCGACCTTCCCCTCTATTTGCATCAACACAAGCAAGCATAAATTGAGAAAAGTCAACCATAAACAATGACTAAATATTAAAAAATTGACTTCTCTCCACCAAACACTTACGTAGAAATCATCAGATTTTATAGAATTAGTTGATGGAATTTATTTATGAAATATTTTGTCCTTCCGTATTTATTTTGTGACCAATTTCCATGTTCTTGGTCTTATTCCCACTAGAAGGTCACTTAGATGATTTCATTTTTAGGATCCGATTCATTTTTTAGGATTTCATGTGCAATATATATATAAAGAAGTAAGATTAATCTTATTATTTTAACATGATTTATCACATTGGACAAATTTTACTCTATCCCCTTGTAGTTTAACTTATTTGTATTTTTAAGTCACAGTCATTTGGAAATGAAGAGTTATGTTTTCTTCCATATGCAATTTTTAAGAACATATAAGTAACCTCAATATACAAATCACATACATGACATGTTCAGTTTTTTTGGAAGGCAAAATTCATTTTAATCACCTGTGTTTTAATTCATATTCAATTTATCCACCTGATGTAACCCCTTATGTTTTGGAGCGTGTTTTACATATTTACTATTAACTTAGACGGAATGTCTAACAGTGCATTTTAATCCACAAATCGTAAAAGAGTTATGTAATTATTTTCAAATAATAAGAGAGTAAACCACAAAGGATAAAGTGAAATTTTTCTTATCTCTCTCCCCACCCCCACCTACATATATATATATAAATTTGATGGCAAACAGAACTTAAAAAATGAGCCTTCCATTATCATATACAAACCTAATAATTAAAAGAATTAAATCACTGAAATAGACACTGGTGAGTCCATTTGGAATCAACTAGATTAGACTAGTCAAGTCTATCTCCAACTAGAGAGAAGGTGAATCCAAACTTTATTTGAGTAGTATTATTAAATCGAAATCACACACGCATATATATATATATTAAAACATACATCTAAAATGTAAAAAACATAATCGCAGTATTATTTGAAATCAGTAGGAAATAATGTAATTAATATACCATGCCTTACCAACAACACAAGTCCAGGCCTTGACAGATCCATGATCACCCCATTCACCTTCATGTAAGTCTACATTTTGTATGTGGTGAGAGACCACAATGGTTACTTGAACAGAATAATTTGAATACAAAACATGAGCAACATAGATAAAACATAAGGAAAAAAAAAAAAAAACCATACTCTTACATGAATAACAAAATTTCTTTTAAGATAAAAAGTAAAAAGGCAGGCAGTTCCTTTTACAGTTTTGAATTCTTCATGATAACTATTTAATTGTTTAATGTAACCAGAAGATGATACAAAATATCAAACAAAGAAATTTTGTTTAACTAAAGGAACCAGCATCATGTTTAGTTGTTTCATGGTAAATATTGGAATCTTCTCTGTAATAAAAGCATATCAATATCATGTGAAACTCATGTTCTATAGATCGATTAACAACTATCTGTATCCCCTAGATAAATTTAATCAATATTCAAAAAATCAACAACCAATTAAATAAAAGTTAGGAGTTGATGGCACCTTCATAGATTTATACATAGAGAGGTAAGGTACTGCACTAAAAAGAACTAAAGAATATCAGCGATGCATTACAAACTTAAGATTTCAAGTTGAACTCAACTTCGAGGAGCAAAAACGGTTAGAAGAAACATACATCATTCGAACAAGAATTGTTGGCTCGAATTCTCTTGTGCCCTTGTTAACACCGTCTTTACATTTGATAGAAAGCTGACCAGTGCCTTTATCTTTCCATGCATCATTATCTGCTGGATCACTTGACTGATATAATAACCACAGAAGTTGTCCCATGTCCAACTTCATGGTCTTGAATGTTCCTAATAGATTCATTTATAACTAATGCCAAAACATAAGGTAGTATTGATTTTTTTTTATGTAAACTTATTACCATTAGAAATTCACATGTTTCTCCTCTGCTTAAACAATAGTTACAGCTTAGATATACATATATATCTTTAATTACATCAACATATCTAACTAATGCTCATTTATTTTCCAAAACTATCCACATTATATCTATCTAGCAGCTCATAATGCTATCTACGAAACCTATCATATATCTTATCTAAACCAATAATCACTATATAAGGTCCTGCAAATTCAAACACTTTTGTATCTCATCAGAATTTGTCAACAACTTTGCTGCATATTTTTTTTTTTTCCCCCGGGCATTTTCTCAGCAACAAAACAGAGGCAAAAACTATAAATATTATCAGAAAAATGTACAGCATAAAACTCTCATCTTTATTTTCATTCTAAGAGACTAAAAACAGAGCTAAAGAATAAAACTCAATTTCTTCAATTTTAGTTTCTGACAATTTCTAAGCGGATAAATAGAGGCAAAATTGAGAAATATGATCAGACAAAATAAAAACATGCCGAATTTTCAAGCTTAAGAAGCAACAAAAAAAAAATTTGAAATGAAAAAATAAAATTGAATTGCATTCATCGGATAATAGAAATCATCAAATTTGAATATTGCAAGGGTCATCCGTCGATCCAAACCCTAGGAGCATTTTCAAATCGCAAATGAGAAGAAACGAAGGAAAATAGAAACAACGAAAAGAACTTCCGAAAGAGAGTACCTTGAACTCGATCGAAACCCTAGGTATCCGAAAACAAGAACAAACGAAGAAAGAAACTAGAAAGAGAGAGAGAGAGAGAGAGAGAGAGCGTACCTTCAATGATCGAGTTCAAAAGGATCGGGGAAAAGCTTACTGTGTCTTTAGAATATAAGAAACAGAGAGCACAAGATTGAGAAGAACATCAAGAGAGTGAGATCGAAAGAAGAGAGAGAGTGAGAGATTCATACAGTGTGAGACTGAGAGAGAGACAGCGAGAATGAGTGGGAGAAAGAGAACGATCATTGTGAGGGCCTAGGGCAAATATAAGGGAAAAGGGGAAAATAAATTGAAGAAAATAAGGAATAAAATAATTATTTGCGACTGATAACCAGAGGGTCGCAAATTATATGGTAGCAAAAGCCCACTTTTCTAGTAGTGCCTGTACAAAATTTGTACACGCAAATTAATACAAAGAGCAGCAATGTATATGCATGGTCCTACTAGTAAAACGTGACATAATGATACTATTTTAAGGGGACAAAACCAAGGAATATCCGAAACAATATCATTAACCTTCCCTACTTGTACTGCAGCTGTGGCAGAGTAACATCTATTAGTAGACATGAAACCTATTCTATTTGCCTACAGAAAACATGGTAACATCTAGTCATAAACTGATCGTTCAGATATTTTTGTCCCGTGACTAGATCAGTTATCTATCATGTGCTGCCCTTTACACTGGACAAACCTTCGAAGGTAACAAGTTAATAAAAATATGGACAATACAAATAATTATTCAATACATAGTAACTTCTCTTCGTAAACAGACCAGTAATTATTCAATACCAATAGGACAATACAAAATTTTAAGTGAAGAATAGGTATGTGACTCGTGAACCTAGATCCGCAAGTTCACATGACATATACATGACGTTCCAAGAAATACATAAAATGCATGCGGGCATAAACATGGATGCACTTGTATATTAATTTTCTACGAAAAGAAACTGGACAACCTGACAGTTCATTACTACAGAAACATGGTTGTGTTGCCAAAACAATTTTGTAGATTTCTTTTGAAATTAAAAAATATTTAATATTTTTTCTTCCACATACACGTATATTTTCTAGAAATTGATAGTTGAGTATCTACCTGTTCAATGTCTCTAATCATCTCTCTGTAACTGTGTCTTCAGAGAGAGAAAGCAGTTGATTATAGAGTGTGTGCATGGAATCAGGATCCCAAGAATCATATCAAAGAAACGATAAATCACACAAGGTAATATGTTGCATCCACTTGTTACAGAAGTACATAACCAAACCAAACCAAACCATACTTCTGTGCGTACATATGAAACCAAAATCACCTCCTCTTGTTATTCTTCTTTTCTTTTCAATTATTTTTTCCATTTTATGTTTCTATATTTTCCATGTGTTGGTTATAAACATAAATAACCTTCCAACATAGGCAAATTCTCAAAATCTTTTCCAATGCAAATAGCAATCATAAAAAATTACCATATTGTGCAAATTTAACAAGAAATCACCATAAGCTATAAGTTGAACGAAAAAGCAAAAATGGAAAAGAAAAAAGATATAACATACTGCAAACTGTAATTTGTAAAAGGTAACATAACAAAATATATATATATTTATCTTATAAACGTAAGAATGGAGGCCTGACCTAGTAGTATATCAGTTGCAGCTATCCTTCATAAGCAAAGTGGTGCACTATGTGTTGTGATGCAATGTATTAATTTTAGTAGCTAGGTGAACTATTTATCGCAATTATTACCGAAGGTAATCAGTGAACGGAATCAACAAACCGCTTGCCTCTTTTTAGTCATACCTCATTAAATCAAACGCAGTAAATCCTTGATTCTTGGTCAAAGAGGAGCCATTAACGGATTGCCCCTTACGCAATTGCTGCCTATAAAGAGCACAAACAACATTCATGCATAGTTTGGGATCGTTTTGAAATGCCAAAATCATGTCAATTTCAAATAACCATGTTTTGTTATCATCATTCCTACTTCGGAGCTTTTTAATCATACTTTCAATGTCAGAAGAACTATTTGCACTGTCAGAACCATCACCCCCATCTGTATTCAACTCTTGAGTTGCCTTTGTTTTAAGTTTACTAATTGGAGTCATGTCATCATCATCATCATCATCGTCATCATCATTCTTACTCACATCAATATTAGTGTGTGGACCTCTTTTTCTTTTGGTACTTGAATCCAGGAGGCGATTCTCTGTGCAACTTCTCCCATTTTCATCGCCAGTCTGATGAAAATGTGCACTTCCTATTTCTTTATCACTCAGAATAAATCCTGAAGCAACAACATTGGGTATGCTAGTTGTTCCATCCCTTGTGGGCACCTCATCATCACTATCGTCCAAGTCAATGATAACTCCATATCCAGTTCTCCTGCCACGTGCCACAGAAGTATTCTTCACTTTGTTGGAGCTCCCTCTTTCAAGCACCAACTGATTTTGGATGGGCTTTTTGTTGTTGCAAGCCATGATGACAGAATGTGCACCTGCAACAGACAGATAGATCTTTATCAAAAACAATTTCCAGTTGGCACTATTAACTTAAAAAAAATAAAATAAAATAAAAAATTGCGACGCATTCATAGGAAATATACTGAAATATGGTTAATGTGCTTCAAAACTGAGTCACTAAATAGATGGTTCTTTGAACCACACCTCCAATGTTATTTTTTTTGCCTTTTCAAGTAATTTAATTAGTGCCAGATCCCAACTGTAATACAAGGCCAACTCTGGTTGCCCACCAGTATCTCAAAAATAATTCAAAAAAAAGAGAGATAATTTCTAACACATTTAAAATAAAAATAAAAAAATCATAAAGGAACAGTCAAATCATTGGCATAAGTAGAACCTAATAGGAGATGAGTACACAAGTAGATCACCTTAAGCCACACCACCAAATTATTACACTTACAAAAAGAAACATGAGTTCACGAGCCACAAGTTAATATGCAACTACTAAATCTAGTAATTCAACTACAAGCCTCTCCTTGAAAACAAAATGATTCAGCAAAAGACTTTGGCTAATTTCAACAATGCTCCCTTTCAATATTACAGAAATCAGCAAGCATAACACAAGAACATTATTCGCTCCCAAAAAAAAAAAAAACACAAGAACATTAGCCCATATAAGCATGAATCACAAAAGCAAAAACCGCACAATAAAGATCCCCATATAAGCCAAGCCATGTCACAATGAAGGGAGAGGTGGAAGACTATTAACCCAATTCTGATTCTTTCTTTTTTGTTGTTTAGATTTTTGTCATTTATACATAAATATTTCTCAGTCCTCGCTTTTGAACATTAGACAATTAATAACATCTGCAGCTATATACTATGGATCACATTTGTCTTGAAAAAAATGGACAACAAGTATGATTTCGATAATAGACCGTCTATTTTATTTAAGACAAATATGATCCAATCATATGGCTTGTCACGACCCCATTCCGCCCCTAGTAGGATGGTGCCATGATGGCCAGTAATTCGAGATTACCAAAGGCCACTTCCAAGAATTCACACGCGAGTCAGAGTATACATATGGGGCTTACAAATGCGGAAGCAATAAATTAAAAGTTGAGTAGTCCATAAGAGCAGTGCTTAAGTTAAATGAAATGTCATACATCATATAATAGCTTAAATACAACAAAATGAAGTACAAAAATTACATCTTGACCAAAAGGCTTCTCAGCCATCAAATACAAAATACAACGAAATAAAACTAAGAAGCATAATCTTCAAGATGTTGCAAAACATAATCCAAAACACGTCGGCAAAACATATCGGCAAAAGACATCTAGGCGTCGCTGCCGCCTTGCTCATCACCTACATATATATAGAGAGGGTGAGCTTGGATACTCAGTGAATGGTATGAATAATAAAGGGGTTTACATGAATGATATCCGAGATCTCTTAACAAAACAACACAAGGGATAAATCAAGTTCATCTATCAAATCTTTCAAAGCTTCAAGGGATGCTTACTAACATCAATATAATACAAGAGATAACATTCTAGACAAACAAACCCACGCGGTAAAACCGTCAGTGGCAAGGCAAGACAAGACAAGAGAGATCTCAAAACAATGGTGTCGTTGCATTATAGTCCCCGGACACTAAGGACTTGTGCTACAAATGCTTATAGTCCCCTAGCACATACGGACTTCCAAACTTTGCGCTACAAATGCTTATAGTCCCCTAGCACATACGGACTTCCCGAGAATGTCATCAGAACAAGATACAATATTTGATACGCAAGATAGGAATAATCATTCATGCTTGTAAGTAATCTTCCGAACAAAGCAAAACAAGGTTTTATCAAAGCTTTATAACATATCTTTATTAAAATACCACTCACATAGTTCGTCGAACGTCGGGGTCAGGGCGAGTCCAAGTCCTACAAACACATGGCAAATCTATTGAATGCACTTCTAAACAAGCTTCACATGCATACAAAATGATCTCGGCATTCTCCAAAACTAAGTCAAACCAAAACAAACACTGTTTCTCATCTCGGGGAAACATGCTGGGCACCAACCAGGTCTTGGCCGAGGTTCCACACCTCCTTGCCGAGGTGAGGTCCCGTTGGCCACATGCAAGGGAAAATGAAGTCGGGAAAATCTGGGTTCCCCTCTGCTTAAGAACATAAAGAACACGAACATGAAGAGCATGGAGGAAATGAATGCAAAGATCATAACTTATTATTATAAAATCTGAGATTTCATGCTATAAGTTTGAAAACATGGACCTGGATACCCATACTAGAGGATCTTACGAAAACAAACACAAAAACATGTAACTTGTTGCAAACTTTCGGATCAAACGAAGCTTTTCTTCAAGAACTCATGAACACTAACTTTCTCTTTCTAAAACCAACTTTAAATCAATGCATGGCATGCAAAACAGATTCGATCGTGCAATGCAGCTAGATGATCAATAAGAACAACAAGAGTAGATCAAGATTCTAACCTCCGATCAGGAATCTAACGGTTTGAACTCTAAGAATCAAGCTTGCAATCCACTTTCTCACTCTAAAACTCCTCCTTCTTCTCCTAGAGCTTCTCTCTCCTCAAGAACAAAGATATGATACCAAATGATACATCTCTCTCTCTGCCGGCTGACTTAACACTCAGCTCGGACACGTGGCAATGGCTGGTTGGCTCAACTTGAAAAGGTGACTGATTGAAAAGACAAGACTATAACAAGGTGTGTTCAACAAGCTAGGCGGCAAGGGACTCCGACGAGTAATGACATCGGCTAATAACAAGACTTCGGCAAGCAAAGGGACAATGACCTCGGCTAGAAAGGTCAACACTTGGCCCAGCTGTGCCACACCTCGGCCTAGATGTGCCACACCTCGGTCTAGGTCGTACTAGTCTAGGGCAAGATCACTTGGGTTCAAGGGTAACATCTCGGCCCAGATAGTACACATCTCGGCCTTGGTGATGAACACCTCGGCCTAGATGATGATATCTCGGCCAATATGTCAGGGTGCGGGTGGAGGTCAACCAGGGAAATCCCAAGATGGTCCTAAGTGTAAGAGTATCAAAGGGGCGTCCTAGGCTCAAGATGACCTCGGCTGAAACACACACACACCAATAAGGAACATAGCATTCAAGTAACTCTTATGCAAGACAAGTCAAGATTTGAAATGCAAGCTTAACAAAGGAAAATCATATAAAATGCACATGAGTACGGTTAGGGCAGTGTGAGGGTCATTACATCCTACCCCCCTTAAAGAAGTTTGGTCCCCAAACTTGAGTTACCTTGATTCAAAAATAATTCCGGGTATTGATCTTTCATTTCTTTTTCCATTTCCCACGTAGCATCCTTGCCGTAATGTTCCTTCCACTCAACCTTCACCATCGGTATTGCCTTATTTCTCAATTGTCTTACTTGCCTATCGATAATACGCATCGGCCTCTCTTCATAACTCCAATCTTCATCAACCACAATCCCAAAACGATCAATCACGTGCAGGGGATCCCGAATATACTTCCTCAGCATCGAAATGTGGAACACATTGTGAACTTGACTTAGTTCAGGTGGTAAAGCAAGTCGGTAGGCAGCTGTATTAACCTTCTAAAGAATCTCAAACGGCCCGATGTAACGAGGTGTTAACTTACCCTTCTTTCCAAATCTGAAGACTCCTTTCTCTGGCGAAACCTTCAAGAATACATGGTCCCCAACTTCAAATTCCAACTCTCTTCTTCTCTGATCAGCATAACTTTTCTGCCGACTCTGGGCAGTTCTGATCCTCTGTCGAATGAGCTTGATCTTCTCGATCGTAATCTCAACTAGTTCGGGTCCAACCAAAGCTTTATCTCCCACTTCAGTCCAACATATCGGCGATCTACACTTCCTTCCATACAAAGCTTCGTACGGCGCCATGCCAATGCTAGTTTGATAACTGTTATTATAAGCGAATTCTACCAATGGTAGATGTGCTTCCCAACTTCCCTTGAAATCTAACACACATAGTCTAAGCATATCTTCAAGTGTCTGAATCGTTCGTTCTGTTTGCCCATCGGTTTGGGGGTGAAAAGCTGTGCTAAACTTTAACTCGGTTCCCAAGGCTCTTTGTAGGCTCTGCCAGAATCTGGAAACAAACTTCGGATCTCGGTCTGACACAATGGACATCGGCACTCCATGAAGTCTCACAATCTCATTCACATATAGTACAGCTAGTCGCTCAACATTGAATGTAGTCTGAACCGGCAAGAAGTGTGCTGACTTGGTTAATCTGTCAATTATGACCCAAATCGAATCCATTCCCTTCTGCGTCCTCGGCAAACCAATCACAAAATCCATGGAGATATGTTCCCATTTCCATTCAGGAATCGACAAGGGTTGAAGAAGTCCTGCTGGTCTCTGATGTTCGGCTTTTACTTGTTGACATTGCAAGCATTGGGATACGAAACTAAACAATTTCACAAAACCACAAAATCACAAAATCCAATCACAAAATCCATGGAAAAATAACAAAGAAAAAAAACCCTCGACGGTGAACAATAAGTGACCAAACTAAACAATTTGATCAAAACTACAAAAGTACAGAGATATCATTCTACATTACTAAGAAGGATCACACTACGATACAGTAAGCATTCACATATAGATACACTTGAAGGGTAGAACACGTTACGAGCATACGCACTTTATTGGCCTTGTTCAATGCAGTGTATAAAGCTCTGTTGATAGCTTCTTTTATTTTCGAATTGTGTGCTAGAGTGTTTAGTGTTGCTTCCAATTATAGCTTATAAGAAAAAATAGCTTAAAATACTAATTACCGGAATGCTGAGGAAGATGCACTTTTAACTTTTGTTTTTGATTATTAGATTTTAACTTGCAAGAAGCCGAACCAAACAAGGCCATTATGACCCATCGATCGAATTTTACTGTTTGAAAAAAATATTTACAAACTTACTGGTCACTTCTCAGAGTCAATTTTTGAATCAAGATTTACAACCGACCAACATTCAAAAATACATTCTAAAACAATGTCAGAGAAATGACTTTCACGAATAACACAATAGGATGACTACAACGAAATTTCCATCTCCCATTACCTCCAAAAAATGTTAGCTACTCAGCTTACTTTGCAATTTAAGAAATGTTGATCATGAAACATTTCATCTGCTACACACACACACACACACGTACACACACACTCAGAGAGAGAGAGAGAGAGTTAAGGAAATGTGGAATGGAAATGTCAATACTTTCCATTTGATACCCAATTTTATATGGAAAAAAGAACCTACCAAAGCAAGAATATGGAAAAAAATGAACTACCTTTCACGATAAAAACCACTCCCTACATCTCTACATCTCTACCCCAATCTCTACATCTCTATCTTCCTTCTGTCTTTTTTCCCAAGAATTACATCTCTGTCTTCTGTCTTTTTTCCCAAGAATTACAATGGATCAGCAAATTGTTTTTTCACAACAACCACCACAATCCATTATTAAAAAAACCCTCAAAATTTTCTCGGTTTCTTCGATCCATTCTTGGCAACTGTGGCAGGAAGTCGGTGGAGAAGACATTAGTTGAGGATGAAAAAGATGGGAATACAAATTATTATTCTTCTTTTTCTTCCTCCGGCTTGGACTCGGATTCGGCTTATTCTTCAAAGGAAAAGGGCAGTAAAAATGGAGAATTGCAAAATGAGTTTTAGAGGGCGACAAATGACATTAAGCAAGAACTTCAAGTGGCTAACTTGAAAAGGGAGTTGACAGAAACTACTGAAGAGAAGGAAGCAGAGAAGATGATCAGTGATTTAAAGATGGAAGCTGAAACGTTGAATGGTGAGAATTCAAAGCTTTTACAAGAACATGTCACCGAATGTAGCCAGCTGAGGGAGAAATTGGGCGAGAGAGAAAGGGAACTTGCGAGTCACACCGAGATGCATGAGACCCATAAGAGTGAAACATCAGCTCGAATGAGGGGTTTAGAACTTGAGCTGGATTCTTTGCGTACCCAGAAAGGAGATGAAGTGAAGTTGCTGATGGAGAATCTCAGCACGATTGAGGAAGACTACGGGTACTTTGAGAGCCGTGTTCATGAAATTCTGAACGCATTTGAAGGTGCAAAGAACAGGGTCAGAGAATTGGAAGAAACAATCGCAGAGAAGTTAGAAAAAAATAGGAAGATGCTCCAAGAGAAAGAAGGTATTCTGGTACAGGTGAAGGACCTGGAATGGGAAGTGGACTCTCTACGGAACCAGAACAGTAATTTGGAAGAGCAGCTAAGAAGTAAAAAGCACGAGACTGAGACTGATCAGATGCCAGGGGTCCAAGAAGAAGAAGAAAGGAAGAGCAACGAAGATGAAGATGAAGATGATAATGATGATTCTAAGTTCCCCACCTTTGCCGAAGAGATCAGGCCCGTTTTCCCTATTTTCGGCAGAGATGAGCTTGTCGGAGTTCCGGCAGGAACCTACTGCGTCTCTGGAAGAGTGAAGCCGACGGTGGCGCAGGAGAGAGATCGGAGGAGGCAGTTGTTGATGCCATACAGGCAAGAAGGGTTCTTTGCTAACGTGAAGATGTTGACCAGAAATGTCAAGCAAATTGGAAATGCTCTATTTTCTGGTAGAAGAAGGCCAATCAATAGCAAAGTGTTCTAAATTTAAATTTAAATTTTTATTTTTATTTTTATTTTTATTTTATTTTTTGTTATTATGTCTATTATTATGATTTTTAGTTGATTGTGATATTGGCGCTGTTTGGGAAACAAGAGTTCAGGCTAATATAGCCTCAAATTAAAAATAAGCCAAAAAGTCCCACTGTTCAACCCTTTTTATTAAAAAAAAAAAATAGGTGCAGCTGCTGGACAGTGTAGGCACAGCCTACACTGTCACATTGACAAATTGTTACATCACTTGCTAAATTACAATTTTGCCCCTTTACATCAATTTAAAAAATTATAATTTTAGGGATAAATTTGTCATTTTAACTTCAAACATCATTTCAACGCATTTTTCAATACAACAACTCAAATAAAAATCAATCTCATCTTCCCAAACATAAAAACTAAAATAGCCAAAAAGCCAAAAAACTTCTAAAATAGCCACTTCCCAAACGAGGCCATTATGGTGGAACTTTTACCAGTCTTCTGATTGTGATTTTTAGTTGATTGTGATTGTCGAATTAAAACTTAACGAGCTTAAAAAGTTATATTAAAAGTTTAGTTCGTTTATTATTCAAGTCAATTCTAAATGAGTTTTAATATAAAATAAAAAAAAAATCACAAATTAAGCTAAAATAGTTTGATTCTTTTTTTAAACAAAAAGTTTTGTAATACATATAAATTATATCCTCCAATCATGATTGAAGTTTTTACGCACTGATTTAAGTAAATGTTTCAATAAAAATTCTAATGGTAAACTTTTATTCTGTTTAAAAATTGATTGTTGCGCTATTACGTAATTTAATGGACTTTCTGAATTATTTAATTTTTTTTTCTTTTAAAATTTTTTTAATTTAAATACACCTAAAAAGTTTTTAAAAAAAATATGAACATAATTTTAAAAAATCAATAAATACAATTTTTTTAAAAATTTCATTACAAACATTTTATTTTTTAAGTCCATATAAGTAAAGAAACAAATTTTTTAAAAATATTAAAAAATTTCACTAAAAACAAAAAAAATTAAAAATCATTTTTAAAATCTCAAAATCAAACAGTCTTTAATTTTTATTCAGATTTTTTTTTTTTTAAAAAAAAAATCTCATCATATTTTAACAGTGTTATTTACCAAACTGTTGGATGTTTGAGTTAATATTTAAATTAAATCTTTTTTCAAATAAAATAAAAAATTGACATAATTTTAAATTAAAAAAAAATCACTAAAAATTTTTTTTTTGAAATAAAATATAATTTATTTAAAATTTCCCGAACAATTAAAATACAGATTATTTCTTGTGGTTTGAAAAATTACAAATACCCCCTTATTAGAATTTTTTATTTAACAGAATTAACTAAAAAAATGAAATTCATAATTGCTCTTCTATACAATAATAAAATTAATTAAATTATTAATTGAAACATATTTTTAACATCATTAAAAACTGTTACTTGACTTAATGATTTATTAATAAAATGGGCGATTTGTTATGAAATTAGAATCCTCTGGGATGAAATGTAATTTTCAAAACCATAGGGGCGATTAGTATTTTAATCAAACCTCAAAGGGTGTATTTGTAATTTATCCTTATTTTTATGATGTAATTTTATATTTTATTTTAATGTGGAGAGTTTTGATTTTCTTAACTCTATAATTTAACAATGGTCTCCCCAAATATTTTTTATTAAAATTGGACTGGATTAAATAGAACTAGGTCGGATAGTTTTGCCAAGAGAAAGAGTTGAACTTTTGGAATAAATTATGAAAAATTACAAATGAATGTAGAATATTAAAAATACTTATAAATATATGGGGTGTGTAATTTTTTATGTGTAAAGAAATTACAGTAAAAATTACATCTCACCTTTTGGTAAATAATTTTTTCATTTCTGTACTGTCTTCTAATTTTTTCAATAATTGTTGAGAGCAATAATCACCGATCAATAAATAAAATTAAATGGACAATTTTTATCTTTGATTAATTTAATTATGTAATTTTCATTACCGTAATACCATCACACTACCATAACTTTAAAATTTTCAATCTTGTTAACTATTATATTCAATATTTATTTCAACTTTTGATAACTTTTATTTATATATATATATATCATTTTATCTCAATTTATACCATTATTTGATACATAATTTTATTTTTTATTTTTACTCAATTCTTACCACTTAATCCCTATAATACCATCACCTTCATCCATCAAATTCTAAAACTAAACCAAACCCCATTAGCCATCACCTACTACTCGTATCAATGTTCACACTCTTTACAACCCCCTTCTCTCTCTATCTCCTCCTTTCCAAGTGCTTTCCGACCCTAGTCCAATCCCTTCTCTCCCTAACGTCCTTACATGCACCACTCTTTTCTTTTGCAATTGCCCCTTCTCCAACCTCATCTCTATTGTGCCCCACCTTTCCCTTCAAATGTGAAAATCTAGCCCTTCACCTTCACTAATCCCTTCTTTTTTTTCTAGATGATGATGGGGTTTATCATGATGGTTGGCGATTAACAATGGTGAGTGACTAAAGGGGGAGGTCACAATATTTGAGATCAACGATGGTAAGAGAAAGGTGTCAAGATATCCAATTATCCACACAAAAAAAAGAAAGTGAAAGGTGTACTTTTTATCCTAGATGATAATTTGCTTGAAGGACAAGATGATAAAACAATAATAGTAATAATGTGAAGTGAGCGGATTGGTGGGGTACAAATATGTACTTCTCAACTTTTGTTCTCATAATATTTTCTCTATCCAATTCTATCCACACTTAGACTTAATTTGGAAACTTGGGTAGAAGTGAAATTTTGGCTTTTAATAATTTGAAAACTTGGTTAAAAGTCAAATTTTGACTTTTAACCTATTTTTAGTCACATTATTTCTTTTTTTAATACACGTTTTTTCCCAAAAAAATAAAAATAAAATAATTTTTAACTAATTTTTCAAAACAAACCTTAATCTCAATATATATATATATTTTGCAGTCAAAAAAAATCTTACCTTACCTCCTAACTTTTTCGATTATGACTATAAGCAAATGTAAAGCATCTTGTTAGTTGTATTAATATATTCAAAAGAGATAGAGACCCCAATTGAACTATTGAGAATTTTAATATTCTCTTGTGTGAGTTTGTTGATAATTTGATCTGGGAATTGATGCAAAATTATTAAATATTTCAATATTTAATTATTTTTTTTTATTGGGAAGAAAGTTGACTTTTATAGGTTTGTATGATCTCGAACAAGGGTAATTATTCATTAATTTCAAAATATAGACACGTGATGTTTTATATTATTATGATTGGTGAAGAAGGTGGGTAAATGAGGTATCATGTTGAGTGATTTAGAAACATAAAAAAATATATTAAATGATAATTGATTAAAAAATATAAATACATGATACTCTAAAAATATTAAATAATTTGCCCTCGAACAAGGCACACCATACTCATATCAAACGAGGCATTATATTCTATTGTAAAATTTTAGGCTCTGTTTGGAACCATTTTCAAATGAGTTTTCCACTTGGTAGTTTGAATACGATGTTTGGATAGAGTTGTGGAATTAATTTTCCACAACTCTACAGAAAACTTTGTTTGAGAGCACGATTTTCGGAAAAAAAAATTCAAAATTTGGCCTAATCGGTCCTCCCACCGGTCATCCGGCCGGTTAACCGGAACAGTACAATTTTTTTTTTTTTTTTCCAATTGATATGTTAATTTTTATATATTTGAAAAAATTATTTTCTGAATTTTTTAAAACAATTTATGTGTTTTAATAGAATTTTGAGTTGTATGTTTGGTTATGAGTTGTAAATTTTTGTATCAAATATCACATCAAAAATTCCCCACTCATTTCAAAACTCTTTCACCAAACAAATCTTCCACACTCAAATCATAATTCCAAAATTCACAAACTCAAAATACAACTCATACTCTCAAATCATAATTACAAAACTCTACCAAACGCAACCTTAGCCTTTAAAATTTGATTGAATATTATTAAATGAGAGTCGTCAAATATCAACACTCTTTTTTATTTGACCCAAATGGTTCTGATCCAAGGCCGATAATAGTAATGCCAAACAAACATTAAGTTGGGTTAAATTTGGATTGGATGTGGACCGAGTTTAAGTGGGTATTTAAGATTTAGGTGTTGTTTGACATGTGTTATTTTAGCACATCATTTTATTTTGATCACATCACTTTTTTATCATATCATTTTAACCCCAACCTATATTTCAAATATTTTCGTAAAAAGTCAAAAACTATATTAATTTGGAACTTCTCGAACAGCCTTTTACTTATTTAGTAGTTTTTTATATTTTTTTTATATACTTATTTTTATCTTTAGTGACTTTATTAACAAATTAAAAAATTTAAACTTCTAGATTTAGTTCGACGAGACGAATTGAAAAATTAAATTTTTTTTAAAAAAATTCAAAAAATAACAAAAAAAAAAAGAGGCCAAAAATAGTAGTATTTTTTTGAGCTCATTTTAGCTGTTTTCAATTTTTTTAAAATTTTTAAATTCATCTACACATGACAAATAGAAAATATATATATATATATAATTTTGAGAAAAGCCACTAAAATAAATAAATAATAAAAAAAAAGATGTGACTTTTTCAAGTGTTTCCAAAGTGTAAAAACACAAAAATATCTCAAGTAGTTTAGATTGGCTAGGCTACAAGTCTAAAAATCTCTACAATCCCATCCTTCAACAAATTCCATAATAAAAAATATATATTATAAAAATAAAATAGTTAAATTATAAATATATTCTCTAAAGTTTATTTAAATTATGAATTATCTCTGTAGTTTTAAAAATTACAATATGCTCTTAAAGTTTTTATTTCATAATAAATAAGTCCTTTTATTAATAAATTATCAAGTTAATTAACAGTTTTTAATGATATTAAAATTTTATTTCAATTAATAATTCAGATAATTTTATTATTATATAGGAGAGCAGTTAAAAATTTTATTTTTTCAGTTAATTCTGTTAAATAAAAAATTCTAACAAGGAGGTATTTGTAATTTTTCAAACTACAGGGAGCAATTCGTATTTTAAGCAAACCTTAGAGGGTGTATTTGTAATTTATCCAAATAAAATTAAGTAAATTATATAGATATAATTATACTAATATATCATATTTATAATTTCATATAAAATTAAATATCAATGGGGCATTTATTGATAATTCCCTTTTCATCTTCTTATGTTTCATTTAATTTAAATTATTTTATTATATTTTAATAAATTCTATGAGTAATATAATTATCAAAATATCCCTAATAATGATAGGATGAAGCACCAATTAATGTTCACAATGACAGTGTAAATGCTTCATAATATGAACATTCATATTGTCAATGTAAGCATTCACATTGTCAAATTTATTTATTTTATAAAATTACATATTCAATTGAGATTTTATTTTGATAGATCTCGTTAATTAGGTTTGAAAAATATAAATTTCATTAACAAAAATTTGTTCAAAAATTCTAAATTTCTAAAGTTTACAAAAAATACAAAATAATCCAAAATACTACACACCATGTTGCTAAGGTTCAAAAAATATCTATAAAATACGTTAAATATGATAAATAAGATTTGGTAGATTAAATGTCCAAATAATAAGACTTATTAGAATACAAGAATATGTTATGAAATAATTGAAATAAAAGTATTTGAAAGAAAATTTCCTAATAAATTTCTCACCCTAATTTTTTTTAAAATAAATTAAAATAAACAAGCTGAATCAACTAGTGCACACCTGTAGATGATAGTGATGTGGTGCAATCAAGGGCGAGCTCATAGGAATTATTATGAGGTCAATCTCACGGTATACTTGCTCTCTTTTGTTTCTGCCAATTAAAAGTCATTTTATTTTACCATCAACTGAGCCTTGAGTTCTAGATCCTACAATTTTATAATGGAGACTAATCTCTCAAATATAATAGGACCTCGATTACAAGCAACCAATTTCAAACTTTTTCTCAAGAGTTGGTAAACAAAAAATTATCACGAGTCTAAAATATTACAAGATCGTATACCCTTAATAATATTTTATTATTTATTCATTATAAACACATGCTATGAAAAAATAAAATAATTACTCAAAAAATATAAGAGAGTTGCATTTTAGGTGACTGTTGTATGGCACCTCTAATTATTTCCTAGACAATTTTACGTAAATTACCAAAATTGCCCTTGTATAATAATTAAAAAATCTAATTAAGGGGCAATTTTGGCACTTTTGCCAATTCTTTGAGTAATAATTTAAATGTCAAAGCAAAATAAGAAAGAACCCCAAAGTTATGAGAAATGACATTGAATCTACAAAGAAAGTAAAATATAACTGATTTTCATTTACATAAACATTCAAATTATTTATGAATCTTGTAAGCACATTGAGCTCAAACCCTATATAGACAGTTTGAACCCTAGGCAAATATCATGCATAGAATAATATTTATTACCGAGTTTTGCCCGTTGGCAATGATATTTTTTTTTTAAAGCACGAATTTCTGTAAATTTCAGTAACGGTAAGCATTTACAAGAAACTTCAATAAAATAAAATTTTACACTGTGGATACCCAAACAGATGATGAAATTAAATAAATTTCTCTAATTTTGAAGTTAAGCTAATGAAAGGTGCATTCTTTCAACCTATTGTCAGAAGTAACTGTTAAAATCCCTACAACACTACGGGGATACTTGTAGTCAAGAACTAACCACACCATGATTAGTTAAAACTTAGAAAATGCAACTCAAGAGATGTTTCGGAAGTAATTTAATCGCCTTTCCTATGTACCTGTGTCACCAACTAAACATATCATACAAGTGAATTGGGGGCTTTCAAGCTATTTGTCAAAAAGTACAAGAGAAAATATATGAATCAGCTTCATCTCAAAATACATATAAATTATATCCTCCAATAATGATTGAAGTTTTTACGCACTGATTTAAGTAAATATTTCAATAAAAATTCTAATGGCAAACTTTTATTCTGTTTGGAAATTGATTGTTGCGCTATTACATAATTTAGTGGGCTTTCTGAACTATTTTAAGTATTTTATTTTTTTTTACATTTAAAATTTATTTAATTTAAACACACCTAAAAAGTAAAAAAAAATATGAACATAATTTTAAAAAATCACTAAATGCAATTTTTTTAAATATTTCTTTACAAATATTTTATTTTTTAAGTCCATATAAGTTAAGAAACAAATTTTTTTTTAAAATATTTAAAAATTTCACTAAAAACAAAAAAAGTTAAAATCATTTTTAAAATCTCAAAATCAAACAATCTTTAATTTTTATTCAGATTTTAAAAAAAAATAATAATAATAATAATAATCTCATCATATTTTAACAGTGTTATTTACCAAACTGTTGGATGTTTGAGTCAATATTTAAATTAAATCTTTTTTCATTTGAGTAAAAAATGAATAAAACTCAATTTGATATGAGTATGAAACAAAAAGTTTAAATGAATTTTGAATTTTTTTTTATCGAAATTTTAATTTGAGTCAATATATGGATGTGAATGCATTATGCATAATTTGATTACAAGAACATCTTAAGTTTACTCTCATTCAACTCATTTGGTTGATTGTGACACGGTTACAACCAATATTTTTTTCAAGCTCTAAGTCGGAATAAAATTAGATTAAAACTTTAAATAACATTCCCAACGACTGGTCTCAAGACATTAAATAATTTTGAAAAATTCTAAGTGCACATAAATTGGATTATGTGCTAGACTTGAATAGTTTTTCTAATATGGTACATGAGTCACACAAATTGATCATGGTCCTTTGCATTGTAAAACAAGGTAGACAGTTCTCAAAAAATATATAAATAAAAGAAAAAGAAAAAAAGATAGAAGTTAAGGAAGCTCATAACTCAGAAAGAGAGAGAATAAAATCCAATCTGTAAATGACAAATGCCCTTGTGCTTAATTTGGAAACAAGTAGAGAGTAAACAATCACACATTCTGGTAGTATAATTATGTAGCAAAATGATGACAATCTAACTCATTTCTGTGTGTAAAGGCAAGTATAGACAAACCACAAACCAATCCAGAAAGCAAGAACTGTCGCCGTGATTCTAGGTGGCCAAACTGAGAACATTTTTCAATCCCAGTTGCAACACGCCCCGGTTAGACCAACAAATCATGTCCTTAAGCTGGAAAAACATATGTCAATGTAACGTTGAAAAATCTTATCTGTGACGTCTATTTGGGACCATCTCCAGATTGCCTTTCCTCATCATGGCGACAAACTCATCGTAGTTAATTCTTCCATCCTGCAAAAGAATTAAAGGATACATTTTCGAAGTGCCAATTCATCATGAGTTTTGGAATCAAAAGACAGTGCATTTATAGTCTAAAAGGAACGGACACTTTAGCAGAGGAAGCGTATCGTGATCACGATACCTTAGCGATACTTCTTAAACCCTCTACACACGTCATAAGTGATAACTTTTTCTTATTAACAATGTTCTGCATTCTTCATAACACAATTAATGCGTTCTTCTAAATATATTTTGAAATATTTATAAGATGCATATAACATGTGTATTAAAATTTCTATAGTTGTTTTGCATTCTTTAGAATGTAATTGTAACATAGAAGATATCTTGATATTTTAAGTTACAAAATATATAAACATTCATATATATGATATATAATAAATTTGTAAAAATATGAAATTTTAACATGCCACAAGTGTGTCGTGTCTTGCATTTTTGAAAAATAACATGTCCGCTAGTCCGAGTGTAGTTGTTGGATGACAAAGAAACATGGACATGAATTACTATATTTTTTCGATATGAAATTTCTATGTATGAGGAGAATAAAAAAGGCTAGATAAGCATTGCATTAACAAAGGAGAGAAACCGTACGTTGTCTGTGTCAACTTCTGCAATAATCTCCTTTATTATTTTCTCATCGCCCATATTATACTTCTTCAGGGCGTGCTCCAATTCTTCCATTGTGATGTACCTAAATTAAGAGGCAAGAATGACACAGCATAAATTATTTAAGAATCAGTCCTACAACTATGTTTAGGCGAAAATGGGAACAAAATTTGTTGTAATGATGTGTAACATAATAAGATAACAATAGATTTGAGAGAGAAGCTTACCCGCTCTTGTCCTCGTCAAAACATTCAAAGGCAGTGTATAAGTGGTGCTCTCTTTCCACTCTATTCATATGCATCGTAACAGTTATAAATTCAATGTTATCAATTGTTCCATTTCCATCCACATCAGCCTGGAAGAACCATGATATTTTAGTTTTAACTGTGGAATAGCTTGTGAAAGTTCAAGTTTCTACCTATGAAATCTAATTTTTATCTAGCATCTTCAGTGAAAGAGAAAACAGCTAAAATTAAGGACCAGCTGATTATGACAATGCTCTAAAACGATGAAAAGCCCATCATGATATCCCACGTGCATGTAGGAACTAGAGCAATATATCCAAAAGCACCGAGAAGATAAGCTAGAATTTTTTTATAAAAAAAAAAAAAAAAACAATTGGAAAAGAAAACAAGAACAACTGGAGGTACCGCTTCCATCAACTGCCTCACTTCCAACTCAGAAAGCTTGGAACCCATTTTCGGAAGGAGAAAAGCTAGGGATCATGAAAAAACTTTCATGAAAATGATCATGAAATATTTATAACCCTTGAATTACCTTGATTAGTGTGTGGTGCTTCATTTTAAGTGTAATCCAAGGGTTATAAATCTTTCATGATCATTTTCATTAATGATACCTAGCATTGCTCTTTTGGAAGACCAGCTTTCAGCTCTTCAAAAGTAATCATTCCACTGTTATCTGTGTCCATTGATTTGAATATTTCCTTCAAGCCAACAATTTCTTCTTCAAAAAGATTTTCTGCAATGACCTAGAAGCTCAAGAAACCATAATTAGATTCTCCAAGTTTAACCAGAACCAAAGCCCAACATAAAGATTAAAATAAATTAAAATTTTCAAGAATATTTGTAGGGACAAAATAAAAACAATAAGATATTCTCAGTCCCACCTTTAGCGCTTCTTTTTTGAGCTTGTTCATTGCACGGAACTGCTTCATTCTAGTTAAGACAGCAACATCAATGGGCTTATCAGATGCATCCCCGTCTTCTCTCATCCATGGATGATCTACATTTCATTTTTAGTTGATTGAGCTTTCATTTCTAACCCACAGAATGCAAGGAAGTTGTGATATAGCTCCCACTAGATAGCACATGGAATGTTAAGTGATGTATTTCTTGACTTAAATCTACGAAAAAATAATAACGGAATTTTCGTACCACAAAAAAGATAATGTATATGATTAAGTAGTTTTGGAGTTAAGTAGAGAAAACATGTGTCTATATATATTGATAAATAAAAAACATATGCATACATAACCTCCATTAGGACCATTACTCCTTATCTACTGACCAAGATGTTGAATTGACCAGTAATCATAATAAGGAGTTGTTTGGGGTGTCCTAAATAAGTACATTTTTTGTCTTTTTAGACTAAAAATTTGTGGAAAAAAATATGGATGTTTGGGTTAACTTTTTGACTTTTTATGAAAAAATATGTATTAAAAAATTGTATAAATTAGTGTGTAGGGAAAAATTAGGATTGGAAGTTGTACAACCGTAATTTTTGACTTTTGGTGAATAGTGATAACTTTTTAACTTTTTTAATAATTTTTTAACTTTTTGACTTTTTTTCAACTTGCCAAACTTGGCCTAAGTAATGCAAATCAATCCAGGTTCTCTAAAAATAATTTAACGTCCAACTAACTAATGTTTGCATTAAATTTTTTTTAAGGTCTAAATTGACCCCAAGTGACGTAAAAGAAAGATCAAGCCATCACCTTTACCACAGCTACAATGGATTTTGTGGCAGGAACTAAATATTCAAATCCTTCCGTATGATATTGTCACTAATGTAAACTGCCAAGATTTCAAATAGAAAATGGCCAGGAAACTTTAATATAGGAAGGGTGTGACCAAGAGCTCAATCAATATATTGAGTGTATCACTAAGCATGGTTATCAGAATCTCAATCCGGATCTTACGATCCTACGATTTTACGATCTATTTGAGTACAATCGATCCGGATCGTGTAAAAAATTTCTTATAGGTAGGATCTTTTGATCTTGGTAATGGGATCTTATAGGATCACGGAATCTTGATCTGAATCCGATCCAATTTACAAGCCTTATTTTGTATTATATGACATATTTTATTGTAAATTTTATATTTGTTGTCTAAATATCAATTTATATGTTCAAAATAAATAATAAAAATTAAGTAGTATTGAATCAAATAGACTAAGAAAAACAAACTAAGAAACAAATATTCAAATATTGCGGTAATTTAAGAAAATTAACTAGTTAGAAAAATAAATTTCGCTTTAGCGGAGTTTAAGGAAGGTAGGATAATTGCAACTTTATCCTAATTTTTGGAGAGATTATTTTTGTGACTCGAATCCGCTCCATCAGGGATGCTAACGACAAACCTTATCATTCGGTTAAGCTGCTCTTTTGTTTTTAATCTATTTTCATATCCAACTTTGTTAAATATTTTTTCTTCACTTTTTATGGATTATTGTAGATTGTAAAGTATTTTGTTATAAAATTCTTCTTCTTCACCTTCTTTTTTGATAAAATACAAAACTTTTATCATCGAGTTTTCTATTGTATAATATTTTATGTGCATTTTACATAGAGTATTATATTTTTCACAATATCTTTACTCATTTTTAATAGAATATAAGCTCATTTTGTGTATACTTTTTAAGAAATATTTATTTAAATTAAATTATTATGTGATTTGTCTTTTTTGATAGGATCTTACGATTCTCGATCCGATTCTATAAACACCTCTAATAATCCAACGTAGGGTCGTGATTTTAATAACCTTGACACCAAGGCCTGCATTGTAAACAAAGGGTCTAGTTTTTTTGCTAGAATCCCCTCAAGGCCTTTAGCAATTGCTCCTTAATGACTCATCAGGGTCTCGTGTGCTCAGGGCGTCTGGCTCCAAAAAAAAAATAATAAAATAATAAAATAACTCTCTCCTTTTCTGTTTTCATTCCATAGTTACCTAGAGGCTATTACTACATTCTCAAAAATCTTTTCAGGGTTTGAACTTACTTAATACTTCAGTTGCAGAAGCCCTTTCTTTAGGATCAGCCCGTAGCATCTTGTTAACAACATCTTTGGCACTACTGGATATGGATGGCCAAGGTTCACTTGAAAAATCAAGATGTCCCCGCAAAACAGCATCAAATATACTCTGTTTCCTTTTTGTGCTTAAATTCAAACATTTATTAAATTAAAAGGTTCAATTTCATTTACTTTCAGATTTTATTAATGGCTCAAATTCAAATAATTATTATATTGGCTAAATTGAGGTTTAAAAAATTTGTATTTAAGAATTTGAGTAGAAAACTGTAAAAAAATTAAAAATTAAAATTAAAGGAAAAGTGAATGAAAGAGAAACTTTTTTTCTTTTTCTTTTTTTTAATTTTTTCCTTTTGTTGTTTCTTCCACAAATTCTCACTCGATTTAATTCAAAAAGTCTTAAAATCAAGTCAAACTTGACATCATACATTTTTCTCATACAAATCCAGCCCGCCCGAATCAGCCATGTTGATGTCCACATATAATCAGTAACTGCAAGTTGAACTCGACATTACACATTTTTTCTATGCAAATCAGCCCACCCTCTGTTGATGTCTACACTTGGTAACTACAAGGGTGGGGCAGTGGCACATCAAATTCTTATATACAAATCCAGCCCAACCCGACCCAATTGATGTCCACCCCCTAGTCGGTAACATCAAGAGTGGGGCAGTGGCCGATCAAAAACAAATGGTGGTAGTAGTAGTAGAGTAGTGGTGATGGTGGTGGCAATTCTTTCATTGCATCTACCATCACTCTCAACTATCTAACACTATTTTACTCACACATATATAACTGACCTCACACATATAATATTTAATTATATTTAATTTAATAAAATAACAATAGATAATGCATAGTACAACTTTAATTTTAAATATCTTTAAAAAATATATTATGATTTTTTAAAGAAAAAAAGAAAAAAGAAAAAGGTTAAAAACATATTAAGTCTGACTAAATCTGATTATAACCTATTAAAAACTTCATGATCACTAAAATAACAAAAAATCATATATACATATACATATTGGTCTATTACAAGTTATATTATGATATTTTCACCAAAGAAAAGGAGAGTTAAAAATATGTCAAATACAATAATTTCAAAAATTGTATGGATCGAAAAAAATAAATCGAATCGTGAATCATGCAATACACTAGATTCACTTCCAAAATAGATTCACCCATAGATTCGTATTAATTTTACAAAAATAATAAATCAAATCGTGAATTGAATCACGAATCGTAAGATTCTAATAACAAAGCTCACAACAACTACAATGCTCTACTTCACAAAAACAGTAACCGTATTGATGCTATGCTTGATTGTATTCAACAAAACAAGATTTTATATAATGTGCAGAATTTAAGGGGGTTCAAGAATTCATCAAGTTACAGCCAAAAAAAACACACACACCAAACATATGATGTCATAAATTCACATAAACAACCATAAGAAAAACTAAAATGAAAGTGTTTTATAATCATGAGAAAACATTAAACCCCAACAATCCCATCGAATTTGGATCCGCTTCTGGCAATGGTATACTCCACTATGATTTGCACAAGTGACAAATTATCTTAGGTAGGGAGGAAAAAAGGATCTTCCTCTTTTTGGTGAATCTCAAATAACTGGTGCGAATAACGCATGGCCAACTTTCTACAGTAATCAAGACCCTGTGGATCATATTGCTGCAACTCTGCAACAGATTTATTCAGTTTACCTTGTGGATCCCCAGCAGTAAGATATTCGCCAAAAGCAGTTCCCCTGTACAAAATTTGTACACAAATTAATACAAGGACCAGCAATGTATATGCATGGTCCTACTAGTAAAGCGTGACATAATGATACTATTTTAAGGGGACAACTAAGGAATATCCGAAACAATATCATTAACCTTCCCTACTTGTACTGCAGCTGTGGCAGAGTAACATCCATTAGTACACATGAAACCTATTCTATTTGCCTACAGAAAACATAGTAACATCTAGTCATAAACTGATCGTTTAGATATTTTTCTCCCCGTGACTAGATCAATTATCTATCATGTGCTGCCCTTTACACTGGACAAACCTTCGAAGGTAACAAGTTAATAAAAATATGGACAATACAAATAATTATTCAATACATAGTAACTTCTCTTCATAAACAGACCAGTAATTTTTCAATACCAATAGGACAATACAAAATTTTAAGTGAAGAATAGGTATGTGACTCGTGAGCCTAGATCCGCAAGTTCACATGACATATACATGACGTTCCAAGAAATACATAAAATGCATGCGGGCATAAACATGGATGCACCATATCATATATTAATTTTCTAAGAAAAGAAACTGGACAACCTGGTAGTTCATTACTACAGAAACATGGCTGTGTTGCCAAAACAATTTTGTAGATTTCTTTTGAAATTAAAAAATATTTTTTAATATTTTTTCTTCCACGTACACGTATATTTTCTAAAAATTGATAGTTGAGTATCTACCTGTTCAATGTCTCTAATCATCTCTCTGTAACTGTGTCTTCAGAGAGAGAAAGCAGTTGATTATAGAGTGTGTGCATCGAATCAGGATCCCAAGAATCATATCAAAGAAACCATAAATCACACAAGGTAATATGTTGCATCCACTTGTTCAGGGAAAAAAATATCTACACACTACTGTGAGTACATATGAAACCAAAATCACCTCCTCTTGCTATTCTTCTTTTCTTTTCAATTGTTTTTTCCTCTTTATGTTTTTATATTTTCCATGTGTTGGTTATAAACATAAATAACCTTCCAACACAGGCAAATTCTCAAAATCTTTTACAATGCAAATAGCAATCATAAAAAATTACCAAATTGTGTAAATTTAACAAGAAATCACCATAAGATATAAGTTGAACAAAAAAGCAAAAAAGAAAAGAAAAAAGATATAACATACTGCAAACTATCATTTGTAAAAGGTCACATAACAGAATATATATATTTATCTTATAAACGTAAGAATGGAGGCCTAACCTAGTAGTATATCAGTTGCAGCTATCCTTCATAAGCAAAGTGGTGCATTATGTGTTGTGATGCAATGTATTAATTTTAGTAGCTAGGTGAACTATTTATCGCAATTATTACCGAAGGTACTCAGTGAACGGAATCAACAAACCGCTTGCCTCTTTTTAGTCATACCTCATTAAATCAAACGCAGTAAATCCTTGATTCTTGGTCAAAGAGGAGCCATTAACGGATTGCCCCTTACGCAATTGCTGCCTATAAAGAGCACAAACAGCATTCATGCATAGTTTGGGATCGTTCTGAAATGCTGAAATCATGTCAATTTCAAATAACCATGTTTTATTATCATCATTCCTACTTCGGAGCTTTTTAATCGTACTTTCAATGTCAGAAGAACTATCTTCACTGTCAGAACCATCACCCCCATCTGTAATCAACTCTTGAGTTGCCTTTGTTTTAAGTTTATTAATTGGAGTCATGTCATCATCAACGTCATCGTCATCATCATTCTTACTCACATCAATATTAGTGCATGGACCTCTTTTTCTTTTGGTACTTGAATCCAGGAGACGATTCTCTGTGCAACTTCTCCCATTTTCATCACCAGTCCCATTTTCATCACCAGTCCGATGAAAATGTGCACTTCCTATTTCTTTATCACTCAGAATAAATCCTGAAGCAACAACATTGGGCACGCTAGTTGTACCATCCTTTGTGGGCATCTCATCATCACTATCATCCAAGTCAATGATAACTCCATATCCAGTTCTCCTGTCACGTGCCACAGAAGTATTCTTCACTTTGTTGGAGCTCCTCTTTCAAGCACCAACTGATCTTGGATGGGCTTTTTGTTGTTGCAAGCCATGATGACAGAATGTGCACCTGCAACAGACACAGACAGATCTTTATCAAAAACAGTTTCCGGTTGGCACTATTGACTTAAAAAAATAAAATAAAATAAAATAAAAAATTGATTCATAGGAAATATACTGAAATATGGCTAATGTGCTCCAAAACTGAGTCACTAAATAGATGGTTCATTGAACCACACCTCCAATGTTATTTTTTTGGCCTTTTCAAGTAATTTAATTAGTGCCAGATCCCAACTGTAATACAAGGCCAACTCTGGTTGCCCACCAGTATCTCAAAAATATTCAAAAAAAGAGAGATAATTTCTAACACATTTAAAATAAAAATAAAAAAAATCACAAAGGAACAGTCAAATCATTGGCATAAGTGGAACCTAATAGGAGATAAGTGTACAAGTAGATCACCTTAAGCCACACCACCAAATTATTACACTTACAAAAAGAAACATGAGTTCACGAGTCACAAGTTAATATGCAACCACTAAATCTAGTAATTCAACTACAAGCCTCTCCTTGAAAACAAAATAATTCAGCAAAAGACTTTGGCTAATTTCAACAATGCTCCCTTTCAATATTACAGAAATCAGCAAGCATAACACAAGAACATTATTCACCCAAAACAAAAACAAAGAAAAACACAAGAACATTAGCCCATATAAGCATGAATCACAAAAGCAAAAACCGCACAATGAAGATCCCCATATAAGCCAAGCCATGTCACAATGAAGGGAGAGGTGGAAGACTATTAACCAATTATGATTCTTTCTTTTTTGTTGTTTAGATTTTTGTCATTTATACATAAATATTTCTCATTCCTCGCTTTTGAACATTAGACAATTAATAACATCTGCAGCTATATACTATGGATCACATTTGTCTTGAAAAAAATGGACAACAAGTATGATTTCGAGAATAGACCGTTTATTTTATTTAAAACAAATATGATCCAATCATATGGCTACTAATATCGGATCCTAATTTCTTACATGGATGATCTACTAGGCAAGCACTAAAAGATGAAAAGTCTAAATTAAGTTCAACAAATCCTACCTTATCTGACTCCACTATCAATGCAAATCAGCAATTTTATTTTAATTTATTTTCAACACAATAACACAATAGAATGACTACAACAAACATTTTCATCTCCCATTACCTCCAAAAAATGTCAGCTACTCTGCTTATTTTGCAATTTAAGAAATGTTGATCATGAAAATATCTAACAAACCTAAAAGTTTCATGGATCTCCTCTCCTTGTCACATAACCTTCCTCTAAGGCTTTATGCTGTTAGCAATGCTACAGTATGGTAGATTCTTCCTTTATGAAAACCTCAACCTAATGGTTTTTAAGTATTGGCAATTGTAACAATATTGGCAACGAGTTGACCTGGTAACAGGCAAGTGGCAAATACTCTTTTGAAAAAAAAAAAAAAAAAGAAGAAGAAGAAGTAAAGAAACACTCCTGACAAGAATGAAACCTGATATCAGTAAGCCAACCCACTATGGTTGGGATATTGGGTTTTGGAGAGAAAAATTTGTTTCAGGAGCTAGGACAAATCTTCCTGAAAATTTTAGGAGAACCCACAAGAAGACATCCAAAACATTATGAAACTTTAAGCAAACATAAAGGAAACTTTTCATAAAAGCACACAGGAAATGCCAGGAAAACTTATGAGAAAACACTTCCCATAATTTTTTTCTAGGCCCTTGAGTGTTTTTTTCTAATTATGACACGCAATATTCACTACACAAAAAATCTCTAATTATTCACTTTGGCTCATGATAAAACTCTTCAACTATTCCAGAGTAATCTTATTAACGATCCTACTACTAGCTCCTTCATATAAACTCCTCATCAGATTCTCTATTACTTTTTGCTTCCCATTTTCCATAGCATTTTTTAACTAAATGCCACACTGTCGCTTCCTTTTCATTTCGTTTTTCCAATTCGCATTTTGTTCATTCTCTGTCATCAAAAAAAGTAGTCAACAAATACCCACAGCCAAAAAAAAAGGATAAAGACAAAATTATGTATAAATAATAAACATGACACACTGAAGTAATGAAACGGGCAACGTTTCCAACATATCTGGGCAAACAAAAAAACTGTTGATTGCATGCCACATCAAATTGGTCACTTAGTACCCCTTTTTTAATGAGTGCCAAACATGTCCATATAATACCACATACCAGTCAGAAATCAAATATTGACATTTAATGTTTGAAGTAATGCTAAACTTGTTCATAAGCACTATGGTTGAAACTAACATGTTCTTCCTCTCTCATATAAAATAAATAAAGTAAATATTCATTCACATAATTAGTTTTAATCCAACATGAAAAGAGAAAATTTCTTGATAACTATTTTTTATTTCATTAAACATAACACGTATCTATTTCTTCCTTTCATTTTTCCTGAAGATGGTAATAATATATAATGTTGGATAAAATGGGAACACTCATTTATTAGTTGAAGTACATTGAAGGCAGCACACGAAGGACATGAAACTTTGTGTAGATATACAATATTTACTAAATTTGGATACAAGACCATGAAACGATCTGTTGTATGCCAAAGCATACGTTTGCAATGGCACGTGTATATGTTCAGCCAATACTTAAAAAGGATCCCCTCAAATAAAACATTGACCCACTCAATCATCCCAATCTCCAAGCAAGTGCACTCATGATTTCAAGAAACAATGTCAAATGTATTTTTCTAGTCGTCAAGATCATGTCCTCCCTTATTCAACCAAAAAAAAGATCATGTCCTCCCTTCACATCTACATTCTATTTATGTAACCTAGTTGCCAAAAGATCAACCATAGCCACCACTTTAAATATAGGAAATGATCAAAACAACCTTATACAAGTATTTTAGTCATATAATAATACCTCAAACTACATCAACGCAATAAATAGACCCAATTTATGAAGTTCGAAAGGGCCATGTTGGCATCCTTGTCATTGTTCCTTTAACCATATTAATAACCTTGCCATTTCTGGTTAATGGCGACGCTAAAATGGGGCATATAGGAGTATTAAAAACCATCCAACCATTGATTTGACTTTTGGTAGAAAGAATGTACTTCAACTTTATTTTATTTCTGTTCCTCTCCACTTATTCAACTGTTAGAATAGTAGAGAGAGAGAGATGAAATAATATGTATTATATTCAATGAATTGTATTGAATGATTGTAGAGTTGAATGTATTCTATACAATAGAAGGCATGTATATATAGGCTGAGAAAGAGTATCCTACTAAAAACCTAATTATGAAAAAGAGTATCCTACTAGAAACCTAACTATGGCTATTCCTAAATATATCTAGGAAATCAATACCTAATATATTTAGGAATACCACATATACATTAACATCCCCCCTCAAACTTAAGGAGATAAACATCTTGAGTTTGGAGAGAGAAACTAAAACATGAAATAAAACTAAATAAAATACAAGGCAAATAGATTGCAAAATCCGAACGGAAGCGCAAAGGCACTTGAAATAGTTCAGAGGCCAGAACTAAAGCCAGGAAACAGTTCATGGTCACGTCGGACCATTGTGAGAACTGGCTGAAACTAATGCCAGGACAATTTAAGGTCGTGCCGGACCAATATAGAAACTGACTGGAACTAACGCTGAGAGACAGTTTATGGTCATGTTGGACCATTGTAGGAACTGGCTAGAACTAACGCCAGGACAGTTTAAAGGAGTCATGCCGCACCGATGTAGAAGCTAACCGAAATCAATGTCGGGACAGTTTGAAGAGGTTATGCCAGACCGATGTAGGAGCTAACCGGAATCAATGTCGGAACAGTTTAAAGGGATCATGCCAGACCGATGTAGAGACAGTTTAAAGAGGTCATGCCGGACCAACGTAGAGAACTGGATGTTAAACTAGCAAGCGTGGCACACACATAACTTATGGCGTGGTGTTGAACGATGATGGCAATAGATAACTGAGTGCGTCAGGAGATGGCTTGGATTGTGTGCCAGGGGGTGAGTTTGGTGGTGCGCCAGAGGAAGCGGCTTGGGTTGTGTACCAGAGAGGGGTGGCTTGGGTTGTGTACCAGAGAGGGGCGGCTTGGGTTGTGCGCCAGAGAGTGCGGCTTGGATTATGCGCCAAAAGAGATGGCTTAAGCAGCTTGCATGGTGTATAACCATATTCACCATGATATAGGTATAATACTCCCCTCAAACTCAAATAGGTTTGAAGATAGAAACCAATTTGAGATTGAAGTAAAGGGAAAGATAGAGTGGAGAAAAAAAAAATGTATTGCGAGTAAAAAATAAAAAATAAAAAAAATATGATAGAGATACTTGGGATTTTTATTTTATTTTTTTTGAAAATATGATAGAGATATTTGGGATAGGAATAAACCAACGAACAAAGGAAGAGATCACCATGAAACGATACTGACAAGAAAATATGACAACGGAATAAGTTGAGGTCCGACAGAACGGAATAGGTTGAGGTCCCGCCGGCGGCCAAGGCGAGGCTGCCGCCCGCCGGTGAAGTGAAATTACTAGGTTCTTAACCTAGCTCTGATATCATGTTAGAATAGTAGAGAGAGAGAGAGAGAGAGAGAGAGAGAGGGAGGGAGATGAAATAATATGTATTGTATTCAATGAATTGTATTGAATGATTGTAGAGTTAAATGTATTCTATACAATAGAAGGCATGTATATATAGGCTGAGAAAGAGTATCCTACTAGAAACCTAATTATGAGAAAGAGTATCCTACTAGAAACCTAACTATGGCTATTCCTAAATATATCTAGGAAATCAATACCTAATATATTTAGGAATACCACATATACATTAACTCTATGCACGTCGCGAAATTATAGTGTAATTAAAAACATTCTACATTAATGTGGTCTCCATATGCAGGCCCATCCTGGAACTACACAGATAAAAGATCAGGCTCATTAAATCGACTCAGATACCATAAGCTTGAAAAAGAAAAAGAAAATGCAAATTAATTTATTAACCAAAATCAATATGGTGTCAACTTCCATGCACCGTGCACGTCGTGAAGTTATAGTGTAATTAAAAGCATTCTACATTAATGTTGTCTCCTTATGCAGGCCCATCCTAGAACTATACAGATAAAAGATCAGGCTTATTAAATCGACTCAGATGCCATAAGATTGAAAAAGAAAAAGAAAATGCAAATTAATTTATTAACCAAAATCAATATGGTGTAATAAGGCAGCTAAGGAAAGTCCAGACTGAAAAAAATTATAAAAATTTTAATAATATACCAGCCTCCTGCAAACGATTGCTTCCGACTCCCAGAGAAACAGCAACAGAGTCAGAACCCGCCATAGAATTGATTTCTTCAAAGCAATTTGATGAACTCCCTTTGCTTTGTAGATTGGCCAAGCTTTCATCCACAGTTCCAACAGCCATTTCATGTTGTGATTTTCCGTTGTCAGAAGTTTTCTCCGCCATCAATTTATCAGAAACTGGCCTCTCAGCTCCCGCGTCCTCTTTCTTTTTCTCACACGCATGACCCTCAACCATCAACATTGAAGCTTCATCCTCCACACGCAAAACTCGCAAAATCAATTCCGTAAACCTCTTCTTATTAATCTCAAGCTCATACAGAGATTTATTCTTCGCAGAATTCATCGCTGTAAGCATCAAAACAAGTTTTGTGTTCTCACTCTGAACCTGTCTATGCCTTTCCAATAGCTTTTCATATTTCTCTTCAGCCTTCATCAATCTTTTACGGTGACCTTCCTCTATCTCACGATGAATATTATCTTCTACCTTAAGACGTTTGTTTTTCTCTCTGAGCTCATTCCGCTCTACCTTGTACTTGTTTCGCTCCTCCTGGATCTTAAAATTTGTTGCTGCCATTTCCAAGTTCTTCTTTTCCATATATTCATACTCTTTCTTCCAAAGAGCAATTTCACTCTTCATGTTCTCTTCTCGAGCCATTAAAATCTGTTGCACTTTGTCAAACTCACCCGGCTTAAATGACGATCTCAGATGCGAAATAAAATCAGGAACAGTCCTGTTTTCAACACTTTCCTTGCCTAAATCAGTAACTGGTCTTGACCCCGAACTCATCTTTGGTGTACAGACTTCCACGGCCAAGATTTTAAAGCACTTTTTTTTTTAACACTCTGATTGTAACTTAAAGAGAGAAAAGAAAGAAAAAAAATAATTAGATAAGAGAGAACAGAAAAGAAAAAAGAGGAAAATATGTTTGGTTTGATTTTCTAAAATTAATTTTAATTTTTTTAAAATAGAAATTAATTTGACAAAAATAAACATAAAATGATATTTTTTAATTTTTAAAAATTTGTTCTACCCTCCAAAGATAAACTATATAAAAATGATATGTATTTTTTTCTCCAAATTAATTTTTGCCTTTTAGAAAAAAAAAATTCTAAACCAAACCAACCAGAGTCATTGTGATTTCTCTCTTGTTTGAATAAATAAATGACAATAAAGCTTGAGAACTCGAAAAGTTAAAGGCTCGATTGGCCCAAAATTCAAAACGACTTCGTTTTGAATTTTTTTTTTTTTTCCTCTCTTTAAACAAGGAGAAGAGAAAAGAGAGAAGGGAGGAGAGAGAGAGAGAGAGAGAGAGAGAAGAGAGAAGAGGTAGGAAAGCGACGGCGTGACAGCGACGAAGAGCAACAGTGATGGCGACAACTGCGGCTTCTTCCTCCTCTCCTCCTTCCTCTGTTCTTCTCTCTTCTCCTCGTTTTTTTTTTTTATTTTGATTTTCAATTTTTTAATTTGTGTAGATTTGGTGATTTGTGAGATTTTTTTGAGTTTTTGATTTAGATTTTGATTTTGATTTTCATGTCAGTTTGTCTGTTGCTGTGGGTTTGATTTTTGATTTTTTTTTTTTTTAGTTTGTCTGTTTAGTTTTGATTTTCATGTGACATTTTGAGTTGTTGAACTTGTTGTGGATTTGAATTTTCGAACTATCATTTCTATTGGTAATTGATTTTTTTTGGATTTGCTGTGGGTTTGTCTCTTTGATTTTGATTTCAGTTGGTAACTAAAAACATCATTTGTTGGTGCCAAACACCTTTTTGTTTTTGTTGATTTAGATTTAGATTTTGGCTGTGTTTGGTTGTGAATTCAAAACGTAATTCCACAGGTGTGTTTCAGTATGATGTTTGGTTGTGTGTTTGGAATCAACTTTCAAAACCTCTGCACAGAGCTATGTATCTCAGCCGCGTTTTTTGTGAAAATTTTGGTTAGGGGAAGACCGCCCGGACGTCCTCCGCTGTACAGAATTTTTTTTTTTTTTTTTTTTTTTTTGCAATTGATTTATATAATTGGGAAAAATATTTTTTGAAATTTTTTAAATTTTTAATGTGCTTTAAAATAATTTTGAGTTGTATGTTTAGTTATGAGTTGTAAATTTTTGTATCACATATCAAATATCACATCAACAATTCCCCACTCAAATCAAACCTCTTTTTAAAAACTATTTTCAAAACTCTTTACCAAATAAATTTTCTACACTCAAATCATAATTCTACAACACACAAACTCAAAATACAACTCATACTCTCAAATCACATTTACAAAACACAACCAAACGCAGACTTTCATTTTCATTTTTTGAAGAGTAGTGCAGAGTGAGGGGGAAGGAAGAAGAGAGGGGAGGAAGAAGAAAAGGAAACAAAAATAAAAAAAATTCGAACATCGTCGTTTTGAAATTCGGGACAGTCAAGCCCCAGTACATTTGGGCTACTACGTAGCGGGGCTGAATAAATAAATATATATATATAATAAGAATTTTTCTTCTATCTTGATTAAATTATATAAAAATAAATTATTTTATAATATATTACGAACATATATAATAATAATATAATCTTATATAAGTGTCAGATGCTTATTTCTTCTATATCTAACTCTGAATCGATAATTTTATTATTATAAAAAATAATAATTAAATTTTTTTCTCTCCCAATTTATACATTTCTTAGAAAGATTCAAAATGAGAATTATATCTCCATATTCTCATTTCACCACTGCTATAATATAACTAAAAAAATGCAATTTTTTTTCTCCAAAATCACCCGATCTAAATGGGCTGTAAACTAATTTGGCTTTTAAACCAGAAAACAAATTAAAAATCTTAGTTGAAGAGTGAAAAAGAACTTGTATAAATAAATTAAAAAACAAAACAACCACCAAACTTTCTCCCAATTTATATATTTTTTCAAAAATTTAACATGAGAATTACATCTCCATTTCTGCTCATTTCACCGCTGTCATAAACTAAAAAAAATGCAATTTATTTTTTTTTATTTTTTTTCCAAAATCAACCGATCTAAATGGGCTGTAAAGTAATTTGGCTTTTAAACCACAAAAAAAATAATAATAATAAATAAATAAATAAATAAAATTTAAAGGACTTGTATAAAAAACAACCACTAAACTCCTTCAAACCACCAGGGGTGGTGGCCTGGTGGAGAAAGCACCTGGTCGTAGCAGGTTGACCCAGGGTCGAATCCTGGGGGGAGTGTGGAAGTGTACCCTTGGGGACCCCCCATCTGTACTCCGGTTCGAACCCTCGGCGGCCTGCAGCGCGTAGGTGAGCTCCACACAGTGCCCTGGTGGTGGGTCCCCCACATGGTGGGGGTTAAACCTGGCTCTCAACCGGCTACCCCGGGGTCAGGGCCACTGGGGCCGTGATGACACCTCAGAGCCCCTTTTTTATAGTTCAAAAAAAAAAAAAAAAACTCCCTCAATTTATATAATTTTTGAAAAGATTCAAAATGAGAATTACATATCCATGCCTTCTCATTTCACCACTGTTACAAACTAAAAAAAAATGCAAATTTTTGTTTTCCAAAATCAACTGATCTAAATGGTCTGCAAACACATTCTTTGAAAGCCCTAAAATTCACCACAAAGACACAGAGAGAGCACAGAACCGTACCGAATATCGTAGAAATGACTCAGTCGGAGTCAAAAACCGCCATTTCGATGTTGATCGGGCTTCGCTGGTGCTGCAGCAACGAATCTCCTACTCTTGGTACCTGCAAAGAGACTTGATATCAACACAAAAAACATGGTGATGTAGAAAAGAAAG
This sequence comes from Camellia granthamiana, assembly GCA_036172215.1. Lineage (NCBI taxonomy): Eukaryota > Viridiplantae > Streptophyta > Magnoliopsida > Ericales > Theaceae > Camellia > Camellia granthamiana. Next base: position 5,105,721 of record CM069913.1, on the reverse strand, counting down.
CTCTACTGAAATTTGCAAACACGTTTGATATCATATGATATCAAAACAACACAGAGAAAGAAAGAGAACGATTAAACCTAGATGAAGCCGTCGTCGAAGCTGTGATGTGGAGAGCGAGAGAGAGAGAGGGTTTACCAGAAGAAGAATCAGAAACAGAGATGTCTGTCTGGGTTTGAGTGTGAGTATGTGAAGGGTTTCCAGAAGGATTTATATAGTGAAGAATACGACGGGATCATGTCCCGAATCCTTGTGGGTCCTACCATAAAGTTTTTGAACAAGCCCTCAATAAAATTACTATTAAATGTTTTACCAAAAAATTATTAAATTTTTTACCAAACAAATGTTTTGTAAAAAACCAGTGCTGCTACAGGGTCCGAAATTTTCAAGCTCGAATTGGCTCGAAACTCAAAACGACGTCGTTTTGAATTCTCTTACCGGTAAGATAATTTAAAATTCTCTTACATGTAATAAAATTCTCTTACCGGTAAGAGAATCCAAAACGACGTCGTTTTGAATTTCGAGCCAATTTTGAGCCAAACAATTTCGGGCCCTCAAACATTTTCCGTAAAAAAATTAGTAATTTTCGGTCTTTTTTGGCCATTAGCTTAAAAGCTAAGTTATTAGTTTTTTGAATTTTTAAAAATTATATTACCTTTTTATTTTTTTACATTTTTTTTAAAAAACATTAAAAATTAACTTTTAACATACTTCTTAAAATATGTTTTCTGGGGAGATTTTTAGAGTTTTTTAAATGCCAGTGCTAGAGACCTTGAATTTGAGATCTTGAATTTTACTCAAATTCCTTCTTTTTTTTTTTAGGCTGTGTTAATTATTTTATTTTATTTTATTTTATTAAGAATGGTTATGTGTTGTGCCAAAAAATTAGACATCTTGCGCCAATTCATCGTACAAAATTATATCAAATTAATAAAATTTAACCAACAGTTTAACTGATCAATCAATTTTATCACTTAACTAGTCCAATCTAATTGACTGATCAGTTAGATTACTGGTTAAAATTTGTTAATTCAATATAATTTTGTACAATGAGTTGTTGCGAGATGTCTAATTTTTTGACACATCCCTACACATAACCACTTTTTTTAAAAAAATCAAATCAATACAGTCTAACAAATAAAATAAAATTTTAAAAAAAACAACAAACTAGAAAGGGGAATTCGAGACAAATTCGCCTGAATCAGGGTGTTTGGTTTGAGTTTTTTGAATTAAGTTTTTTGAAAATTGACTTTTTGGTTTTCGTATTTTTTTATTTTTAGTGAATATTTTTTAAATTTTAAACATTTTTTTTACCTTTTTAGATACACCTTACTTAGATGTATCTAAAAAGTAAAAAATTTGTGAAAAAATATTTTAAAAAATTAATAAATATATAAAAATACAAAAAATGTACTGAATTCTTCTATTTTTTTATATTTTTGGTATTTAGTGAATTTTTAAAAGATTTTTTTTTACAATTTTTTTACTTTTTAAGTGTATTTATGTTAAGTGTGTCTAAAAAGTAAAAAAAATGCTTAAAATATTTAAAAAATTCAGTAAAAACAAAAAAACACGAAAAATAAGAAAGTAAAATTTTTTGAAAAGTGGAAACAAGCAAGTTTTTTTAAAAAATTTGTGAGAAAAAGTCTGAAGTTCTAGAATTAGGGTTCAAATTTTATCCAAAATGGGTAGATGTGAAAATTAAATTGATGAGATGTGAAATTTGTGAAATGAATTTGAATATTATTTTTGGATAATTTTTTTGGTAAATTATAAATATACTTCTTGAGATTTGATTAAAATACGAATTGTCTCATATGATTTTGAAAACAGAACCGGTTGGGAGCTCGAATCCGAGCTCCCCCGAATGCCCCGAATTCCTTTTTTTTTTTTTTCAGCAGAAGAAGGAAGAAGACGGAGGAGGAAGGAGGAGGAGGAGGAGGAGAGGGAGGAGGAGGAGGGGGAGGGAAGGACTGGAGGGGGCCTTAAAAATGGAGGAAGAAGACGGAGAAGGAAGAAGAAGACGGAGGAAGAAGACGAGCAGAGGCGGAGGCAACGAGCAGAGGCGGCGATCGGCGACGGAGGCGGAGGCGCGGCGATCGGCGACGCGATCGGCGATCTGCTTCCCCTCTCTCTCTTTCTCTCCCTCTCCCTCTCCCTCTCTTTCTCTCTTTCTCTTTCTCTCCATCTCCTCTTCTCACTGCGTCTGAAATGGAGGGAAAAAAATTTAAAATTGTGAAACGACGTCGTTTCACAAATTTGGGGCATTTGGGGCCAACAATTTCGAGGCACAAAACATTTTTTTTTTGGAAATTACATTACACCTTTAAGTTCCTAATTTTATAACAAATTGTCTATTTTATTAATAAATATCAAATCAATTAATAATTATTAATTATATTAAAAATATATTTTAGTTAATAATTTAAGTATTTTTACTATTATATAAAAAAATAATTATTAATTTTATTTTTAAATTAATTTTATTAAATAAAATATTTTAACAAAAAAATATTTATAATTTTTTAAATCACATAAATAATGTACGCTTTAAACAAACAGTCACAAATCTGTTTGTAATTTTATTTATTTATTTATTTATTTTTAGATATTTGTGGTATCGCCGTTTCTGTGGTCGCATTCGAGATGTTTGTTTGTTTTTTTTTTTTTTTTTTTTTTTTTTTTTTTGGCGCTTCAGGGACAACGTCACGTCGTATTTTAAATCAAATGTGATTGGTTAAAAAATGCGACCCCGCTGACAATAAAAAGACATGGCAATTGATCATTGGTTGAAAATGAGAATGCATGATGCTCTAGAGATACACATACTTTGCCATCCACAGTATCCGAAGTGGCCGGTGGTAATAGATACTAGTAGTAGGAGCGTTAGGATCCTCTAGGGCAGGTTTGTTTTGAGGGATAAGGGAGTGGGATTGGACTATTAGTCTCACCGGACTAATAGTTCATTGTTTGTTTGAAAAATTTTACTCCGGACTAATAGTCCCCTCGGACTATTAATCCCACAAATATGGGACTATCCTATCCCATGGGGAGGTGTGGGATAGAAACCATGGGATTGATATCCCATGGGATTATTTTGTGAAATGTCCATTTTACCCTTCATGCTATTACTTAGTAAACAATTAAAAAAGGGTAAAATAGTCTTTTGAACATTTATAAATTATTTTTTTAGTGTTGTTAATTTAAAACTATATATTAAATAAAAAAATTAAATTATAAATTATAAATTATAAATTAAATTTAATTAAAAATAATAAATTATAAATTATGGCCTTATAAATTAAATTTTTTTAGTGTTGTTAAAAAATTAAATTTACATATTAAATAAAAAAAAATTTAGTATTGTTAATTTAAAATTATATATTAAATAAAAAATATAAATTATAAATTAAATTTATTTAAAAATAATAAATTATAAATTATGGCCTTATAAATTAAATTTTTTTAATGTTGTTGAAAATTTAATTTATATATTAAATAAAATTATTTTTTTATTGTCGTTATTTAAAATTATATATTAAATAAAAATATAAATTATAAATTTAATTTAATTGAAAATAATAAATTAAAATTTGTGGCCTTATAAATTAAATTTTTTTAGTGTTGCTAAATTATAAATTATAGATTATAAGGGTAAAATAGTCTTTTGAACATTTATCCTTATCCAGTCCGTTTAACCGAACATTGGATTTACTAAAAATAGTCCAATCCAGACATCTAATCCCATGACTAAACAAACATAGGATACAAATCTAATCCAACCAAATAGTCCCGGGACAATGTATCCCGGGAGTAACAGTCCGATGGATTACAATCCCCCCTTATCCAGTCCGTCCAAACAAACACACCCCTAGAGTATTATACCTAGAGTGATCTCCTAAAGTGAAGAGAGGGAGAGAGACACGTGTCCCACTCAGTCTTTCAAGGGCTAAGATTCAACATCACCAAAACGACGTCGTTTTGGTGGATAAATTGAAAAAAAAAAAAAAAAAAAATCAGAATTTTCTGTTATGGGTTTCTTTCTTTTTCATGGTTTTCTTTTTTTTCATCGTTCTTGGGAAAATTGTGAGAGAAGGGCTGAGAATAAAACAAATGGGTGATGAGAATTTCAAAGAAAAAACATGGATAATGAAAAGAAATTGCAAGAAAATCAGATTCAGGTTGTCTTCTTCTTCAACTGTGATCAACAACAACATGGTGTATTCCTAGTTCTTGTCCATGGAAGATTGGAAACTCCAAATCTCTTAACAAATCCATATACAATACAGAGTTGAAGAAGAAGTCAAACAGAAAGTCAACCACTTCATTATCTCACCATTTCAAGAACTTTAAAAACATCCACATAAAAACAACTTCACACACAAAAACTATAAAAGAAAAAGAAAAATGACAGCCAAAAACGTGTAACGACCCTCGTACTGATTATCGAAAACAACTGAATTATATACTGATTACTGCTAACTGAGACTGATAATGACTGATAAGTGAATTGGATGAACTACCGAACAGACTGATTGGAATCAAAACTGAATTTGAATAAGTTTATCTATTATATTGTATTGCTATCTGTTTAATTGATTGATGATCTGTTTGAGTTTATATGTTTAAACTATTAATTGAAGGCCTTATCGGCGGCCGAATTAGAAACCGTTTAATGTTTTGTAATCAGTAGAATATTTATGATTTAATGTTATATTTATCTGGAAATTGATTAGGAATGATTAAATTAGATTAAATATTGATTTAATGCCAATATTGATTTATTTACCGAAAAGCCTTTTAGTGGGCCACCTCATAACCCATATTGAGAACCTTATACACTTAGAGAAAACATATTGATCAGCTCCTTTCTTGCATTCCAACCGACCAAACTAGAGAGAGGGAGAGATAAGAGAGAATTGAACTCACCTTGAGGAATTGAGCTTGAATCTTGAAGAATTGGTGCATAAATTGGCATAATTGAGCTTGCTAGATTTGAAATCAACACTCTAGGTAAGGAATTCATTGTCCTCTTGTCATCTTTAAGCTTCATCTTGCATGTATCATGGTTATAGAGAGGTTAAGACATGAAATTGTTCAAATATGTTGAATTAAAGATTGATTGTTACATGCATGGCCATATTGTTGCATTATGTAGTTGAATTCTTGAAGAATGATACATGCATGTCCATGTTTTTATCATAATCCATGTTTTCAAGATGTTTTGAAAGATTGGAGCTCTTTGGAGCAAGATTTGAAGATTGAATTTGGTTTAAAACTCATGCATTGCATGTGTTCATATTATTCTTGAAATTGGGTTTGAATTGGGATTTAATTGACTCACCTTTGGGGCTTGAATTCATAAATTGACTTTTGAAACTTGTTATACATTGAGTTGGGATGTATTCCCCAGAATTTGGGCCCAAGAGGTTGAGTTTTGGTGTATTGAATGCTTGGTTTGAGCTTGGAAGGCAAATCTGGAAATTCCAGATTTGGCTTCTTCGCTCGAGCGAAGGATTCCTCGCTCGAGCGACCAAGGTTTCCTCTGAGCCACGCTCGAGCGAAAGATTGGTGGCTCGAGCGTAAAAATCGAGCATCCAGTACTTTTACTGTTCATGCAGATCGCTCGAGCGAAGGATTTCTCGCTCGAGCGAAGCCTTTGATTTTGGAAGCTCGCTCGAGCGAAGGAAGGCTCGCTCGAGCGAGGCTCTTATTTTCAGCAACTTTTGAAAAATGCCTTCGAACTGTATTTTTGCATCCTCATCCCATCCTAGGCATTCTTAGGCCTAGTTTAAGGCATCTTAATGAGGATCTAGACATAGAACCACACCGAGGAAATTTAGGGATTTAATTATCATCCTTCCAACTGTAAACTTAGTGTGTGTTCTATTTTGTTAACTGTTTAGGGTTGGCTCTCGGGGACGCGCTCTAGCTGCTATTAGCCCAATCTCTGTGAGTAACAGATGTGTAAAGATATGTTCAAAATGGTTATCTTTTGAATACTGAACTAAACTGTTTACAGAACTGTTTACTGAACTGATATTGTTTATTGAATGAATGTATGTCCTGTATTCTGAACTGTATTGTGGCATCCTTAGCACCCACTATTATTGACTGTTACAGAGCTCTGTCGGTTTCCTTGTGAAACCATACTGTTTACTGAATGATTGGCCATCATTACTGTTGGGTCTGTTAAGACTCGGTCCTTTTGGACCTACTGTTATAGGCTATTGGATGTACCACATATGACTGTTTGACTGAAATACTGAAAGACTGAAATACTGTTTAATGAATTGTTTTCATTACTGTAAGGACATTCATTCATAACCTCTTTACGCTTTATGTTATTCACTGGGCTTTAGCTCACTGTTTATATATATATGTAGGTTCCCAGCAGCCAGACCGGAGCTAGGAGCGTGGGTTAGTCCCCAGTTTTGTCAGCCAGCCTATGTGCCTCACTGCGAGGTTCCGAGACGCCATGCCATGGCTAGGGGTGTTTTTGTGTCCCCATAGGTCTCCTTACTGTTTTGTACTGTTGTATAGACTGTCTACTGTTTTACTGCACTGTTATCGAGGGATTGAGTTCCCGTACCGAATGTTTGTAAATGATTGTATAGTCTGTACTGTGTTGAATGCATAAATGTATGAAAAATGTTTTTGGCATACAGATTATCACAGCTCAATGGACACTAGTTATTGACTGTATTGGCTTCCGCCAGGCCCTGAACTCTGTTCTATTGTATTACTGTGCAGCAGGCCTTTGGTAATCTCGGATTACTGGCCAGTTACGGTGCTAAACCCATAGGGCCGGGTTTGGGTCGTGACAAAACGTCTCTCTCTCTCTCTCTCTCCCCTAGATAGAGATTCTGGGGATAAACAGAGTTCGGGGAGGAGATCGGCCATGTCGGCGACGGAGGGAGGAAATTAGCCACCGCAGTTCGACGATGAAGATCGGCCATGTCGGCGACGGAGGGAGGAGATCGGCCACCGCAGTTTGACGAAGAAGATCGGCCATGCCTCCTCTGCTCTCCTCTCAGTCCTTCTCTCACTAACTCTCCTAGGAATGATGAATAGAAACCCAGAACAAGAAAATTTTGATTTTTTTTTTTTTTTTCAATTTACCCACCAAAACGACGTTGTTTTGGTGAGGTTGAATCTCAGCCCTTGAAAGGCTGAGTGGGACACGTGTCTTTCTCCCTCTCTTCACTTCAGGAGATCACTCTAGGATAATACTCTAGAGGATCCCAATGCGTAGTAGGAGGGAGTGGTTTTTTCATATTTTTCGTACTTAGACAATAATTATTACAAATTACATAAAAATTATTTTAAATTAGTTTAAATCTATTTTACATATAGACTTTACACTTTATAGTCAAAACACCAATAAATTTCAAATTTTAATTTGTTAAACCATTTGGTTCTGCTTTTTATTTTGTAGACTAATAAGTCCTATTTGAATGTGAATTACGTATATACCCATTTATTTAACACGTAATTTTTTTTTTATGGAGGGCAAATGTAAGTTTTTACTGATATTGTAATGACAAAAATACCCAAAAAGCTTACTATAGGCATTTTTTAAATTTCCTTCATTTCCGAACAACAGCAACATCATCAAGCATCAACAACATCATCGACATTGTGAACATTATCAACATCAACTACATCTTCAACATCATCAAACATCAGCAACATCTTCAACATCATCAACATCATCAACATCATCAAACATCAACAATATCAACAACATCATCAAACATCACAATATCATCAACATTGTGAACATCATCAACATCATCAACATCAACTACATCTTCAACATCATCAACGTTATCAAACATCAACAACATCATTAAAACATCATCAACCATAAACAACGTCAACATCATCAACATCTCCAATCCTCTGTATCAAATCCCATCTTGGATCTGTCCAGGAATCCAATCAATGGGCAACGTGTATTGCTCGGACTGCAATCAAACGGCGGTGGTGGTGTTTGATCATTATGCCGGAGACACAACATCAACTACATCAGCATCATCTACATCAGCATCATCAACATCTCCAATCCTCTGCATCAAATCCCATCTTAGATCTGTTTAGGGATCCAATCAATGGACAACGTGTACTACTCGGACTGCAAGCGAGCAACGGTGGTGGTGTTCGATCATTCTGCTGGAGACACAGTGTACTCGGAGTGCAGTCTGATGTTGGAATCACACTCGATCGATGAGACCTCCGAGTGGAGGACCTTTGCCAATGACGGTGGTGGTGTTCGATCATTCTGCCGGAGACACAGTGTGCTCGGAGTGCGGTCTGATGTTAGAATCACACTCGATCGATGAGACCTCCAAGTGGAGGACCTTTGCCATTGATGGTAGTGGTGTTCGATCATTCTGCCGGAGACACAATGTACTCGGAGTGCGACTTCTCATCGACAGAGGCCTCTTCACCGTCTTTTCGAAGCCTAACGACATCACCTCCAACAGTTCTGGGTGTGTTTCAGTGTTGAGGAAGAGGAGAAGAGAGAGAGATTAGGGTTGTGATGGTTGCCATTGTTGGCGAGATTGGGAGACCTGCAAAATGAAATCAATAGGGGTAAAAATGTAAACTCCGTATATAATATACCAAAAACATATATCATACAAAAAATAAAAAGGACTAAATGGTTTTTAAAAAAAAACACTCAGGGCTAACTAGAGCAACATTTACCAAAATGAGATTTATGAGTAATTTTTCCTAAATTCAAACTCAACTTCATATCATTATTCCGGATAAATTTTGGGTTCACATACGTATTCTTTTTTTATTTCAAAAACTTATTCGGTGACATTTTTTTAAATTTGAATTTATTTTTTAATTTAAGTTAATTTTTAAATCTGTGATTTAAAATATATGATGTTTGTTTTAATCTCTGTTTATGATTACAGCAAATAATTAAATAATTTTTTAAAAACTTGCTTTTAAAATAATCTTAGAGTTTCGTTGTTTTATAATTGACATATTCCCATTAAGGTTTGCTTTTCAGTTGATCTTCGCTCAATAATTTCTTCTGTACATTTATTACTTAACTAACTTTTGGATTTTAAAATCCGCATATGATTTTAAAATGAAAAATACTATAGGTTCTAAATTTTCTACTGAATTACTCTTTTAAAATATTTTCGTTAGATTTTTCGGCTACAAAACAATACCTTTTCATTGAGATTACTATTTATGAAGTTGTCACTTTTGAAAATCACTTTTTTGTCCTCATAATTAAAAATAAATAAATTTTTATAAGAATTCTCAAATACATGTCATCTTATTTGGTGAGGAGATTAATTATTTTGAAAAAGTGACATACTATTTTGCATAATTTTCTAATTTGTCAAAATGAGATAAATTTTTTCAGTATACATCATGAATTTTGGACACGTGACTGTTTGAACTATGGGTTGTTTTGGGTAGTGTCAAAAAAATTGATTTTTTTTTAACTTATTGCCACAAAAAAAAAAAAAAAAAAAAACAACAACAACAACAACAACAACAACGTGCAAAAAATAAAGATGATACGTGATTCAAATAAACCAACAAATTAATGTACACACACATATATATATTTATATATATATATTTATACTTCTCAAAAAAGGCCTATGTGCCTAATGTAGGGCTGCAAACGAGCCGAGCTGAGTCGAGCTTTAGTGTGTTTGGTCTTGTTTATTAAGATTTTAACGAGCTCGAGCTCGAGCTCAATAAAAATTTAACGAACCGAGCTCGAGCCGAGTTGGCTTAGGCTCGACTCGAACTCGAGCCTGTTCACGAACCTTAATGAGCCAAAAAATTTATAAATTCATACTTGCATGTGAGATTAAAATTACAATTAAAACTTTGATTATACAATTATATATACAATATATATAAACATACTAAAAAAAAGTCCATATTTTACTGAAATAATAATATCTACTACCACTATTATATAAATCGGAAATGAGCCGTAGCTCGACACCAAGGGCTCGAATTGGCTCGAAAGAGGGAGAGGAGAAAGAGAAGGGAGGGAGAGAAGAGAAGGGAGGGAGAGGAAGAAGGGAGGGAGGAGATCGTCGCACAGCACCACTGCCGTCGCCTCGCCGCCGATCGTCGCAGCTTCAGACCGTCGCCTCGCCGATCGTCGCACCACCGCCACCGCCTTGCCGATCGTCGCAGTCGCAGCCCCGCCTCCTCCTCCAGCCGATTTTTATGGCCCCCTCCCCTCCCCTCCCCTCCTTCCTCCTCCTCCTCCATTCTCTTCTTCTCCCTTCTTCTTCTTCTTCTTCTTCTTCTTCTTCTTCGTTCTGCAACAAAAACACGAAAAAAAAGAAAAAAGAAAAAAATCGACACCAAAACGACGTCGTTTTGGTGTCGAGCCAAACTTGAGCCACGGGTTTCGAGCTACGTAGCACTACCGTATATAAATATACTATCTATAGTTAAGTTTTATTTACATTTATATTTTTTAAATATATAAATAGCATATTTCTCTTATTTTTTATACATAATTTCATATTATTTAATATATAAATAATAAATATTAAATGAGCCAGCTAACGAGCCGAGCTTTAGATTGTTTGGACTTGTTTATTAAAAATTTAGCGAGCTCGAGCTCGAACAACAAAAAAAATTAACGAACCGAGTTCGACAACACCTCCACATCTAGTTGAACACCACAATATCCTCACCATCGACAACATCTCCATCCACTCTTTCTATAAAGGTGGAGGTATTAGACAAATGGACCAGACTCATTATCTAGGATTATGCACAATATTGTTAAATTTGCTAAAATCGCACCAATTTACAGTGTTTAATCCGTTAACTGTGGATTAAAATTTAAAATTTATAATCTGTCTTTGAAACCGTTTCACTCCGCCATAGTTAATATATATATTTAACTTCTAATAAAATATATCAAAATAAAAATGAGTGTAAAAGATATTTAAGACGTGAAATTTGTTACAAATTACTTCCACCGTCTCAAAATATTAGTCTATTTTGGGGAATTAAATTTTGTTTTGTAATAAAATTATTACACTTCAAAATTTTAATTTTTCAAAACTACCCTTTTAGGGAATCAAACTTTTTTTTGGTAGTACAATTGTCATAATTATATTTTTTCTATATATTAATATCAATGAATTTAAAATAAGGATAAAATAGGAAATTTATAAGTACTTTTAGTTCTTGATTTTTGAAAATTAACTAATATTTTGAGACAATGAAAAAATGGAATAAATAACTAATATTTTGAGACGAAGGGACTAGTAATTATATATAAAAAGATGATGTAAAATTAGTTTGTGTTATATATATGAAAATATTATACAAATTAGTGTCATATATTATGTAAATGTTTTATTATTGGTTAAAATATTATTCAATTCATCAATCCGCCCAAACTGTGATTTGCTAATCCGTCAATCTATCAGTCCCCATTCAGTTTATAATTTTATTCTCAAATTGCCCAAATTACACTGCCCATATATCCCTCATATTCTGGTTTTCTCTATCAGCAATTTTTCCTTCTCCATCATTGAAAACGAAAATTTATCTCAGTTCTAGAGGTGAAGTTAAACACCCAACTCGATATAATTGCGTCGATCACGATAATACAAATAAGAATACTAAATCAACGATGAAGAGCTTGAAAACTTGAAAAAGGTAAGTTACGATTTGAGATGGAGTTTTTATGTGCATTAGAGCCGAGCTAGGCCGGGGCGTGGTAATGGGCCGTTCTGTGGGCCGCGGTAAAAAGGGCTGAGTAAAAGGACCTTGTAGTTAGCTCGGTCCGAATATGGTTACAGTCACCACGGTCGGAGTGGTAATTAGCTCGGTCATAGTGTTTGGAACCGAGGTATTTGGGCTTTGAATAGTGAACCTTGCTCTTGTTAGCTCGGTCAAAACTTGCTGTAGTTAGCTCGGTCTCAACAGGTAACCAAGATGCAAAGGAACAAAAGCCGAGCTATGTGTTGTATGTGAAGGTACTGGATTGAGTATGGCAATAAGATATTGTTAGCTCGGTTGTATTGTCATCCCACCGAGGTAAAACCATCTCACTTGGTTTAAGCAGTGAGGGGGGTGTTGGAGGATAAATATTATCTTTCAGGAGTGTGATTCCTAGGAGGACTCTACATAGAGGAATAAGAGTCCTACTAGGATTATGCCACGCGGAACCTATAAAAGCTCACAACATAACCTATGTACAGGTAACACAACTTTGATTTTCGAAATACATAGAGCTTTTGTCTATTTTGCTGACTTAGGCATCGGAGAGCTATCCAGCACACACCCGCCGGCTAGCTCACGTTTGTGTTTTCAGAGAGTAAAGCGGCGACGTTTGGAGGAGCACAGACTTGATCGACATGATTATACGAGAACATTATTTCGTTCTCGTACAATTGGCGTCGTCTGTGAGAATTCCAGAAAGAACAAAACCTCTTGATCAAGTTTTCCTCTCTAGTTGGAAATAATGGCGCACAATGAAGACTTGCCGCAATCAGCTATTGATGGGCAAACCCCGAAGGGGGGTGGGAGGCGCGAAGGTTTGCCTTCTATCCTTCCCATGGCGGATTTAGAACCCCAGTGATAGAACCCTCGGAGGGATGCAAGGGGGAGGCGGGCTGGCAGCCCCCGTCGCTCTCAAAGTCCTGAAAGACAGAGGCGGATGATGGACCCTCAAGTTCTGGAGGATCACGTAAAGGAGCAGGACGAATTAATATGGAGGATGGAGGCAGACATGGAATCGATGAAGCGCCAGATAAAAAGAAAATGGATGGCGACAGGAGAGGGGCGCAAAAGTAACATGCCCCTTCGCCACTCGGAGGATCGGGATAGGCGTACCACACCATCGCAAGCAGAAAGTAGGAGCCTTAGAACAGGCGACACTCAATCAAGGACTTCCAGGACTCGTTACTCCAGGTCTGAGAGAACGAGAACTGAGAGGTCATATACTGAGGGAAGCACCTATCGGCCCTCGTACACGCACCAGACGTCATCTAGGTACACGGAGTTGCCTAGATCATCTGACTTACGAACTGTGCTTGAAGAAAGAGCACGATGAAAGGAGGATACCAGGGCACGCAACCCGCACAGAATTTCAGCCCTTCAGCGATTGGCCCCTCGGACGCATAGGAGCGTCGAGGTAGGAATGTCAATACTGCGCCTTGCTTACGAACCAACAGACAAAGCATTAGTAAGGTTACAGAGCTCGCCGTTCGTTTCGGCAATTGAGAACGCGCCACTACCTTTAGGCTTCCACTAGCCCAAATTCATCACTTATGAGGGGAAGACAGACCCCTACATGCACTTAAGCTACTTTCGCTAGGTTATGGCAGTATACCGGCAAAACGAGGCCTTAATGTGCATCCTATTCCCATCCAGCCTTGGCGACCTGGGTTTAACCTGGTTCGAAAGGCTACCAGAAGGCAGCATTGCCTCATGGGCGCAGCTTGCAGAAGTGTTCGTGACCAGATTCAGGACGAACACCAAGACACCAGTGGAGATCGACCAGCTACTCTCCATTGACATGGGCGAAAAAGAGATGTTGAGGTCCTACAACAGTCGCTATTGGGAAACCTTCAACCAGATTGGGATTACCCTACAAACCTCGCCATTGTACAATACAAACGGGGCCTGCTAGTCGGTCACAAATTGAGGGACTCGATTACTATGACGCCCCCTCTCACGATGGAGGCCTTGATGGAGAGAGTGCACCAACATATTCGCGTGGAGGAAGATAGCGCCCGTGTTAAGGAAAAATCTGGCACAACAGCAATGCCAGATAAAAAAACTACAGCAAAAGTCAACACGGTAGAGCAACCTAACAGGAATGGGCGAGGCAGGTGGGCCAACAGAGAGGACCCAAACAAGAGGAGGTTAAGAGTTCGCACTGCCATTATCACAGTGTTCAAAAAACCAATCTACCAGATTCTCAGTGAAATACGCAATGAACCTTTCGTCCGATGGCCAGTTAAGTTGGGAGAAGCACAAAAAGACTATGGCGAGAGGTCCCGGTGCACCTTCCGTGATGAAAAGGGGCACCGCACTGAAAATTGCACGCCATTGAGGTAGCATTTAGAGGAGTTAGTGGCAGCTGGGCACCTGGACTAATACATAGAAGAAGGGACACAGCCAGCCCCCCAAAACCACAACAACCCAAACGGAATGCCGGTCGACGCCCCACCTCAAGGTGTAATTAACGTAATACATGGAGTATTCGAGCCTGAGCGGGTATGTAAGCTCAGGGGAATGATCAAAAAGGCTGAGCACTTAAGGGAGGTATTAAGTGCACAACCTACCATCAAAACGGGGAGAACAAATGCCACAAATGTCATATCTTTTTCAGACAAAGATTTAGCAAGGATATACTGCCCTCACAATGATGCACTGGTTGTCACTCTACGCGTCAAGAATTTCGACGTCAAACAGATTTTGATCGACCAAGGAAGCTCATGTGAGATAATGTATTACAAAACCTTCAAATAACTGAAACTGGAGGATAATGACTTGGCACCTGTAACATCTCCCCTGATCGGATTCAACTCAATGCCAGAGTGGCCAGTGGGCAAGATAATTCTCTCAGTCAAAGCAGGAACCATGACAAAACAGGTGGAATTCTGGGTATTGAAAGTCCCTTCCACCTATAACATAATCTTGGAGAGGACATGGTTGTACGCCATGCGATCAGTAGCATCAACCTACCATCAAGTATTACAGTTCCCCAACGAAGCCGGAGTAATTGAAGAGGTCTTTGGACACCAAACCATGTCAAAACAGTGCTTCATCACAGTAAATGGCAGTCGCGCTGCAAAAGGGTATGTACAGATGGTGGAAGAGCCCGAGAGCAACGAACTATTTGCGAATTTTGGCCAGGCAGCTGAACAAAAGGCAGTGGAAGACTTGGTACAGGTAAGAATAGATGAAAAAGACCCAAAAAAGTTCTTTTTGCTTGGCTCGTCTTTGTCCAGCACTGAGAGAATAGAGGTCATGGAGTTCTTAATCTCTAACATCGAAGTGTTTGCCTGGACACTGTATGACATGTCTGGCATTGACCCAAACTTCATCTGTCGCCAACTGAACGTCCACCCAACTGCCAAGCCAGTTATACAGCGCACTTGCAGATCAGCACTCCACCATACCGAGATAGTGGCGGAAGAAGTGAGAAACTTGCTGGAGGCAGGAGCTATCAGAAAAGTGCACTACCCCAGGTGGATCTCCAATACCGTAGTAGTACCAAAGAAGAACAAAAAATGGCGTGTCTGCGTGGACTACAAAATAATCAACAAGGCATGCCCAAAGGACAGCTTTCCCCTACCAGGGATAAACCAACTGGTAGACCTGACGGCAGGACACAATCGACTTAGCTTCCTTGATGCGTACAGAGGTTACCATTAGATCGCTATGTATGAACCAGATTAGGAGGTCACATCCTTTACAACGCCTAGAGGATTGTACTGTTACAAGGTCATGCCCTTTGGCTTAAAAAACGCAGGGGCAACATTCCAACGGATGGTCACCAAGATGTTTGAACCATTGTTAGGCAGAACAATGGAGGCTTACATCGATGACATGGTGGTCAAAAGCAAGAATGAGAGCGACCATCTCAGGGACCTAGATGAAATGTTCCAGATTCTGAAGAAGAACAAGTTGCGCCTAAATGCATCAAAGTGTGCATTCGGCGTAGGATCAGGCAAATTCCTAGGCTTCTTGGTAACCAATCGAGGTATAGAAGCAGACCCTTCTCAGATCAAAGCAATCCAGGATCTTGAGAGGCCCAACAAAGTCAAGGAGGTGCAGCATCTCACTGGCCTAATAGCCACGCTCAACCGGTTCATAAGTCGATCGTCAGATAGATGTCGACCATTCTTCCAAGCATTAAAAGCCAAGTTTGAGTGGGATGAAGAATGCAACCGCGCCCTAGAAAGCTTGAAAGAATACATGTTTTCTCCACCGTTGCTAGTAACCCCAATACTTGGAGAAGAGCTCTTTTTGTACCTGGCAATTTCACAGCACGCAGTCAGCGCAGTGTTGGTCAGAGCGGAAGGAATCTAACACCTGCGCATCTTCTATGCTAGCAAAACTTTGCTGGGCGCAAAAATCAGGTACCTACCATTGGAAAACTAGCCTTAGCCTTGATGATGGCCTCAAGGAAGCTGTCGCATTACTTCCATGCCCACACCATAATCGTCCTAACAGCTTTTCCATTAAAAGCTTTGTTTGAGAGGGCGAACTTTTCTGGGCGAATCTTGAAGTGGGCAGTATAATTGGAACAATTTGATATCAAGTTTCAACCCAGAACCGCAATAAAAGCCCAAGCTTTGGCTGACTTTGTGGCAGAGTTCACACCAGGAAGTCATCACATCTGTCCAGTTGATTTGACTGGTACACCAGAAAAGGGGATGAAACGTGCCGCAGGAATTATGCAGCCCCCAAAACAAGATGCCCAGCCACATCCCAAGGCATACCAGATTGCAGAAATTGAGGAAAAGGCAAACCAAGCCATTCCTAGTGAGGACTCATCAAAAAGCAGAGATTTGAGACAGTCTAACAGTAAAGATACAACACCTACAGCTAGCATAGACTTGGAAGAAAATATCAGTAACACTCACGACCCCAAGACATCATCCGACCCCTCTACTTGCTGGAAGTTATTCGTTGGAGAGACGTGGAAGCTCTTCGTGGATGGAGCATCCAATAGGCATGGTGTAGGACTTGGCATAGTCCTCATCTCACCAGATGGCCTAGTAGTGGACCAAGCAATTAACCTTGGCTTCCCAGCATCAAACAATGAGGCAGAGTATGAAGCACTCTTAGCAGGCCTAAAATCAACACTCTTCATGCAGGCCACCGAGTTAATGGTTTACAGTGACTCCCAGCTAGTAGTAAACCAGATTTCAGACAAATACGAGGTGAAAGATGAGAGGATGACAAAGTAACAGATCGGCCGAAAAGAAAACAGTAGAGCAGACGAACTAACAGGCTTTGCTTCGATGGCAGATACATCCATCCTACATCCATTACTAATCGACTTCCTACCAAGACTAAGCATTGAAGAACCCAAAGTAGTTGAGGTATGTTGCGCCGAACTAGGCCCTTCATTGATGGATCCCATTATATTATTCTTAAAAGACGGCGTCTTACCCGAAGAAAGGAAAGAGGCCAACAAAATAAGAGCAAAGTCACAGCGATTTTGGCTCTCCCCATCAATGGCCTTGTACAAAAAATCCTTCACAGGACCTTACTTGAAATGTGTTCATCTCAGCAAGGTCGAAGCATTCTTGTTCGAGATACACGAAGGTGTATGCGGAAGCCACCAAGGAGGAAAATCATTGGCATACAGAGTAATTTCACAAGGATATTGGTGGCCTTACAGGCAAGCAGATTCAGAGAAGTATGTCAAGAAGTGCGAGAAATGTTAGAAATTCGCACACCAAATACATCAACCAGCCAGAGAGCTTCTACCATTAACTAGCCCATGGCCCTTTGCGATGTGGGGCTTGGACATAGTAGGACCACTCCCAACGTCACCCGGCAACAGAAAGTTCTTTCTTGCAGCAACAGACTACTTCACAAAGTGGGTGGAGGTAGAAGCACTCGCATCAATAAAAGAGAAAGACGTGAAGAAGTTCGTTTGGCAGAATATCATCACTTGATTCGGCATACCCAAGGCTCTAATATCTGACAACGGCACTCAGTTCGATGGCAAAATTTTTAGAGGCTTTTGTGAGGAGTACAAGATAGAATTCTACAATTCTACACCACCATACCCCCAAGCAAATGGCCAGGTGGAAGCATCAAACAAAGTCGTTTTGGATGGTTTGAAGAAAATGTTGGAGAAAGCAAAGGCAAATGGGCTGAGGAGTTTCCTCATATTTTATGGGCTTACCGTACCATACCTTGGTGATCAACTGGAGAAACGCCATTCTTCTTAGCCTACGACATGGAGGCAGTAATCCTACTGGAAGTCGGCCTCCCTACAATTAGAAGTGAAAATTCTGACCCAGACTTGAATGAAGAAGCCATAACCTTGGAACTTGACATAACAGAAGAAAAAAGAGAAAGAGCACTAGTTCACATCGCTTCATATCAGCAAGAGCTATCCAGAAAATATAACAAGGCAGTACATCCGAGGCAATTCAAGATTGGAGATTGGGTACTGCGCAAAGTAATGGGAAACACTCCGGTACCCGGAGATGGCAAGTTAGGGCCTAATTGGGAAGGACCATGCAAAGTGGTTGGCTTAGCAGGAAAAGGGGCATATCACTTGGAAGATGGTGACATCAAGGCCATTCCCAGGCCATGGAACACTGTCAATCTCAAACTATTTTATTTTTAGCTTTTCATTAAAGTACTTGTAGTTTTTCTTTTTCAATAAAACAAGTAGTTCCCTTTTCAGCATAATTCTTTTCTTCTGTAAAAGTTAGTACTAGGGGCAATGAAAGCAGAGTTGGCCGGAATAACTAACACTTGGCTCTAGGTTGGTAGGAATAACCAACTTTGAGCTCTCATTCAGCCAAGATCAGGATCTAGGCTGAAGAAGTTTAGCAGGAATAACAAAACAGTTGGCTCTTGTAACAACCCCATCACGTATAATGATTAGTACTTGATTAATTAAGAGGATTTGAGATTTAATTGCCGAGTATTATAATTTATTTAGGATTTATGAGAATTGTGAAATCTGACTCGTATATGATGCTATTAAAGATTTATTTTGGAATTAGAAATTAAAGGTCCAAATGGCTTAAGGAAGTGAAGTTAGGAAGTTGAATCAATTTAATTTTGATTACGGACCCATTTGGGAGTTTAATTAAATATTCGATTCAGTTTAGTGAAATTGAAATTCGATTAATTAGGTCCTAATTGGAATTGATTAAGTCATGAGGATTGAAGATTGTGGTTATTATAAATTAAATTTAATTATGATGTGTCCAATTTGAATATGTAATTTATTGATGAAAATTTGAGTTTGATCAGAAATTGAAGGCCTAGATGATTTGGGAAATCAAAATTGAGGTTGGACGTAAGTTCAATTTAATAATTGGAGCCTTTTGGGTTATTGATTAAAGATCTGATTTTGAACTGATAAATTTAAATATAGTTAATTAAGTCCTAATGGAAGTCAAATAGATTAATTAAATTATGAGAGATTTATGACTTGTTATAAGTAATTTAATTATGTGTTGCTTAAGACTTATTAAGATTAAGTGATGCTTAATTAAATTAATTCTAAACAAAAATTAATTTTTGAAAAAATCTAGAACTAAGAGTGTTAATTAGTGGGTGTGTGTGTGCATGTGAGTGCTGACTTGGACTTCAAAGAGGGTCCACGGGTGTTTGTGAGTTACCAAGATGGTGAAGAGAAATAGTGGGTTTATTTTTTTTTATCATTAATTCTTTAGTTATTTATTATTATAGACTTGGTGTGGGTGTGTGTTCATTTTTGTGCTGAACACTAGCACAGCCGAGAGAGAGAGAGGAAGGGCAGCACGGGGAGAGAGAGAGAGGAAGAGAGGGAGAGCTTGCTTCTTTGTGCTATGGGTTTTTGAAGGAGATTCAAGAAAGGAATGGAGGATCATCAAGAACCTACCAAATTAAAGATTAAGGGTAAGGGTTTTAACCTTGATTTTGTAGGATCCTTGTATTACACTTGAATTAAAGATGAGTTTGGGTTCAATTTCACATAATTTGGAAGAAATTAGAGGAATAAAGATGAAGAGATTAAATTAGATTCATGGTTATGGAAATTGATTATTTGGGTTTGATGTTGTGATTTTGCATGAAATTATGCCTAAATGTTACATGCATAGGAATAATCTACAAGATTAATACTTTAATTAGACATGCATTATAAAATTTTAAGGTTTTGGAATTTTAGTTCATGTCTAAAAGGTTTATGGATTCGAATTAGGTTCAATTTTGAGAATCATTCTTATAATTTGAGAATTGATTTTGGAATTAAAGGAAGTTTTGATTTTATTATGAAAATTAGGAATTCGTTTAATCCATGCATGTGATTTAATTTAAAAGGTTTGTTCAATTTAAGCACATTTTAGAGCATCTATGATTATGAATTAAGTTTTTGGTTAGAAATTGAGTTAAATTGAATTTCTAAGAAATTGATTTGTGTAATTCATAATTAAGTTGATTTTGTTATTAATATAAAATTGGACCTATTTGTATTGCTTACATCATGGATTTTGAAAGATTTGGATTAATTCAATCTCATATTTTGAAAAGAAAAATGAAATGTTTTATAAACATCAAGTTTATGGAAAATTAGAATTAATCCTAATGTTAGATAAAGTGTTGATTTTATAATTAGATTTTAATCCATACTTGTAATTTGAGATTAAACATATTTTGGGACATCTATAGTTATGAATTAAATTAAGGTTATGAATTAAGTTAAGATTAAGATTATGGAAATTAGTTGGAAAATTTATAAGAATATAAAACTAGTAATTTTGATGTCAATTTCATACATGTGAATAATTTTCTAAGGAATTTATGACTTTAATTTCATACTTGGTAGGAAAGTAGAAAGAGCTTGAAATCAATTTTATGTAACTAAAAAGAAAATGAGAGTTTGGAGCCATGTTCAATTTTTGGAGATTAAGTTAGAAGTTAATCATTTTGAGTTGGGATATGGAGAAAATGATTTCAAACTAAATTTGGCAATTAGGGCATGATTTTGGATAAATGATTTTTGAATAAATGATTTAGCAATTTATGACTTTAATAAATGGTTCTCCATGTTTGTATACTAAAATACATGTTTTGAAGCTTTGAATACCAAATTTGAACTTTAATTGCAATTTTGGAATTTCAGAATTTTCATTGTCCGCTCGAGCGGGGGAAGTTCCGCTCGAGTGTGAAAATCGACCTCCCAGTAGTTTTCAAACTTTACAGTCCGCTCGAGCGGACAAAGTGGCGCTCGAGCGGAGACCCATTTTCAGCATGTTTTAAAAAGTTGCATTTAGTTCATATTTTTATCCTCATCTCTTTCCAATGCATTCTAGACATGATTTATGACTCAATAAAGAATAATAGGCTACTAATCAACATAGATTAGTTAGTTAAAGATTGAATCATTGATCTTATGGTAATTGTGTAAGAAGCCAAGTAAAGGATCAATCCATTTGAAAAATAAGGACTTAGTAATGAAAGAATACGTGAAATAAGAACCCGGTTTATTTAAATGAGAAAGATTAAACGTAGTAGAACTTCAGACTATGAAGACTAGGAATGACAAGTTTAATCAAGGGAGTAATTTTGTGTTTCAATGTGTATATGTTATGTGATTGTGTAGGTCACGCGCCATTGTCTGCTCGATTTATCTGATATGTCCAATTTGTCTGATTTGCTTCTGCAGCCATCTGTGAGTAATAACTCCGTAAAGTTATGTTTAACTTTAAGTATTTTCTGACTGATATGATATGATATGATCTGTTTTCTGAAATACTACTTTCTGATTTATGAATGAATGTCCAATTTTCTGAAAAGTATTGTGGCACCATTAGTATCTGGCCCTTGCCCGGGGGTACCAATACCGTGGTTATCTGTATCTGGCTCTTGCCCGGGAGTAACAATACCGTGGTTATCTGTATCTAGCCTTTGCCTGGGGATAACAATACCGTGGTTATCTGTATCTGGCCCTTGCCTGGGAGTAATAATACCATGGCTACTTGCGCGCAAGATATGGACCTTTATGGTCGTTGGTACCAACTTTGTCTGTGGTCTCTAGACCAATCTAATCTGTTAGCTAATGGGTGTACCACATATGATCTTCTGCAAAATCTGAATATGAATATGAATATGAGCATGTATCTGAATCTATTTCTGATTTGAAATTTGAATATGCATAAGACTCTGTTTCTGATAAGATTATGTTTCTGTTATATAAACTCTGATTTCTAAACTCTGTGATGGACATCATTCATTAAAACCCTTTACTCTGTTATTATTCACTGGGCTTTAGCTCACTGTATTATTTACATATGTAGATGATCAGGCGCGTGACCAGGCTTAGAGGCATCTGTCTAGAATCTGTTTTGTCAGCCAACCCATGTGCCTCCCGTGGAGGTTCCGGATATATTAAGTATTATCGTTATGAGATTTAAAGTTTAAGTTCTGTTTTCTTGTTTGGTTCAGCAAGTCATGTGTATTTTGAAAAAGGGACTAAGTCCCTCTCTGCCTAATTTGTATATATATTATGACGTGAGGATGATGTGTATATATGTATATAAAAAGTTTTAAATTTTTCTGTCTCATATAAGTTTGCACAGCTCAATGGACGTTGTATATTGTTACTTGCTTCCACTAGCCCCTAATATTATGTTAATCTGTTACAGAGGCCTTTGGTAATCCTAGGATTACTGGCCGGTTACGATGCTAAACTCATAGGGGCAGGTTTGGGTC
Source organism: Camellia granthamiana (assembly GCA_036172215.1). Lineage (NCBI taxonomy): Eukaryota > Viridiplantae > Streptophyta > Magnoliopsida > Ericales > Theaceae > Camellia > Camellia granthamiana. The sequence goes on along the minus strand of CM069913.1, from coordinate 5,083,287 downwards.
GTGACAGCTCTAGGGTGGCAGGAATAACCAACTTTGAGCTCTCTTCAGCCAAGATCAGGATCTAGGCTGAAGAAGTTTGGCAAGAATAACCAAACACTTCGCTTTAGGTTGGCTGGAATAATCAACACTAAGCTCTCTTCAGCCGAGATCAGGATCTAAGCTGAAGAGGTTGGTTGGAAAAACCAACATTTATTGCTCTTCAGCTAAGATTAGGATCTAAGTTGAAGATGTTGGCCAGAAAAACCAACATTTATTGTTCTTCAGCAGAGATAAGGATCTAGGCTGAAGAGGTTAGCAGGAAAAATCAACATTTATTGCTCTTCAACCGAGATAAGGATCTAGACTGAAGAGGTTGGCATGAAAAACCAACATTTATTGCTCTTCAGCCGAGATAAGGATCTAGGCTGAAGAGGTTGGCAGGAATAATCAACATTTATTACTCTTCAGCTGAGATAAGGATCTAGGCTGAAGAGCTTGGTAGGAATAACCAACATTTATTGCTTTTCAGCCAAGATAAAGATATAGGCTGAAGAGGTTGGCAGGAAAAACCAACATTTATTGCTTTCCAGCCGAGATAAGGATCTAGGCTGAAGAGGTTGGCAGGAATAACCAATACTTAGCTCTCTTCAGCCGAGATAAAGATCTAGGCTAAAGATCTAGGCTGAAGAGAGTTGGCAAGCATGATCAAACAAAATACAAGGCTCCAAGACCGAGATAAGTACCTCGGCCAGAAAAAGCTAAACATCATACAAATTATAGTTGAAAAACAAAGGCAGGTATGGAATAAACCGAGCAAAAAGATGAAAAAATTGAAGATGTCATTCCAAACTGGAGATTTCGTTCCAAAGTGCATTACAAAAGGATGGGTCGTAGCCCGGTTACAAACTCCATTGATATCAAAAGAAAAAAAGTACAAAATCAAGCAAAAAGATCATCAAGGTCTGCGTCAAGATCAACTCGAGTTTCATCACTCCGTAGCCCGGTCTCAACAGGAAGGTCGGTCGCATCTCCAACTATAATGGGCACCGGGAGCTCCACCCGAGATGACTGAACAACTTGAACATCGGGATCATTGACGACGGTCGGGGTGTTGTTAGGTTCTGGGGATGCCTCTTTTTCTTCTTCCTCAACTTGAAGAAATTTTTGCTGAATTGCATTGGCATACTCCGCCATGTAGCTCAAGATAAAGTAAGGAGGAGGGTTCTGAAAAACCTCGGTCTCCTGGCCATTACCGAGCTTTGCCACGGTTGCCTTCCACCCACATTTGAAAAATATATCCTTGGCAGCCTTACACTGTAGAATGTAGGTGGCTTCCCCCTCTTTATAGCCCTGGTCTTCTGCTTCTTCGGCACTCTTCGTTAGCTCGGTAATCTCAGTGTCTTTCTTTTTCTCTAGCTTGACCAGCTCGAGCAAATAGCAGTCTTTTAGCGCGGCTAGAGCTTGCTGCTTATCGACTTCCGCTGCGTTAACTAGCTCGGTAAGTCGAGCATTGTCAGAAAGCAGCTCGGTGGTTTTTTGTTGAGCTTCCTTTAGTTCGGCCGTCTTTGCGTCGGCATCGGCCACGGCCAGCCGTGCTGTTTTGCGCAGTTCCAACACACGCTTATGAGCAATGTGGTTTTTCTGCATGGCTTGCAAAAGGAAGGTAAGAATTTTTGAGTAAAACCGAACAAATAGATACACAAAATTGGACAACAAAAAGAAAAAGGCACTCACCAGCACCATCGATTTGGTGGGCGAGCGGATGGCTTTGAGCTCGGTAAGATTGTCGTGATGTTCCATATCAGGTGGCAGATACACACTTTTTGCAAGATTAAAGGCAAGTGAGTGGTATTTATCTGCTACCACTGAGTCAGTATTAGCTATGGCTCGGTTCTTGTACGTCAGTTTTGGTGCCCACTCTGAAGAGCTAGCCCGGTCAGATCGTGGGGGCTATAGGCTTGGCGAAGTGATTTGTGGGAGCACAGTTTCATCTTTGTCAACGAGGTGTTGCAGCTCGATTGTGGAAGTACGAGCGCGCTTACTTGAACGGGATGACGAGGCCCGAGCTGTTGGGAGGGCCAGCGCAGCCTCTTGTGTTTGGCCAGCTTGTTGTACCGCAGTTTGGTCTCCAACGACTGGTGCATTTGTTTCGGTGATAAGTGCTCTAACATCTCTCTTCTTAGTCATTTCTTGCTCTTCTGTTAGTGGGATCAAATTAATTTGTGGTAGTGTTGGATCTGGTTTTGGTGAGGGTTCCAGGAGGAAATCTGTCACCCTGGTCTTCCTCTTGCTGCTGCATTTGTATGTCAGTTCGAAATTGAGTAGCTGGGCCCAACCTCGTTCGCGATATTGAAGCGCGGCACAGAGTGCATCTAGATTGGGGTAACTATATTGCGATTTTAGATGGTTCAAGTCTGCATAAAGAAAAAAGACAACGGTTAGTACGGTCCAAAATGAGACCAACGGAGTAAAGAACGCACGAAGCTGAGCCGAGGTATTCATACCGGCTACTCATTTATCCCAGTTAATTCGGTCGCCCGGTATCTGGGCTTCCTGGTCTTCGAAGTTGCCCGAGACTCAGAAAAAGTCATCGTCATTTACATCTTTGTCCCGGGTATTTTTTATTATCTTCTCTCGGCGTCTTCTTATTCTTAAATAGTATACCCAGCCATCTTCGTTTTGGCCAAGTGAATATTGATGAAAAAGCTCAGCTAAACCAAGGTTGAGGCCAAGCCGGTGATTTAGCTCGGCGATGCCATTTATTATTCTATATAAATTGGTGCTAAGTTGGGTTGGGCATATTCTAGTTTGCCTAAGGAATTCACAAATGAGTGGTTGAACGGGGAATCGGAGTTCAGCTTCTACAATGGAAAGGACGGTGAAGGGAACAAAACCCTATTTTCCCCATGGAGTTGTGTCTAGCTCAGCTAGTGAAAGATGGACGTCATCAGGGATGTTGTAGTCCTTGCGGAATTAGGCAATAGCCCCTAGTGAGTTTACTAGGAATCTATATTTGCCCATGTGGACTTAAATTATGTATAAGTTAGTTTGGTGTTGAGATGGTGTTGAGTATCTCAGTTGAGTGTTCAAATGAGTGCCTGGCCAACCTAAGTCAGTCTACAAAGTGAAAAAGAAAAGTGTTAAGCACAGATCGTTGGACCATGCTAAAAGAAACAAAGGCAAAATAAATGGAGTCCTAGCTCGGCTACATGGGATACTATCTGTTCTTAGCTCGGTTGAAGTGAAGGACTTTAGCTCGGTTAAGTGGAACGAGAGGTTCGTAGCCCAGTTGAAGCTTAGGGTACGACATTCTTGGCTCGGTTTTGACTAAGTCAGAGAGCTGGTTTGGCCCCAAGTGATAGCCCGGTCACTGGTTAAGGCTTTCTAGTTCGATAGTGCGCACACCTAATACAAACAGTTCCCTAGCTCGGCTAAGTGAAACAGAAGGTTCTTAGATCGATTGAAACTTAATCTAGTTCGGCTGAGTGCACACCTTAAGTCCAAACAGGTTCCTAGTTCGGTTGAAATATTATTTTGGATCAAAAGCATCATTTCACAGATTGGTTGTGAATCCAGTGGGTCTATTACATGGTTTTTGGAACAAAGTGGTTATTTCCCGTGGAAACTACAAGAAAGTGTTTTTGAGAAAACATATATACTATGCTATGTATTACAATACAATGCAAAATGAACGAAAAAGAAAAAGATTTAAGTCACGTACCAGTTCAAAATGAAGGAACCGAAGGTGAAAACAATACCAGCAGAAACACGAGCTTGACAGGTGCTAGGGTTGCAAGAATGAAGACTCAGAGGGAAAGAGAGAGGGAAGATGAATAGTGGTATGTTTTGTTCGAAAAGTAGGGTTTTGTTTTGTGTAAGACATGAGTTTGGGCAGGACTGTTCAAATTTTGCGAGGTACGAGGACGGCTATGGCAGCTGTAATTAACCAATAAAGACTTGCCACGTGTCCAAGAGAATCGTAAGCGATTCAGTTTTGTAGTGACTGAAAAGATGTTTTTTGACCGAACCAATCGGTAGCCCGGTGATAACTTAGCTCAGTTGAATGTCTAAAGTTTTAGCTCGGCTGGTAACAGGTAATCCCAATCATGCTACGCAGATGAAATTAAGGGGCAATTGAGAGGGAGTTTTTATGTGCATTAGGGCTGAGCTAGGCCAAGGCGTGGTAATGGGCCGTTCTGTGGGCCGCGGTAAAAAGGGCTGAGTGAAAGGACCTTGTAGTTAGCTCGGTCTAAATATGGTTACAGTCACCACGGTCGGAGTGGTAATTAGCTCGGTCATAGTATTTGGAACCGAGATATTTGAGCTTCTGATAGTGAACCTTGCTCTTGTTAGCTCGGTCAAAACTTGCTGTAGTTAGCTTGGTCTCAACAGGCAACCAAGATGCAAGGGAACAAAAGCCGAGCTATGTGTTGCATGTGAAGGTACTGGATTGAGTATGGCAAAGAGATATTGTTAGCTCGGTTATATTGTTATCCCACCGAGGTAAAACCATCTCACTTGGTTTAAGTAGTGAGGGGGGTGTTGGAGGATAAATATTATCTTTTAGGAGTGTGATTCCTAGGAGGACTCTACATGGAGGAATAAGAGTCCTACTAGGATTGTGCCAAACCTATAAAAGCTCACAACATAACCTATGTACAGGTAACACAACTTTGATTTTCGAAATACACAGATCTTTTGTCTATTTGTCTATTTTGCGGACTTAGGCATCGGAGAGGTATCCGGCACACACCCGCCGGCTAACTCACGTTTGTGTTTTCAGGGAGTAAAGCGGCGACGCTTGGAGGAGCGCAAACTTGATCAACAGGATTATACGAGAATATTATTTCGTGCTCGTACACGATTGTTGGATATGTCAGAGTTGAGATGGAATTTTAGGATTTTGTGGCAATGCAAGGCAAAAAGCACGCATTAGAGAATAAAGCTTCGGAAGGGGATGAGAATGAAAACTTGTGTATACTCAATGGTGATAAATTGGCCATTGCAAAGGTCATGAAGAACGCTAAAAAGAGAGATAAAATATTATAGTGGATTTTGCTTCTCATTGTTTTGCTATCATTGCGTCAGTGTCTAAACATGAAACCTTCATGAGTTAAAAAAAAAAAAAAACAACATGAAACCTTCATAATCTAGAAGCACGTCGAAGATGCCACTGCTTTGACTAGGAGCTTGTTTTGGCTGAAATAATTATAAAAAGATAAAATAGATTTTTTAATTCAATACATTTAATTCATAATTATTTTATTTTTTTCTCACAAAAATTAAAAAACTTATCCTAAACGAGACTTTTTAACCTCAAATAGTTAAAAAGCCAACTCACACCTCAAACGAACCTTAGATAAGTTGGTGGGTTGGTGCCATAATTAATATTTTTTTAATTATATTAAATTTGTAAATCCTCAAATAATGAGATATATTTGATTAAATCCTTTTTTTTTTTCTTTTTTTTTTTCAACATGTCTATTTTTTGTTTAAAATTATGCTATCGGGTAATTTGAAAAGTTAGTAAAAAGTTAATTTTTAATTTATAATATATTTTTGGTCACATTACCTTTTTATTTTTTACCCACAAAAAGATAAAAAAATAAAAACTAAAATATAAGGGTTCGTTTGGTTTGAATTTCCCAAAAAATTTTGAGAAAATTTCTCTACAAATGAGTTTTCAGAAAAATTCAAACCAAACAAATTTTTTCAAAAAAATTTCCCAAAACTTGTAAACCAAACAAGTTTTCCAAACAAATCTCTCTCTCATACACATCAAATCAATCACTTTTTCCAAAACTCTATCTCAAAATAATTTTCCAAAATATATTTCCAAAAAAACCAAACCAAACAACTTTTCGTACTTTTTATCTCCCAAACTCATCTCCCAAACTTAAACCAAACATACCCTAAGTATTCGGTCCTGCTATCTACCCCCAGTGGGGGTCAACCCCCAGTGACGTGGGGGCGCCCCACTGGGCAGTTTTCTGTTTTTTTTTTTTTTTTTTTTTCTACCAATCCCACAGTGCCACGTGGCACTGGAGGTGGTGGGGGTGCCCAATCACTGGGTGTATGAGGCATTTTCCCTAAGTATTTAACCAACTTTCCAAATACAAACCGTACCAATGGACAAAACCATACTTTAATCGGTGTGAGATTCGAAACCTTGGTATTAATACTAATCCTAAAGGGTTTCTAAGTTTTATAATATGTTTACAAAATTAATGAATATAAAATATAAAATATAAAATAAAGAATTTAGGTTAGATTTGGCATCTTTTAAAAAAGTTAAAAAGATAAAAAATTACTATCCTATTTAAATCACATCATCTTATTTAAGTCACATCACTTTTCTATCACATCACTTCAAACTCAACTCATATTTCATAAAAAGTAAAAAAATACACTTATTTTGAATATCTCAAACAACCCTTATCAATTTATGACTCTAAATATCAAATCCAATCCCAAAAATTGGATTAGAACCGAACTATGAAAACCAATTTAGCTCGGTTCAATTTACAATTCCAAGATTTTTATATAATAGTAAATATAATATGTATTTTAGTATACAAATTAATAATAATTAGTTTGGTTAAATTGGTTAGAGTTTATCAATTTCACATTGATGATGGCTAGTGTTCAAATCTTGTTATAAATATTTTATATTATATTTTATTTTTATATAAAAAAGATAATAAAAATAAATAAATATGTCATGGTCTGATTCGGTTCGGAACTATAACTAAAGCCTTAGAATTGGGAACCAGATTGATTTAAACGGTTCCACAATTTTTAGAACCAGAACCGTAACTAAAAAAATCAGATCAATACAACGTCGTAGACTAGATTGGATCAGTTACCATTTCCATCGATTTTTCTAAACACCCTTACTTATAGACATTTAAGTTCATAACATGATAGGGGTGTACACAGATCGAATTGGTCTGGTTTTATAGTAAACCGAGAACCGAATCATAGGAATCGGTTCCCAAAAAATTGAAATTATAACCAAATCGTTAAATTGTGAAACCGAACCATAAAAACTGATTTGGTTCGGTTCAGTTTTATGATTCTAAAATTTTTATATAACAATAAATATGATATATATATTATGTTTGTAAACAAATTAACGATAATTAATTTGATTAAGTTAGTTAGAATTTATTAATTTCACCATGAATGCTAGTATTCAAACCTTATAAGAGATTTTTTTATATTTTAATTAACTTTTACATATAAAAATATAAAAAATAATACATAAATATATCACGATCTGATTCATAATCATAATCATAACCAAAACCATAACCATAACCATAACCATAACCATAAACGAATCTAATAAAACCAAATCAAACCAAGAGTTTAGATCAGATTACGGGTTGGTTTGGCAAGGGCTCATTGGGCTTTTTTGGCTCAATGAGCCACAAAAGACAGAATAGGCTCATGAGCTACAACAAACAAAACATCACATCCAACCCCATAATCATTACACTCTTCTCTCATAAAAAAAGTTAAAAAAGCCAAAAAGTCAAAAGTTCTTCCCAAACCAAGCTTTTGAGCCCAGACTCATATAGCCAAAAAAGCCAAAAAAATAAAAAAGTCAACCCACTTCCGAAACGGAGTCTACATCAATTTATCGACTCCAACTTCTTCTTCTTATTATTATTATTTTTGTACACATAGGACTGAGCTGTAATCTATCCAATATTAATACAGCCCAGTCCGAGCCTACAGACTAGGCCCAGAATACCAATCTCAATCCTTTTAAAACCAGAATCATATCCCAATCTGCTATAAAGAAAAATGATTTGGTCCTCGAATCTGGGATGCCCCGAATCCCCCTAAGCCCAAAACGACGTCGTTTTGGGCTTAGGCTTTTTTTTTTTTTTTTTGGCCATTTTCGACGCAGAGGAAGAAGAGGGAGGGAGAGAGAAAGAGAGAGAGGGGGGGAGAGAGAGGGCTCGTCGTCTCGCCGAGGGGAAGAGGAGCTCGTCGCCGTCGCCGTCGGGTTCGATCATCTCGGAGCTCGTCGCAGAGGAGGAGCTCGTCGCCGTCGCCTGCGATCGTCGCCCCTGCCTCTGCATCTGCCTCGGCCCCCAGCCCCCGCCTCCGCCCCCACCTTGATTTTGTGGGCCCCCTCCAGTCCCTCCCCCTCCCCCTCTTCCTCTCCCTCTCCCTCTCCCTCCCTCCTCCTTTTTCTCCCTTCTTCTTCTCGCTTCTTCTGATCTGCACAAAAAAAAATAAAAAAATTCAGACGTCGGAACGATGTCGTTTCACGATTAGGGGGATTCGGGGGAGGGGGATTCAAGGTCCCAATCAAAACTCCTGCTATAAATAGCCCAAATTATTACATCCAGTTATAGAACACAATTCCTGAGTATCCTCCACAGAGACGCCGCAGGAGTCTCTCTCTCTCTCTCTCTATACATACATACGTAGATATTGTATCTCTTTGTTTGTCTTTCCAACATTCAAGCATGGGGGCAACAAAAGATTCAGATCCGTCGCTAGGGTACCTAACTCGGAAAGAAACAGAGGTGAAACTCCCTCGACCCACCAGAGTGAAGAACAAAACCCCAGCCCCTATCCAAATCACCGCCGAGCAAATCCTCCGCGAGGCTCGCGAGCGCCAAGAGGCCGAGATTCGACCTCCCAAGCAGAAAATCACCGACGTCACAGAACTCAACGACTATCGTCTCCGCAAGCGCAAAGAATTCGAAGACCTAATTCGCCGAGTTCGATGGAACACCAGTGTTTGGATCAAGTACGCTCAGTGGGAAGAGTCCCAAAAGGACTTCAATCGAGCCCGATCGGTCTGGGAACGAGCCCTAGAGGTCGATTATCGGAACCACACCTTGTGGTTGAAATACGCAGAGGTTGAGATGAAGAACAAGTTCATCAATCATGCTCGAAACGTTTGGGATCGAGCGGTTACTCTGTTGCCCAGGGTTGATCAGTTGTGGTACAAGTACATTCACATGGAGGAGATTTTGGGGAATGTTGCTGGAGCCAGGCAAATCTTCGAGAGGTGGATGACTTGGCAGCCTGATCAGCAGGGTTGGCTTTCCTACATCAAATTCGAACTTAGGTACAATGAAATTGAGCGAGCTAGAGCGATTTTCGAAAGGTTTGTGCTTTGTCACCCCAAAGTCACTGCTTGGATTCGATTTGCCAAGTTTGAGATGAAGAATGGAGAGATTGGTAGAGCAAGGAATTGTTATGAGAGGGCAGTTGATAAGTTGGCTGATGATGAAGAGGCGGAGCAGTTGTTTGTGGCGTTTGCGGAGTTTGAAGAGCGGTGTAAGGAGCCCGAGAGGGCGAGGTGTATATATAAGTTTGCGCTCGATCATATTCCGAAAGGGAGGGCTGAGGATTTGTATAGAAAGTTTGTAGCTTTTGAGAAACAGTATGGGGATAAGGAAGGGATAGAGGATGCCATTGTTGGGAAGAGGAGGTTTCAATATGAGGATGAGGTTAAGAAGAACCCACTTAATTACGACTCGTGGTTTGATTACATTCGGTTGGAAGAGAGTGTGGGGAATAAAAACCGGGTTCGGGAGGTTTATGAGAGGGCTATTGCCAATGTTCCTCCAGCTGAAGAGAAGCGGTATTGGCAGCGGTACATTTACCTGTGGTAAGTTTATTGTTGGCATAAGAATGTTGGTTGGTAATTTAGTCTCTCAATCTTGTTCAAATGAAGATTTAGCTGCTTGTTTAGCTGTTGCTGAATTATTTGGTTTGTATGTTCTTCAGGATTAATTATGCTTTATATGAAGAGCTTGATGCACAGGACATGGAGCGTACCAGAGAAGTGTATAGGTAACAAGTCTTTGACCTTGTTAGGAAACTAATTTGTGAAAAACTTGTATATTTTGGTTTTTTTCCCCTTCATATGTATTGTGTTTGACACAAATTGTGTTCATTTAGTAATACTTGGGTTATTTGGTGACCATGACTCTTGGAGATAATTTACAAGTACTATTAAGCAAGTTATTTGAGTAGGATTACGGCTTTATGATTTGATTTTACATTAGAGTGGAGTACTAATTTAAACATTCTACTTTATGGTCTTTATTTTATTAACCATTGTTCTCTTATAGAATTTGATCATGAGTCATTGTCTGATTCATAAGTTGAACCATTCCAGCAACTTTTTCTGCCTTTCTGCATAAAAACCCTTTTCTTTCTTAAAATTTATGCATTGGTTGAATCCACTCGTAACTCAAGTAAGAGACTTTTTGTAGTACACTGAACCTTTATATGTATTATTCTACCTTTACTTATTTCCTCTTTATAAATACTATTTGTTTTGTTCTCCCATGAACAGCCTCTGGTTATATCATGCCTATTTATGAACGTTGTGAATTAACTGAAGTAGCCCTTCTTATGATATCATATTTACAGCAAATGATTCCCTAGTAGCTAGGTTAGCAATCACATTTCCTAGTAACTAGAATATATGATTTCGTTTTCTTTTGTGCTAGCAATCTGAACCACTTGTGGATAACTGATCATTGTAATAACAAACTATTAAAGTGTATAACATAAAACCATAATTATATAGAAGTATGTTTAAGGAAAAGCTAGTACTCATAGATAAATTGTCATATTCTCTGAATAAAATGCAGCCCAAATGTGTCCAAGTGCAAATTTGTTCACATATTAAGTGTATGAACATTATACTTCACATTGATGTTAAAAGTGGCACCTCATTCAACAACCAATGGTAGAGTAAGTAACGTTCACATTGGGTGAACAAATTTGCACTCAAATGTGTTCCCATGTCATTTGTATTCATTAATAATTTTAGCCAGACATTCCATTTAGGCACAATAAGTAGAAGATTAGTGATGTGACGGAATGATGGTTTCTTAGTGTCTCAGAGATTGTATTTGTAGAAGTTCCTTGTCAGCGATTCATATTGAATAATTTGTATAAGCTACTGAGTAATGTTGTTGGAGGGCTGACTCTCTCTCTCTCTCTCTCTCTCTCTCATATATGGATTGGCTTTGCAAATGTTAATACTCTCTGTTTGACTCTGAAATTGGCTAGGGAATGCCTTAAGTTGATTCCTCATGAGAAGTTCTCATTTGCAAAGATTTGGTTATTGGCTGCCCAGTTTGAAATACGACAGTTGAATCTGAAGGGGGCACGGCTCATCCTCGGCAATGCCATTGGGAAGGCTCCGAAAGATAAGGTGATATAGATTAATGCTTTTTTATGACATTTTGGCCAACACCAGTGCTGATGAATTTCATGACCTTATGCAAGTTTTGATGAATTTTGTAACATTATGTTGTTGACCCCTCATTTTAACAAACAGATATTCAAGAAGTACATTGAGATAGAGCTGCAACTTGGTAACATAGATCGTTGCCGAAAGCTTTATGAGAAATATTTGGAGTGGGCCCCAGAGAACTGCTATGCGTGGAGCAAGTATGCTGAGTTAGAGAGATCGCTTAGTGAAACTGAGAGGGCTAGATCCATTTTTGAGCTTGCCATTGCACAACCTGCACTGGATATGCCAGAGTTGTTATGGAAGGTACACATATATCTGTACTTTGATATGATTGAAGCTGAAATTTATTTTTCCTATAGTGGATTTGTAATGTTGAATACAGTCCTGGTGTTTGTGGTCACTGTTGAAATCCCCCTACTTTCAAACATGATCTGAACACAATGTCAACAACAACAACAAAAAAAAAAAAAAAAATCTGAACACATTTTCCTGAATGAATAACTACTTACATACAAAAGCAAGTGGAAATGCATTAATTATCCAATTGGATATGATCAAAGTGTTTCTTGAAATACGAAGATTACTTTGTGCAGATTATTAAGTAGGTTATTGGAGTTGAAGTAGTAGTGTGATTGGGCTCCTTTATTCCTCTGAACCAAATTTTTTAAGTCAAATCAAAAATAATGTTCCATGACTAGAATAATTTGTATAATAAATTTGTAGGGGGAATTGAAATTGAGTCAATTGACTAATAGGTCTGATTACTGTACCTTAGAGAACTTGTAAAGGTTATGTATGTCATAGGGGAAAATTGAAATTGGCTAAATTGTTCTAATTATTGTACCTTAGAGAACTTATAAAGACTGTACTTTCTATAATCCTTCATATGCTTGAGTGGATAGACTACAAATTCCTTTAGTTTTTTTAATATCCATGTGGGAAATTTTTACAAAAGAAAGTGTGACTTTGATTTTGGGTTGCGTATGTTATAACTTATAACTCAACTAACCTGTGCATGCAATTATATGCTTTAACTTGGTATGTTGTTGCACAGCTAGTTCCTTCAAATTAGAACTTTGACTTGTTATAGTTGTTTCCCCCGCGCCCCCCCCCCCCCCCCCACAAAAAAAAAAAAAAAAAAAAATCACAAGAAAACTTTGGACAGTTATAGTTTTTGAGAAAAACTCTTGGAGGCTGACTAATCTAGTGCATTCATGGACAAAATATCTTTCAGACACTTGACAACATTCATCATCTTTCACAGACACTACTTGATAACATTGATGCCTTCATCGATAACTAATCTAGTGCATTTGTGCGAGAAATATAATTGAATATTGAATACACAAGGCACTCCATGTCATTAAAGTGCTTAATTAAGTTGTGTATCATGAAACCGCCTTTTCTGTTTTTGTGCTTTCCTGGATTTTTGGGAGAGAGTTCCTATCTTCTCATTTATCACTCCCCAACTGCTGGTTGGAACTTTGAATAGACTTGGTACACATGACTGAGCTTGGGTGGGGTCTCATAACAATGTATCGTCCGTGGGCTGGTAGGCAAACTATAGTTTGGCCTGATCCTAGTAAAGATGGGCTTTGATGGGGGTTGGCTTGCATCAATCTCGCTTTGTTTCCACTTTCCATGTCCAGTTGTGAATGTAACTTGCCTTCTCTTTTACATTACTCGTTAAAATTATTCTCTTAACAGCTATTTTTCGGGTGCTTTTTATGGATCCATATTGTCTGAATTTTTAATAAAGCCACTTTCTGACTCTTTCTCACCACTCCAGCATGGTCCTGCTTCAAATGAAATGACATATGGTTTTCTACTAGTTTGGTTTGGATGGGTTGTCATTGTCACATGAAAGATCTTACACTTTTGGAGCACTGCCTTCATCTATTCAATTGCCTGCACATGTCATTACAATCGAATTTTGTCTGCCATATGACAGGATTTGAATGACTTAACATTTACTTCTTAATATTTTATTTCAGCTGGCAATCGAGTTTGAAAATTTATATCCTTGTGCAATTTTATTTTGCCTAGTACACATGCTAAAAGTTGTGTTCCGGTTTCGTGCAACGTATCTCCTAATTTTATGGGCTGTCTTGTATGTGATGTTTCTTTTTCTTATCTTGTGTCTTCTGCTTTTGCTTTGTCTTGCCTTTTGTCCTTTAAGCTTGCTTTTTTAAAAGTTTACATTGGAATTATGGTATCTATTATGTGTGCACCTTTGCACGCTGAGTGCTCCATTTTTGTCTGCTAAACTTAGGCATTGTGTGGACTACACAAGGCCTTGATTTTATTAATGGCTTTTAGTTGATGAAATATTCTGATGTGATCTGTGAGATTTTATTTATATTTTTTTTCACCATCAATGGGCGGTTTTATGTTGGGAAACTTATTCTAATTTTTATTTTTTATTTTTGTCTTTTCCCTGCAAGTGATTTCGCGTGGCATTTGTCAGTGTGCTTCTTATAGGTTGCAGTGATAGAAGATGAGCCTACTTGCTGACCTCTAAGAAATAATAGGGACACTATTTTTTAGTTTTCTGTTAAAATCTTGTTTGTTTATGAAATTGGTTTAAAGATTGCAAGGTCATACATCAAATTGCTGATAAAAAAAAATACATCAAATTGCAATGGGTATTGACGGTCTAATTTATGACAGGCATATATCGATTTTGAGATGTCAGAAAATGAATTTCAAAGAACTAGAGAGCTTTATGAGAGGCTTTTAGACCGGACGAAGCACTTGAAGGTGTGGATTAGTTTTGCAAAGTTTGAGGCATCTGCAATGGAAGATGATGAAAGAGGCTCAGACTTGCCGGAAGATGATGTCCAGGAATCTCTTCTCGATCAGAAGAAGCTATGCCTTCAGCGAGCAAGAAGTAAGCAATCAAAAAGTCTTTAATGTTGCTGCCATTGTTATTTTATTTTTGATTTTTTTGTTTTATATGGAAGACTAAAGCTAGTCTCATTTCATGTATTCAGGGGTGTTCGAGAGAGCAGTTAACTACTTTAGAACTTCTGCTCCCGAATTGAAAGAAGAAAGAGCAATGCTCTTGGATGAATGGTTGAACATGGAGAGTAGTTTTGATGAGTTAGGTGATGTTAGTTTAGTCCGCGTTAAGTTGCCAAAGAAACTCAAGAGGAGGCGGCAAATAGAAACCGAGGATGGCCCAGCCGGGTATGTTCATCAACTAATGATATTATTCTCTATTTCTTGGGTGGTCGTTTTGTCGTCTTAGCTTGTAACAGATTGGAAATTTCCCATCTTGACTTCTCATTTCTATCGTCATTTAAGACTGTCAAGTTGACCGTTTCCAATATGTTACCCGCATTTTTAACCGTTCATTTTATGCGCTCTTAAATATCTAATGCGTGATGCTTTCTTTCCTTTTCCCTGTAGCTAATGCTGTTAACTTTACAATTGACAGGTATGAAGAATATATAGACTATCTATTCCCCGAGGAAACACAGACCACGAATCTCAAGATTTTGGAAGCTGCGTACAAGTGGAAGAAACAAAAAGTTGGTTCTGACGAGGATTAGCACACTCGTGTTTCTATTGTTGTGTGTTATAATTGTAGATACTGTGTGTGCCTTTTTGGTGTTCAAATATTTGTTCAGAATGACTGGCCTTTCTGAATGAATTTTCGTTTTGGGATGATATGCAAAATATATTCCGAGTCTTATGATTCATCTCTTTGCTAGAATTGCTGATTATAACATGCAAATTTTTTTTTTTTAAATTAAATTTTTGTTTGAAGTTAAAATCAAACAGGCTCTAAGTTTGCAATGCATGAATACGTGATAGATCAAAAGAGTGGGAGCATTAAGCAGATTTGCAAGGGCATAAAGGTTTCTATTATTCTTTTCTGTGCAATTCATAGTTTAAGCTTTAAGCACTGATCTGTGAAACCTGAGATCCCTGTTGGATTGTTGATCAAAAGAGGGGGAAATTGATGTTTGAGTGATTAAACAAAAAGTTTGGATAGTGAGCTGATTCCTGTTGAGTAAAATGTTGGTAGTTTGATTTAAAAATTTAATGAGTTTTAAGGTATATTTAATATTGACTCATTTTCCATTCAAGTGGATATCAAACAAGTATTGATTGAGTTGAGATCAATTTACAAATTTAATTAATTTTAAAATGGGTTACTTATTTTACGTGATGAATCAATATCTAACAAAAATTTAACTAGCCTCGCTTAGAGCATCTCTAACCTACTAGGTATATCATGCTTGTTGGTCAAAATGCCTAGTATAATTTATTTTTTTCAACTCTAATGCATTAGGCATATGATTAGGTATTTTAGCTCAACTCACATTCACTAGCTACATGTAGCTAGCCTTCAAGGCTAGGCAAAATGTGTTTAATCATTAGGATCATTTCCCTCCATCTTTGTTGCTGATGTGACATTTATAAAATTAATAGTATTTAGATGAATAGCTAAAATAAAGAGTATGGTTGAAGTATAAACATGAAATAGTTGATAGGCAAAATAAAATATATATTTTATAGTAATATTTAGATAGGTAAAATACCTATTACCGTTAGAGATGCTCTTAGGTAGCTTTGTTTATTTTAGGGGGAATTATACTTAGTGGGACAAATTTTTTTTTTTTCTTTTTTATGCAAACATGGAGTGGTGCAAGTTGCAAGTGACATTTGCATCTCACAACTTTTCACTTGCTCCCCATTATAGAGGTCTATTTTGCCAAAAAAAAAAAAAAAAACCAAATATTTTGTCAATTTTTTTTTTTATCTTTAGTGATTTTTTTTAAAATTATGTCAAAATTTTTTTTTTTTCAGTCCGTCTTGTTGAGAATCTAAATAGTATTTTTTTTTGAATTTTTTTTAAAAAAATTACTAAAGATAAAAATAAGTCAAAAAATTTACTTATTTTTATCTTTTCTAGATTTAAAAAAAAAAAATTATAATTTTTTAGTTCATCTTATTAAGCTGCATATAAATTTTTTTAAAAAAAATTTATTAAAGACAAAAATAAGCTAAATAAAAACGAAAAAAAAAAAACCATTCCCAAAACACCCCAGAATAACTAGTACCTGACGGTAAATTTATTTATTTATTTATTTATTTATTTTCTTTCTCTATACCTAATTTCTCCTTTATTTTAGGATTCTACCCGCGTGGTGATTCAAACGTTTGGTGGCATAGACGTAATAATTAGACGATCAAAGGGCAAGACTTTACTAATACTTCATCAATGTGCACATCCATGTCACGTTAAGTTAGTTATATTCGGGCGCGCACACACACGTGCTAATCAATTTAAAATTAAAAATCACTAAAAATAAAATTACCAATAATAATAATATTATTATAATATCTCTTCTTCTCTCTCTCTTTCTCTCTCTCTCTGTCTTGTTGATTTGTCATTTTGTGTTCAGATCGGCCATAAATATGAACCTTCACTACTTCCAATTTACAGGTAATTTTTGATTCCTTGACATTCGGCATTGTTTACACAATCACTGTTTGTTTGCTGAGAAAAACATCAGGAAAAGAAAGTAAAATACGACATTTCGAATCCTATATAATTACTTTCACGTTGTATTATTTTGTTTGTAAATATAATATAATCCAATTAATCCGAATGGTTGTTTTCTTTTATTTTCTTCTAAAATCAGGTTTCTTGTTTCCTCGTGTTATGCAAGTAATGAAAATGAGAAAATCCTGACATGTATATCACTTCCTTTTTCCTTCATTTTCTCCGGAAACAAACAGAACATTGTTGGGTCGTGGTCGATTTGTTTGAATTCTTAATCAATGTTGCTGCAATATTTGGTTCGAGAGAGTTTCAAATGGATTAAATCATGAATAAGCTCTGATATGTTCGTATCTTGAATGCTTGATTCATTTTTTGGTGGTACTGATGAAATAATTGTTAGGTGTTTCAATAGAGATCCGATTTTTCACCTCTTCGTTGTTTGCTAATTGAAACATATTTGTGAACCAAATATCGAAGGAAACTGAATATTCATGCAGATCATCCATCCTAGTCAATTGAACTTTGAAATGTTTATGTCATTGGGAATATTGTTATACAAATTCAAAAGGTTATTTGATCTGTTAGATAACTATTACTAGTGTTCCTCATTGCAAATCTGCAATGATGTAGTAGCTTTTATCTTTTTTAGCTGGCGAGCTGAAAATTTTAAGTCGCCAATTATCCCAAAACTTAAGCTATTAGGGAATGGACATAACAATATCCATCAACACTCCCCCTCACAAACTCGCACGTGTAGAGACAGACTAACTGAGAAACAAGGTGCACAAAGACAGACAACGTGTTTAAGTTTGACATAATATTTTTGCTGTAATTGCATAATTTGCATTCTTGTATTATGCCTTCCCACATTTTTTGTCCATATATGCGATACTGATAAATCTTAGACAACCACCTACGACCCTGTCTCATACATGGAGAGAGACAACTGAGAAACAAGGTCAATGACAGAGATAATGGGGGCTACAAGATTTGAACCCAGGATTTGTGTTTTAGTTGACATAACATTTTTGCTGTAAATGCATTCTTTTATTTGTCTCCTCGCAGTTTCTGTCTATATATGGGATTCTGATAAATCTTAGACAACCATCTCTGTCCAAATATTCATGGAATAAAGCATTTTAGGCTAGTAGCTACAGTTTTGTTAATTTAACTGTTAATTTTCAACTTGTTAATTTCAAAATGTCAATCTAAATTCTTAAATTACAATTATTACATCTTGGTTTTTATTGTGTTTCAGATGGTGAGAGCATTGCCTTGATCCCCCCTTTTTGAGTGAAGTTTTCTACAGAGCCAGCATAAAGATGACGAGGAGTCGCTGGAGGGAGTCAATAAAGTCCTTGGGAAGTCATATTGATCCTGAGAAAGAAGAACAACTGAGGAAGACTAAAATAGGTATATATTTCTCTCCGAAACAACCTCAGTCGTTACAATATTATTGGAGGCTGTGGAATAGCTCTGTAGAGTCCAAAAGAATGCAATATAAAGCTCTACTACCAGCCAAATCCAACCCAAAACGTGGATTTATGTGGTACGCACAACCAGAAAGGGTTGACAGTATGTTGCTCATCCAAGAACGTGGTACGGTGGGTGTAGCCCTATATGACTTTCAACCTGTTTTTTTTTTTTTTTGGACATCACTTGAAAACCTCATCTAAAATTTCCTAATTTTTGGAGTTAGAAGATGATTGGCTAGTTGAAAATGTAGTTTGAAACCTTGTGTTCAGACTTGAGAATCACAGGTTCAACTCCATCAGAAAAGAAGCTACAATTTTCTATCCAATTCCAAAGCATGCTTGGCATAAATCAACTGCAAGGCCATGACTACAGTTTATAGATTGCCTATATAATTTTTTGAAATATATATTTACTTTCATTCTCTGAAATAAAAAGTTTAATGTATTCATTTTTGTTTTTGCTCTTAACATCCTTCAAAAACTAGACAAAACGTAGACACCCAATTTTTTTTTCCCAGGTGAATATCAATCTCATGATTTGGTAGAAGTTTGTAGCTCATATTTCATGCACTTTTCTTTACATGTATGGATTACTTTTGAAACTCCCTTAGTTATTGCTGTTTTACTTGCTTTCGGATATAATAATAAAGTTTTAGCAAATTCAGTACCAATTTCGGAAGTTTACTTGTTATTGCAGAAATTGACAATAAAGTAGCAAGGATTATGAAGCTTATAAAGAACAAGAATCAAGGCAAAAAAGACGGGAACCCTGTAAAAAACTCGGAACTTGTTGAGCTCATTGAGGATTTCCACAAACAGTACCAAGAACTATATGCACTTTATGGTAATCTCAGAGATGATGTAAGAGAAAAAGTTCAAAGCAAAGAGCACAAGGAGGGGTCTTCTTCTACCTCTAGCTCAGACACAGAATCATACCATTACTTGGATGAAGCAAGCAGTAGAAGCAGTCCAAGAACCGATCTTTCTCAAAGGGCGAGAGATGACTTTAAGCTCAAACTCGAAACTTCAAGTTCAGAAATTACTGATCTGAGGAATAAATTGACTGCTATGATCAAAGAAAAGGAAGATTTACATTCAGAGCATATGGCAACTCTAAGCAAAATACAAGAATCAAAGAAAATCATTGAGGGTTTAAGGACTGAAGCTGACCGGACAGAGCGCACAAAACAGAAACTCCTAAACGAATGTACCCAATTAAAGGAGAAATTGGTTGAAAAAGAGAAGGAATTGTTTTCTCTCAGCAGACTTCATGAGAGCACAGTACCAACTCAAATAAAGGTATTAGAGCGCGAGGTTTCCAGCTTGAAACTTGAGCTCAAAAAGTTGGGAACCCAAAAAACAGTACTTGAACAGCAAATTGGAGGTCGAGAAACAAATTCCAAACACTTAATAGAGGAAAATTTAGGATTGCGAGCACGCATCTTACAACTTGAAAGGAAGTCCCTAGAGAGAGAAGATGAACTTTCTTCTCTTTCGAGGAAACTTGAAGAAAATGAGAGCAAGTCAATGTCTAAAACTGAGGAACTGATGGCAAATGCGAACAATTTGCAATTGGAGATAAATACTTTGCGGACTCAGAAATGTGATTTGGAAGAACAAGTGGTGTTCAAGAGTAATGAAGCAACCTCGCAAGTTAAAGGCGTAATGGATCAAGTGAATGTTTTGCAACA
The DNA here is from genome assembly GCA_036172215.1 of Camellia granthamiana. Classification (NCBI taxonomy): domain Eukaryota; kingdom Viridiplantae; phylum Streptophyta; class Magnoliopsida; order Ericales; family Theaceae; genus Camellia; species Camellia granthamiana. The sequence continues at coordinate 5,063,376 of CM069913.1, read as the reverse complement.
GGAGCTGCATTCTCTAAGCAGTCAGAAAAGTGAATCAGAAACGTGTCTCAAGAAAGTAACTAAAGAGATATCGGATTTTCTCACCCAGATAGAAAATTTGAAAGAGAAACTAGAAATCAATACCATAGATTTAGAAAAAATGATAGAAGAGAAAGAGGGTTTAGAAATGCAGGTGAAGGACCTGGAACTTGAAGTGGGTTCTCTTTGCCTCCAGAAAACTGATTTGGAAGAGCAAATGCAAAGTAAAAATCATGAGGCTGATCAGATGAGAGAAGAGAAAGAAGAGTTGAATGTTAAAATCTCTCAGTTGGAGAAATCATTGATAGGAAGGGATAATGAGCTCTCCACCCTCAAAACGAAGTTAGAAGCTTTAGATAATGATTCATCTACTCAGATTAAGGCCTCAGGAGCAGAGGTAAACAATCTGCAGAATGAGTTGCGTTCATTGCACACTGAGAAAATCCAATTGGGATCACGGATTGAGAGAGAGAAGCTAGAGTCATTGGAGCGGTTGACTTGGATTGAAGAACTAAACATTGAATTGACAAGAAAGATTGCAGAATATCAGACAACTATAAAAGGCCAAGACGATGTTATCAAGAAGTTAAACGACGAGCATAAACAAGTTAAAGCTGAGTATTTGGAATCAAAGTTGAATTTCCAAATTGCAGAGAAAAAAATTGAAGAAACTGCGGAAGAGTTCAAAAAGAAATTCGAAGATAGTCTACGTATCTTGAGCAGGAGGATCCGCGTTGCAGAACAATTACATGTTGAGAACAAAGATGTTTATGGAAAAACAAAAGAGAAGTATGAGCAAGAACACATGGACCTAAAAGAAAGGGTGGCATCTACTGAAATTGCAATGAAGAGGATGAAGGATATTTCGCTGACAGCTAACGACATGTTGACTGGATTGGACACAGCAGCGCTGAAATTCGAGGAGTGTAGTGGGAACTTTTTGAATCGGATTTCAAAGTCCTCGTGTGAGGTATTGTTTGCAAAGGATTGGGTGAGGAGGAAAAACAACGCGATAAAGCACGTCCAAGAAGACTTGGATTGCCTGCTCGTGCAATTGGATACAAAGGAAGTGGAGATATTGGGATTCAGAGAAAAGGTTTGGAAATTGGAGCATAAAGTGAGAGAGCTCGAGAAGATGGTGAAAGAGAAAGAAGAAGGAATGTTGGGTTTGGGAGAAGAGAAAAGGGAGGCTATAAGGCAGTTATGTGTTTGGATTGATTATCACCGAAGTCGTGGCGATTATTTGAAGAAAACTCTATCTGAGATGACTGATTTTAGAAGCCAGAGGACACCTTAGAACAATTCTTTGTTCTTTTTCATTCCATTTTTGACAATTTTCATTAACAATTTTTTCCACAACTATTTTGTTTTGTTTGGTGAAGGTGTTGATCATGTCAATGTAAATCTGTTTTTATTGTACCCAAATGACCTTTGCTATTGTGACTGTTTGATGGAAAACTTTGGTTTCAACAAGTTTTCTCCACTTCAAAGTTTGTAGTTGACTTGTAGTCATTATAGTGTATGTATGGAAATGGAAACAGAGGACACTTTATTCAATATTCACACAAACTGACAAGGATTAACCGGAAAATGTTTGGGGTGATCCGAATTTCTGTGACTTGAATGTGTCAAAACGATGTCGTTTTGGCTATTTCGAGTCATTCGAGCCACGTTTTTTTGGGCTACCTAACATTGTTGAGTTTTGTAGTACTTTCAGTTGTTTGGCCATTTCTTGTGCAATGTATTTCTTTTTCATTTGTTCGACTGAGAAAAGAAAAGAAAACAGACAATTTGGTACGTTAAGTACATTTAAACCCGCAATACCCACGTGGTTTGGATGACAATATTTGGGTAGTTGTATTACTACCTCGGTGGTTGAGATCTTTAGTTTGAGTACCACAAGGGTAGATGAATTTGAGATTATTAAGCTTGTTGTATGCGTACGACTATATAGTTGAATGTCTAATTTGATCCAGTTTTTATAATATTTGTAATTACATCTTATCGATTGAAAAAGAAAAATACAATCTAAATACTTTCTCAATTTTGATAAGAGACCCCACTCCTCCCCCACCCCCACCACCCCCACACACACACATGGGGTTGGTGTTTGAAGGGAAAAAAAAATAAAAAATTCTGGCCAATCAGCACCCAGTGAGGGTCCCAACTTTTTCTCATACTTTCTTGTTCTCTTTCATTTAACAATAGTTATAATCAAATAGAGAATGAAACACATAATACATATGAATGGATAAAAATTTACAAATTTATTAGAGAGACTCACTTTTGAAAAAAAAGTATCCATTCAAATACATTTTGTATTTGATTTTGTGGCTAGTTTTTATGTGTTTTTAAATTTTTCATGGGTTCATACTAGTTGAGATTTAATAGCTAAAATTTTAATGTCTAGATTGGATTTAAATTTATATATATGAATGCATTAAACCAAGGTTGAATTTGGTCAAAACAGTTTGATTACATACTTGGAAATAGAATCAAAGGAACAGAGGCATTTTTTTGAAAAAAAAAAGACTTTTAGCATACCTACAAAAAAAACCTATTTGAGGCAGAAAAGAAATCCTATTTTAGCACTTTGATCACTCAAATGTTGGATTAGTATAAGGTTGTACATAAAAGTTAAAAACAAAAATATAAAAATTAACTTTAAACTAAAAAGAGTGATAATAATTAAACACACAAATGAGAAAAATAAATGATTATTTTGAAAAGATGGTTATAATCAATTTTTTGTAAGAGAGGAAAGTGAATTACAATCTGAGAAGTGAATTATAACCCACTTTTCAAAGGAAGCTTTTGTTTTTTTTTTTTTTTGGGCACTAATAGCAGCATAAAAAAACAAAGGAAAGAGACAAAAAAAGAGCACAATGTGGCAGTGAACTCAAATTAAAGTGGAATCCAAAATAAATGGCCGTCCTCTTTGCAATGGCATCAAATATCTTAATAATTTATGTAATAAATTCAACAAAGTTTGCCTCAGTTTTATCCCACCCCACAATGACTACCATTTGTTGCAACTATCACCTATTGATGCCGTCATTTTATTTTCTGACGATCGTCATTCTAGTAAAATAAATCAGATTACTTGAATTCAATTTGTATTCAATTTATTGTTAATATATTAAATAAATAAATTAAACTTACAAACATTTTAAATTCATGTTCAATACAATAGATAGAATTCTTAAAATTTTACCTTCACCTGAGATCCTAAATACAAAAATGATTGGACCACCCCAATTCCCGTTCTCTAGCCCTCCCCTAGGATAGCAATAAATTATGTACTTGCTATATTTCATTTAAAAAAAACACCTACAATTTCGATTCGATCCTCCAAATACAAGTACAAGCACAAGAGAGTGAGCACTACTCTTAACCTAACAACTTAAGAAAACTTCATACCGGTATCATTGTTTGAGACATGTCAATACACATGTAGTTTAATAACATCTAATTAATTTATTTTTTATTTTCATAACACCTAATTAATTATTTTATTTTCATATTGAAAATTATGACCTTAGTCTAAGCCATATTAAGAATTGAACTAACAACGATATGAGCTGGAGCATCAAAGACCGTCCAATTTAACTAGTTTGTTCAGGTTTGAGTTAAATACTCATAATTGATATGAGCTGAAGTATTAAAAACCGTCCGATTTAACTAATTTGTCCAGATTTGAGTTAAATACTCATAATTATTACTACTTTAAATGTCTATCTATTAATTTTCTATGATTTATAATTTTAATTTTAAAATTTTCCCCACACACGTCAACAAATATTAATATTGTGTTTGAATCTTAAATGTATAAAAAAATGGGGCATGTACCAATAAATCCTAAATTTGTATCTTGTAACCCATTTGGTCCTATGAATTTTCTTATGAACTGTTAGGTCCTATTCCAATGTTAATGACCATTGAACATCATCAACATTAAACATTATTCATCAAACATCAAAGCATCAAACATCGGATTTATAAGTAACATCATCGAAACCACATCAAACATCATCATTAAAACAACATCAAACATCAAAACATCATACAACATCATCAAAACAACATCAAAAATAACGATTAAATAATTTTTTAAATAACGATTAAACAATTTTTTAAATAACTATTAAATATCAAAATAACGATTAAAATAACATCAAACATAAAAAATAACGATTAAACAATTTTTTCTGATCAAACATCATCATCATCATAACAATTTTTTTTTGATCAAACATCATCCTAACAATTTTTTTGAACAAACATCATCATAACATTAAAAACATCTCAGATCGAAACCCAGATCTGATTCGGAACAGTCCGATCTTCCTATGTCCTTATCAGGGGCGATTGCCTCGTCCACATTGTTAGGACCTGTTATAATGTCTATCTTGGTGGCTTAAACGGGACCAATCAGATCTGTGCCAAGTCGGTTCTTGCGCAGATGATGGTTATTGTTTTCACCAGGGTTGAGGAGGACTCCATACTGGTTAAATTCCGAACCGTTTCTGTTGCGGAGCTCTTGGAGTTTACTGATAGGAACTTGAATGAAGGGTCTCAAGCAGATTGGCAAGTGGTTTGACCACGGTATTTTGAGTTAACATTCGGTTTTTTTTTTTTTTTTTTAACATTGATCGACATTTAGGGCTTTTATATATATATATATGATCGCGTGTATGTACGTGTTCAATCTGGTTGTGTTTTGAATTGTAATCGAGACTGCAGGAGGAATTGATCTGGAAATTGATGATGTTCATATATATTTTTTTTTATGATGTTTTGTGAATGTTTGATATTGTCGATTGGGGCAGTTAATATTGCTAATATAGCTAATGTTTTGATGATGTTAATAATATTGTTGATGTTGCTGATGTAGATAGTGGGACTAAATGGTGCATAAGAAATTTTGTAGGACTAAATGGTTTAACTTTCTACCGTATGGGATTTACTGGTAATTTTTTCTAAAAAGATTATAAATTTAAAAATAAATAAATAGAAGAACAATAATTAGCCGTCCAGTGGCAAATGACTTTAAAATCAAATAATTGCATAATAATAATAATAATTCCACAAAAGCTTGAGAAGAAATCCATGGAAATTACGGTCGGAAAATCGACCGATCCGTGGCATTTCCGTAATAATCTCGAAACCAAAGGGCTTTATATTTAAAAAAAAACTCCAAAGATTCCATCCCCTCTTTCTCCCATTTCTCTCTCATCATCACAGGTTGGATTGGAAGCAACAAACGCGGTATGAGTCGCCGTGCAAGACAAAAAAAACCACTTTTCGTGTTTGTTTCATTATTCTCTCAAATCTCAAATCAAATTCATTCACAAATTCAAATATTTTATCCTTTTATTTTATTATTAATTATTAATATTTTAAAATTAAATTCAGGAGACGATCACTCTCAGTCTGTTAAAACTCTCTCTCTAAATCTCAATTTCAGAGACTCCTGTTTTCTCATGGTTCTTCGTCACGATGACGAAGCTTTGAAGCTCTGATTCTCAGGTACGTCGTTGATTTATACACCTACAATTGATTTTGATTATCTGGATTACTTGATTCAACTTTTATGTATAGTTCGAATTCAGTTCTGATTTCATGATCTAATTTGGTCTAGTTGTGGTCGATGAAGTTAGGTTTGAAGTTCGGATTTAAGCTTCAATTCGTGCTTCTTTGAAGTTCGGATTTGGTTCGTAGATTGAATCTAGGAATTTCATCGGGTTTGAACGGATCAGATCAAACTCTTGTAGATGAAAATGGATTTGTTTTGTGGATTAGCGGAGATTCATTTCTTTACTGACTTCTGATGAAGTTGATTTCTCAGCCGGAGATTATTCTTTGATTTAAATCTTAAAATCACAGCAATTTTTTAATTTAAAATTTCCAGATATAAGCTTTATTCGATCAGATTAATCATCTGGTATTCGGACTTTTGTTTGTTTGTTTGTTTGTTTTATGTGTAATTCAGATTTACCTTTGTTTCAAAATTGAGAAAAATAATTAATCTGTGAATTTTGTCCTGAATAATGTGCTTGAAAGTCTTGAATGTTAAATCTCCCAACAGTAAAAATTAGCAAAATTGAAAACTTCTTTTGAATTTTGAAATGATGACTTACGTTTTTTTATGATAAACCTAATGAAAAGAACAGATCACTTTCAGAGTTATCTTCTAACTGTCTTTTTTGCATTCAAATTTGGCCAGTCTAGAACTGATTAGAGTGTGCCAGATAAGAATTTTCTGTTCTATTTTTTTTGAAAGTGCCAGATAAGAATGTTGTTGAAAATGCTGATAAAGCAGTTTTAAATTCGAAATCTCATGCCGATCACTGAATTTAAATTTGTTCACACACTAAAACACAAGTTTAATTGATTCAAAATTGTGAATCACGTTGTTTTTAAACAATCAAAATTTCTATTTTGCTTGCATTTTTTAATAATGTGTGATATGACTCCATTTAGCGTGGCTTCAGTTCATTGGTGACCATAATTTTCGCGGGCCAGACCAATATAATTGAGGATCTAAGATAGCAAAATCACATGGCTTTGAGTATAATTTATTGTTTACTCATTTTTTTTTGTGTGGTAATAATAAGAAATTGGTTTTGCTTCTAATATCCTGCCTATTTGAACTTGAGAGTTAGTTCTTTCTAATTTCTTCCTAAAAGCCTTTAAATGAGTTAGCAAGTGAGGTAACTATTACAATCTTTTTCAAATTGGGAAATACAGTTTTAGAAGTTTGTACCAGAAAATATTATGTATTACCGTTGAAATGCCCTAAGTTCATCAATATTGGGTGCACTGAAGTGACGGACATCAATGGTTGGAACAACCAAGGTTAAAGACATGGTCAACTAAAACATTGACTGTATGCCTCAGTGTCTGAGCTCTTACAAGTCAATGCAAGTTTTAAGCTCATTACAAGTCAATGCAAGTTTTAAGCTCTTCTGTCATTCTAGATTTTGGTTCATCCTGTGAATTTGAAATTTCTAATTGGTCTGTTTATGTGTGGGCTATGCTTTACTGTGTTTAGTATTCTCAATTGCTCTTAGGATTGGAGTCCATGACATTGCCTCATCCTGATGCTGAATTAAGGAGTATTTTGCTGACAAAACCAAGGTAAAGATGAGGAAGCATCAGCTGAGGGAATCGATTAAGTCCTTTTTTGGAAGTCACGTTGATCCTGAAAAAGATGAAGAGCTGAAAGGAACTAAAACAGGTATATCCTTCTCTCAGGAAACAGAAAAGGAAACACAAACCCTGAACATTATACAATGCGATTTACTGATTTAGCATCACACATACCAAAAAAATAAAAATATTGAATCCTTCATTTTAATGTGAACTTGCAATAAATTGATGAAGTATGTATGGCATTTTTCAAGATTTGTAACTGTATAGTCTTTTATTGTTTTGTTAAATAAGATTTGTAGCTTGAGTTTAGTTACTCCAAATTGTTTCTTGGATACTCAAAAAGCAGAAAAGAAAAATCCTCAATTTGAATGAACAAATATAGACATTTATTTCCTTTTGAAATAGCTTCATCTTTATGTTCAGCAATTTTTTTCTGTAAACAATGGATCTCAAAGCAGAAGCCCAGTATTAAAACAGAAATTTCTTGCTCATTGCAGAGATTGAGGACAAAGTTCAGAAGATCTTGAACCTTATCAAAGAAGAAGATGAGGATGAAAAAGGTGGGAATACAGTGGGAAAATCGAAGAAAGAGCCACTTGTTGAATTAATTGAGGATTTCCACAAACATTACCAATCACTCTATGCTCGATATGATCATCTAACAGGAGAGCTAAGGGAAAAAGTTCATGGAAAACAAGAAAAGGATACTTTTTCTTCCTCCGGCTCAGACTCTGATTCAGATTATTCTTCTAAGGAAAAGGCCAGTAAAAATGGAAAATTGCAAAATGAGTTTCAGAAGGTGACAGATGACATTAAGCAAGAACTTCAAAGTGCACATCTAGAAGTGGCTGACTTGAAGAGGAAGTTGACAGAAACTACAGAAGAGAAGGAAGCTTTACATTTGGAATATCAGACGGCTTTGAACAAAATCCAAGAAGCGGAGAAGATGATCAATGATTTAAAGATGGAAGCTGAAATGTTGAATGGTGAGAATTCAAAGCTTTTACTTGAGATTAGGGACCTGAATCAAAGAGTGGACGGTGCTAGTATGCTAGAAGCTGAATTGAATCAGAAATTGGAGGACATAACAAGAGAGAGAACTGATCTATTGGTGGAAAAAGAGACCGCGTTGCAAAGGATTAAAGAGGGAGAGAAAATTACTGAAGAATTGAAAGTCATGACAAATCAGTTAAATGATGAGAAAAAAACACTGCAGCTAGAACTTGAAGATCTTAAAGGCATACTCTGTACAACAAAGGATCAGCTGGAGTGTTCAGAACAGGAAGTAGCAAATTTAATCCGGGCACAGAAAGCTACCGAAGAACAAAATAGCTCTCTATCCTCTAAAATTTTAGAGCTCTCAAGTGAGATTAACGCGGCACAAGACAAAATACAAGAACTTGCCACCAAATCTAGCCAGCTGAGGGAGAAATTGGGTGAGAGAGAAAAGGAACTTGCGAGTCACACTGAGATGCATGAGACCCATAAGAGTGAAACATCAGCTCGAATGAGGGGTTTAGAACTTGAGCTGGATTCTCTGCATACCCAGAAAGGAGAGATTGAAAAACAGAAAGCTGATGAGCTTTCCAGTCTTCTGAAGAAACTTGAGGAGAAGGAGAAAGATTCATTGTCTCAAATTGAGGATATGACGACATGGATTAACAATCTGCAACTGGTACTGGAGGTGGAAACCTTACAGACCCAAAAAAGCAAATTGGAAGAACAATTGGTACGTGATAGCAATGAAGCATCGGGTCAAGTCAAGGGCCTACTGGACAAGGTCAATGAAAAGCAGCAGGAGCTAGAGACTCTAAATAGCCAGAAAATTGAATTTGAATCTCAACTGGAGAAGAAAATTCTAGAAATGTCAGAATACCTTGTTCGGATAGGAACTCTGGAAGAGGAGTCAGAAAAAAATATTGCAGATCAACGGAAGATGCTCGAAGAGAAAGACGGTCTTATGGTACAGGTGAAGGACCTGGAACGGGAGCTGGACTCTCTACAGAACCAGAATAGTGATTTGGAAGAGCAGCTAAGAAGTAAAAACCAAGAGACTGATCAGATGCTAGTAGAAAAGGAGGGGCTGCAAGATCGAATTTCTGAATTGGAGAATGAACTCTCTGCTCTACAAAAAAAATCCAAAGATGGAGAGGATGAAGCATCGGCTCAAATTACAACTTTAACAGCACAAGTCAATGATCTGAAGATGGAGGTTGATTCTTTGCATGCACAGAAAGCTGAATCAGAGTCACATATTGAGAACAAGGCTCAAGAAATAACACAATTCCTTGTTCAGATAGAAAATCTGAAAGAGGAGTTAGCAAGCAAGGCCATGGATGGACAGAGAATGATGGAAGAGAGACGAAGTCTAACAATGCAGGTGAAGGATCTAGAAGAGCAGATGGAAAATAAAAACCAAGACATTGATCACTTGAGACAAGAAAAGGAGGGTCTGCAGGAGAGAATTTCCGAGTTGGAGAAGACATTAGTTGAGCAAGAAGAGTCGTCATTTACTCTCCAGAAGCAAGTTGAGGATGTCGGGAATGAAGCGTCCGCTCAGATAATGGCCTTAACAACGCAGGTTAACAATCTGCAACAGGAGTTGGATTCCACTCACTCCGCGAAAAGCCAATTGGTGTTGCAGATTGAGAGATGTAAACAAGAATCTTCAGAAAGCTTGACTCAAGTGGAGAATCAGAATTCCGAGCTAGCAAACAAGGTTGCGGATCAGCAAAGAATGCTAAAAGAACAGGAGGATGCTTTCAATGAATTGAGAGAAGAGCACAAACGACTCGAAGTTTCGTTTCAAGAATGCAAGGCAAACCTCGAAGTTGCTGAAAGGAAGATTGAAGAAATGGAAGAAGAGTTGCAAAAGAGTATTGACTCGAAAGATAGGAAAGTCGATGAATTGGAAGAAACAATCGAAGACTTGAAAAGAGATCTGGAAATGAAAGGAGATGAAGTGAGCACGCTGATTGAGAATGTCAGCACGATTGAAGTCAAGCTCCGGTTATCGAACCAAAAACTTCGAGTAACCGAACAGTTACTGACGGAGAACGAAGAGAGCCACAGGAAGAAAGAAGAGAAGTTCCAGCAAGAGCAAAGGTTGCTCGAAGAAAGGATTGCTAGGTTGTCTGGAGCAATTGCAACTTACAAGGAAGCTCAAGTCGAGATTATTAAAGTCGTCTCGGAGAAAGTCAACAACACCATGATCGGACTGGACACAGTAATGCTCAAGTTTGAGGAAGACTACGGGCACTTTGGGAGCCGTGTTTATGAAATCTTGAACGAGCTTCAAGTTGCAAAGAATTGGGTCAATGAGACAAATACCGAGAAACAACAACTAGAGGATGAGCTTAGCGTCCTGATCGAGCAACTGCGAGATAAGAAAGAAAATGAATTGGCCTTGAGAGAAAGGATCAGAGAATTGGAAGCAAAGTTGCACAACACTGAGGATGAGAAGCTGAATTTGATCAAAAATTTTAAAATGCTTGAAGAGAAAATTGGGGAATTGGAGAAGACGATGAGTGAAAAGGACGAGGGGATATTGGGGCTCGGGGAAGAGAAGAGGGAGGCGATAAGACAACTGTGTATATGGATCGATTATCACCGGAGTCGATGCGAAGATCTCAAGGAAATGCTCTCAAAGGTATTATCTGGTAGAAGGCCCATAGCAACTTGAGAGTGTTCTAATTTTTTATTTTTTTTATTTTTGCATTTATGTCTATTATTATGATTTTTGTAGTTGATTGTGATACTTGATTAGTTTATTTTGACAATATCATTTGTTGGTAGAACTTTTACAAGTTTAGATTTTGTATAGGAAATTAGTGCTGTTTTTGTGTACTGTTTTTGTCATCCATTATGTCTAAAAGTTTAGACTGTATTCATAACTGTTCTTAAATTTTTTTAAAATTATGTAAATCATTCATGTCCCTTTCCCTCTCACTTTATCGTTGAACATTTCAGTTTAGTGGGGTTTGGAGTTTATTTTTTTGACTTTTTTATTCCTTTTTGTTTTTTTGTGTCTAATGAACCTTTTTTTAAAAAAAAAAAAAAAAAATTTAATTACCCAAAAAACCTTTTTTTTAAAAAAATTTAAATTTCCAAATTCTACTTGATGAACTATTTTAAAAAAAAAAAAAAAAAATCCAAAAAAGAGAAAAAAAATTGTGAATTTGTTTCCTTATTTTGATTTTTGTAAAAAATAATTTTACCTTTAGATTCATCTAGACAAAGTGGACTAGAAAAAAAAAAAATGACATAATTTTTAAAAAAATCACTAAAAACAAAAAAAAAATTGAAATAAAATGTAATTTATTTAAAATTTTCCAAACAATTAAAACTTAATGAGCTTAAAAAAAAGTTTGGTTTGTTTAACATCCAAGTCAATCTCAGATGAGTTTTAACCAGGATAATCACAAATTGAGCTAAAGTAGTTTTATTATTTTTTTTAGAAAGAGTTTTATAGTATATATAAATTTATTAAGTTGAGTTCAAGGCGAACTCAAAAAATTAACAATCATCAAAAAAAGGTTCAAATTTGTCTTGTTAACATAATGAGCTAATTACAAACAAACTTTTCACTAGCCAAGCACGAGTTTAATTCATTTTAAAGCCTACATGTCATCTTCAAAAATAGCATATGTGGTGAGTTCAGTAGTAAAAACTTAGAATTGCTCGAAAGCAACTCCATTCCATATTAGCTCGGATGAGTACAAGGTCCAAATTAAACCATCTTCTTAGACTGTGTTTGAATCATAAATTTGGATAGAGATTTAAAAAGGAAAAAAAATATACGAATAAAATATAATTACATTTTACACCTTATCTAGTACCCTTTTTAAATCCCTACTCAAATTTATGATCCAAACACAATTTTAATATATTTATACAAACTTATTAACTAATCTAATATTCATTACTAATTTTCTAGAAAGAAATAGAAACAATGCTAGACATGTGCTAGGGAGCTTACACACAAAAAGCATAAAGAAAATACAACACCAAATTACCAATCTCAATTTAAAAACCAGATACAGAAATACTATTTAACAGAGGATAATGCTAAAATTTCTAGAAAGTTACTACTAGAGGATGTCTAGTGTTATCCTTCTTGACAACTTATTATTGGTAGTGCATATATGAATCAAGAAAAACCTAAAAACAAAAGGAGATGGAGAAATATGGACTGGACAATTTCAACATTGGGCTAGAAATTGGTTTCCAAACTTCCTCACAATCATCAGAATAAAAAAGAAAAGAAAAGAAAAGAAAAGAAAAGAAAAAAAGAGCCCCTTCATTATCTTCTCTGTTCCTTTGTCTTGCAAAAATTTGCATGGAAGTCCAACAAATACCCGAACTTCCCTGTGATTTCAGTCAGATATCCTCATCTCAACTCCAAGAATGTCCTTTACCACCTCGTATGTTACAAATGCAATTGCTATCGATGGTACCACCTAAAGAGTGAGGCAATCGCATTAAAATATTAATCTAACAATTTCATTCATAAAGGAAAGACGATATCAACCTGGCTAGCAATTAAAGAATGCCTTAAGAACTAATGAACCTATGTAACCCTCCTTTGATCAAACTTAGGGTTGCATATGAACCAAGTTGCTCGTGAGCTTGGCTTAGCTAGGTTCATTATGTATATAAATGAGCTAGAATAAGCTCTCCTTGTTTATTTTTTAAATTAAAGGATAAATATATTGTTTATATATTAAATAATATAAAATTTGCTATATATGCATATTTAATATGCTATTGATCAAAAAAAAAAAAATTAAGCCGACCAAGCTTGATTGTCGAGCCAAACCTTTTCTTCAGTATCAAGCTTCAAGACAAGCTCAAGCATGACTAGCATTAATGAGCCGAACCGAGCCAAGCTTGAGTTTGATTCATTTTCGAGCTCGATAAACGAAGGAGACGAGCTTGAGCTCTGCAAAACTCGGCTCGGCTCAACTTGCTGGCAGCCCTAATCGAACAAAAACAATAGGTGAAGATGTATCTGGAGATCATTAAAATAGAAAGTACTAACCTTCACTGAATTGGGGACCAAACCCTTGTACAAGGCTCCAAAACCCTCATGCCGAACTGTTTTTCTGAATGCATCAACCATACCCGAATACTCGAGTGGTGCCTTGCTCTTCCCATCACCAGTAACAACTGAAGCAGCATCTTTCCAGCCCACCATCTGCATCCTTCGCCGGATAACATCAAGAGGATAAGCAACAGTCTGGCCAACAGTTCCAGCAGCAGCCCCACATGCGAGCTTTGTTGTGACACTCAACTCTGTGCTTTCAACTAGTCCAAATGGTCTAGATTTGATCAACCAGTCTTTTAAAGATTCATACACAGCAAAGTTCAGACCCACGTATGGTATCTACAGGCATCATATTATATATATTAGGCCTCTTGGCATAGAAATGAGAAAATGATTCATCTTTGATATAAAACAAACAGAAAAAGCCAATAACCTTGATAAAAAATATGTGAAAAACCAATTCTTATTCATCATCTTTAAAGAATAATTAGAGTGCAGCCTATTATGCAACATTCAGCCTTCAGTATGTAACACTCAATCCATCTGTGTTCATCATCAGCACAAAGCTGGAGAACTAAGGCACTAACTAAAATTTTAGAGAGAGCGAGAGAGAGAAGAGATGGTCATATACAGTTTTTTTTAATACCCTTTTCCCCCCCTCTCTTGATTGGCTATACGTACATCCAGAATCCCAGAAGGACTCTATATGTATTAAGCTTGTAGACTTCAACATAAACAAGCAATCAATGAACCAATACAGGGTAACTTACAACTCCTATTACAGAAGGAAGCCATCCTCTGTATAGAGCACGAGGGCCTTCTTCACGAAAAACTGTTGAAAGAGCATGGAAGATTCCTCTATATTGGCGAGGAGACATCTCTGTCTGCAAAAATTGATAAAGGGATAAAAAGTGAAATCATCAATTCCTAAATTAGGACAGCAGACAAAACTGCATAAATTGAATATACAAAAGATATCTCCAAACAATACCTGGACAGTGAGCCGACCTCGTACCATGTCCATTGGGTAAGTTGCCGACATGGCAATAATACCAGCACATGCTCCAGCTCCAAGGCGTAATGGAGGGGTGAGTTCAGCATCCTCTGCATGAGATGACAATGAGAAATAACAACCCTATTCTACATGCCAACATTGCTTAAATTCAAACCTAACATTTAACAGAAAACAAATTCAGTGACTCGAATAGGAGCTGATGTATGAACCTCATTTAAACATTGTTAGTAGTTAACTGCAAAAGTTGAATGTGTTCATATGCTCAGCATTTGCTCTTCTATTTCTTATCCATTAACTACTAAATTACAACCATTACATCTTATCAGAGACAAAAATAGTCCACATTCCACAGACTAATTATCCCGTCCCATTTTATATGCCACTTAAAGAGATCACATCTTGTTTTAGTAGCATTGTTCTTCATAACAATCTTCAAAATTTTGATAGTTAAAGAGCCTACATCCCAAGGAGATTGAAATGAATCAACTCATTGTGTTTCAGATAGCATTTAAAATGAGCACATTTTTTGGTGTCATTTAACAGGACAAGCATTTAATTTTGAATTTTTTGAGGTTCCCTGAAATTAACTTTTATCTCTCTCCTCACAACCATTTTGGTGAGAGCTCCATTTATCCTAAGTACTCCATTCAAGAAACTGGATTTGAGCTGCATGAATTATTAGAGATTATAAAATGGCAATAAATGCCCTTTTCGAACAAAGTGTGAAGTCCATTTATTATATGGAACACTATCCCAAACAGTAGAAACATATTCAGAAATAAACTAAAACTCAATTTCAAATAAAAAAATAGGCTGTGGATTTCTTAGAAAGCATGGCCGCTGCACACACGCACACACGAAAAGAAAAAAAAAATGCAACAAGCAATTTTCTTCCAACTTTAGTACAATTTAAACTGGATTGCTTTGGATCAACCAGCTAGTCCAACAATCAACACATGCACTCGTGAACTTATAACTGCCATAGACACACCACAATCCATCACACTTTCTACCTTGACCAGACCTTAACCAATAAACCAGTGGTGGATCTGTACTTAGTACATGTGAGAATGAGGAAACATATCAAAGGGATCATAGCTTTGTTAAAGGTTAAAAGAGTAATAGAGTAATATGAGAACAGAAAATAGGAGCAGGTCATACCCTTTCCAGTTTGCTGCCGATAAAACCATAGAATTCCCCTGTTTGATGTCAAAAATGAGCACAAAGAAAAAAATATTTTGATAATCAAATTCAGATATTATGTGCAATAAGACTTCAAAAGGTAATGCAGGTCAAAGGCGAATAGATAGATATTTGTGCTACATGTGGATGACATAAGGCATGCCACTGTTCGTTTTATATTGAAGCTCAATACACATATATATATAATTACAAAAGGGAATCCTGATTTACTAACCAGAGTCATTCTTCGATGAGTAGTGCTATAGAAACTAAAAAATTTACAAATTAGTTTACAAGCTGATGTGTTTCCTCTTAAATCACATGGTGATGTGGCAGGTGCAAGTCAGGTGCCACATCACTTTGGATGCAAAGTTTGTAAAGATCTTCAGTAAGTGTATTCATTCTTAGATAAATGATCACCATGAGTCAGAGGCAAGAGAATCTGATCAATCCCCTTTTTGCCTTACGGTGGAAAGCTGAATCACTTCAAAGCAAAGGGTGCTTCAGATTATGTCAGTAAGGGCCCTATGATAATTTAGAAATTCAACAATTTAATAAAGAAAGGCAAAACGGAATGATTTTGAATTTTGATTCATTAGTAAAAAACTATGAAACATGGGTACTTTGAAAAACATGCTATACCCGTATCGGGTACTTACCCGTGTATGATACTTCTGCATACGTACCAAGTACATGAAACATGTACCCAAATTATTTTCTTCTTAATTTTTGGTGTACCTAGTATATACCCAAGCCGTACCGTACCGTACCGTACCTCAATTGAAACAATATTTTTGTTCTACTACAAAGATAAAACTCCTTTCATTAAATTTCTTTTTTATTTTTAGTTTTATATTTAGCATGATTTTAAAATTAAACTATGGTTTGTAAGTTATTAATATATTGACATTTAATTTTGATTTAGGGTGAATTACACTAATAGTCCCTATAGTTTGGAGCTTGTATCACTTTAGTCCATGACTTTTCAATTGTGACACATTTGACCCTGAATTTTGAATCTTATTTCAATCAAGGACAATTGAAGATATCATTAGATTTTTCAAGGGTAAAATCGTCAATTTGATAAAATATAAACTAATTTGACAAAAATAAATGTCAAAAAAATATTTTTGAATTTTTAAAAATTATTTCTACTCACTAAAGATAAAATTATGTAAAATTGATAAATTTTTTAAACATTTATTTATTTTTTTTACCAAATTAATTTTTATTATGTGTTTGGATGATAATAATGTAAAATTAATCATGTAATTTTTATTGATTTTGATCAATTTTACATAATTTTATCTTTAGTAGATAGAAATAATTTTAAAAAAATTTTAAAATTTTTTTTGACATTTATTTTTGTCAAATTAGTTTATATTTTATTAAATTGACGATTTTGCCCTTGAAATTAAATAATGATATTTTCAATTGTTCTTATTTGGAACAAGATTCAAAATTCAGGGTCAAATGTGTTACAATTATAAAGTTAGGGACCAAAGTGACACAAGTCCCAAACCATAGGGACTGTTAGTGTAATTTGCCCTTTGATTTATACCTTTACTTTTGGCATTTTATGTTAATTATAGGTTGGATTTTAATAAATTAAACCACTTAATTAATTTTTGTATTATTCTAAATTAAAAATAAATATTTTTTTATAAGCATACCAAGCCCAAGCCGTACCCTACTTTTTTTTGGATTTTGTTATATCAACATACCCGTATTGTACCAGTACCACTCCTCGTACCCGTACTCGTGCTTCACAAGTAAAAAAAACCTTCTCCATCTTTAAATTTGTCGAAGCAAGAACATTATGCAATTGATTGAAACATGAAAAAGTTCTGAAATAACTGTTTCATGTCTTCAACCACACATAAAACCTTTTATTATGTCTCAACAGAAATCCAATTGTTTATTTATTTATTTTTTGGAGAGAAGTAATAAGTATCAGTGAATAAGAAAAGACAAACATAAATGTTCAAAAAAAGAGAAAAGACAAATATACAAAATGGAATAATAGCACCACAGCACGGAGGTCTCCACCAAAATTGCAAGGAGGGAGCACACTAAAAACAGAAATAATCCAAATGTTTGCAAGATGCAACACTACAAAGCCTATATCTTATAGCAATAATCAAACCAAATCATAAAAACAAGCCATCAAGCTCTAAATGTTAGGAACAACAGAGACAAATAAAACAGCAAAAGTAGAACAAAAGGGAGCAATGTAGCATACTTAGACGCTTCCTCATAGCTAAAGAACTTGACGGCCGAGTTTGGGACAATGCGAGCACAATTAGTGCCATTGCCTTTAAATAATCCTCGAAAACCCTCAGTTCTCCATATATATTTCAAGCCCTGAACTGTTCCATTGTATTTTATACTATGAGGATTTTGAACCTGCATTTTTAGGACCAAATAAATGCGTAACATTTTTTTTCCATGCAGGGTACAATAATAAAATAAGGCAACAACAAATGACAGAGAATAAACTATCCAAACTAGAATCTTTCTGAGTTTGCAAGAAGCATTCTTAGCAAATGATATGGAAATTCTGTTTTTAACATGATAAAAAATTGATGACTGCTAGTGTCTCAAGTATGTGATGGTTACAAGCAATTACCACAATGAATTTGCTTCAATGTCACTGGTTCAATGATTCTATCCTTAAGAAGGTGCTAGACATAAAGCGACAAAAGGGAATTCCGACAATATTATAGCTGAATCTCATGGCCAACTAAATTCTCAAACTTAGAACTTGGGATTTTGATTTTGATTACATGTTGTAAAATTTTTTGTTAGGCAAAATCATCTTTGGCAATAAAAGTTTTACCAAGACAATAAAAAATAAAATAAAATGCAAATTGGTTCCTATTAGTGTGAAACTCTCATGGTCAACTTAACTCAACAAGCCTTTTTTTCCCAATTAGTAGGGATTGGCTGCATGGATCTATTTTCTCCAATTGGTTCTATTTGCAGTAATATCCTTAGTTAAGTTTAAGATAGTCAAGTCCTTACTTATCACCTTACACACATGTTTGGTCTGGATAATTTTTTCTTCGACTGGTGCCAATGGGCTTATTTCTTATTTTAGCTTTTTTGTAACATCGCTCATCCATCTCAACATTTTCATTTCAACTACTCTTTTCTGAACATATTTTTCCTTAACCACCCAACATTCAATACCATACACCATTTTTTATAAGTAAATTCTGTACCAGAACCATAGCAGTTTTATAAAATTTTCGTTTTAACTTAATAGAAATGTTACGATCACACAACACTCTTGATGCACTCTTCCATCTCATCCATCCCAACTAGGTCTATGGGTCGTGTAATCTTCAATCTCTCCATTTATATGAATTATTGATCCAAGATATCGACAAGGACCTTTCTTGTACTCCTCAAGTATTACTCTCTCTTCATACTTATAGTTTTGCTAAAGTTACACTCAACTCAGGGTTTCAAATAATGGTTGCAGTCATTATAATGGTAACGAGGATGGTAACGTGATTGTGGGGTGTAGGAATGTTTTGTTTTAATTTTTAATTAACTAAACCAGAATTGTTTCATAACCAAGTACTTCAAAACCTCCAAAACCTCTTTTTTCACAGCATTTGGAAGGTGACATAATGCTCCAAAAGAATTGGGGTTCAGGCGAAGATTGCAAATTTTCCTTTCCTTTCCTTTCCTTTCCTTTCTACAACTTTGGGCAACCAGAAGCAGAATTAAGGAAAAAGAAAATTCCTTCAAACTTTTAAATTAGAAACAAAACACACACGAAAAAAAAAAGAAGTGCACTTCAAACTCCTCGTACATTCTCCTTGATACCACCGCTAGGAAAGCATGCATTGACAAACTCCATCAGATAGACATCATTAGCAAAACATTTTATACAACAAAGCATCTCAACAATAGGAATAATGCATATCTATGATGCTGTGAATGCAAAGGTTCTACACAAATTCTACCCATTCTATACGAAATCAGCTGGACGCAAAAGTTCTACCTGGAGCAAAATCTTTAACCGTTCTAATGGAGCAACAGCACTACGTGACCTGCAACATGAAGTATATGGGATAGACTTAGTAAAGAACTACCAGGTGAAATGAAAATTTACGGACTTACGCAATTTTATCGACAAAAATTATGTATCTACCCTTTAGGCAGTAGCAATCGTTATAACTTGATAACGATATAGAGGAAGTACTGTGTGATAATTCTGCCATCAAGTTGAAGATGTGAAGTGAATATAATATTACCATAGGTAACAAGCTGGCCTATTCTGAAAGCTACCCCCCCGCGCTATGCAGCACAAATTTATGAAAGGGTATAAATTGTAGAATTAGCAATGATCATATAAATGTAAAAAAAAGTAGTTTTTTATTTGATACTGTTATTGACTTGACTGCAGTATCACTAAAACATAGAGAAGTGGTCAGAGTTTGGACATCCAACCCCAATAAACAAATACAAATGCTGCTACCACAGCCTAAAATTTTGCATATAATAGACCAATCATATATGGCCTCCTATTCTGCATTTTTGCTAAGATTGATAGAAGCTAAAGATGGAGTTTATCTCAGTCGTACTTTTAATCCAGAAAAATGCAACAAATAACCGAATCTATTAAGTACCTAATTTCATGCCTGCATTGCACAAACTCATCCCTGTAAGTCTTTAATAAATAAAGTAAAACATGTGGCTATGAAGCTGGTGTTCTAACAAAGGCTAAAATCTACTCAAATATCAAAAAAAAAGTAGCTAGCACCTTCGAAATTTTTGCTACAGTGCTTGCAACAGCCAAGGCAATAATGAGGGAAGCACAGTAACAAACACAAACTGAAGATAGACATGATTATAAATAAGTAAATACTATGAGAGTGTAACGCTTAAATTAACAGGTTCCTCAGACTAAATATACATGAATATATATATATATATAACAGTTTATGAGTGAAGATTACACTTTCACAACACCTAACTACCAATATAACGTATATGTATTGTGTATATGCACAATTTTAAGCCTATTCTGTAAATAACACAGACCGATTAACATGATCTATCATTCAAACAAGTCTCAAATCAACAACAACAACATCGAAAAGATAGTAAACTATTCAAATTGATAAAAACGAACGATTCAATAAGCAGAACTAGTAGCGATCGAAATACATGTTCGACTACATTACGGTGAAATTGAAAACGACAAAAATTCGGAAAGAGGAGAGTAAGAACTGACACTCCTCCGGCGACACCGCCGGCGACGAGAGACTTGCAGATGCTTAAGAGCGCGTGACTCGGAGCCTTGACTCCTTCTCTAGCAATCTTCGCTTCCTCAGCCAGATTGACGATCGTCGACACCGCAGTCTCGCTTGTCTTCGCTACCACATCTTCAGAGGCCATTCAAACCCTAACTGGCCGGAACCCTAGGAAAAACTCGCCGCCGTCACGACCTCCGGCGATCCAAAGCGAAGGAGAGGTGGTTTCGTGAGAAAGGGTTTGGTTGTTTTTTAAAAAATCGAAATTATAAAGTTAAAAGATTTTTTAAGAATTTGTTTGGATTACATTTTTTTTTTTTTTTTTTTTGTAATTTTTAAATTTTGTATTATTAAAAAAAAAAAAGTGCGAAAAATAAGCAGAATATTGGATAAATTTATATTAATTTTTTTTGACTAAAAATTTACTTTTTCAAATAAGACCTTATGAATCTAATGTTATGTTTGGCAACTATATATATATATATATTCTAAATATTTGTCTTTAGTAAAAAGAATTAGTTTGTTTTGCTTTTGTAAGTTCGTGTAGTGTAGGAGGATTCAAAAAAAAAAAAAAAAATTAAAGTAATTTAACTGGAGACATAAAAAAGCAGGAAAAAAAAATCAACTTTTTAGGGGGGCTATTTAGGGTATGCTTATATTTTATTATGATTGGATTTGAAGCTGCAATTGTGAGTGACTCCAAGGTTGACACTAGCTAGGGTTGGAACGTTTATTGGGTTGGGTCAAATTTAAACTAACAACTATTCTAGGGATCCCAAGTGGGGGTCACCCAGCACCCCCATTGGCATTTCATTGGTTAGTTTTTTTTTTTTGTTTAAATCACCTACCCCTACGTGGGACTAGGGATCACTGGGAGATCTAGGGCATTAATCTTAAACTAATATAACCCCGATCTCATGATCCCATCAATTTTGGTTTAGAACTTTCAACCCAATTTGAGTTTAGTAAAACTTAAAAGGTTATTATCATCTAGGTAATATGACCATAAGAGTAATTAATAAAAATGATAGTTTATACAAAATATAATATAATCAACAATAATGTGGCCTAAAAGTATTTTATTATAATTTCATTTACGTAACACAAATGTGTTAAGAATTTAAATAATAAAATTATTATTCTCTAACTACATATAAAATGGAAATGTTAAGAATATGAATAATAAAATTATATGTCTCTAACTACTCAGAATTAAAGCTTTGTTTGGCATATTGGTTAATATAGCCAACTTTTTATGTTGGAACTTTTTTAGCTTGACTTTTTTAGTTTCATTTGGTTTAGATTTTTTGACTTTTTTAAATTTTTATAAAAGAAAAAGTGTAATGATTATGAGTTGAATGTGATATTTTGTCTTATTAATTTATTTTGCCATTTTATACTTTTTTAGCCCCAAAATGAAAGCCAAACAAGAACTAAAATTCATCATCTCTTTAGATGAATTGATGATCATACCTTAATTTAGGTTGAGATATTCTTTTAAAATCAAACTTAAACCAATCATTAGAACTTGCTATAACTAGATAGTTGTTATGTTAGGCTTAATTTTGGTTGGCTTTCAATAGAGTTGCTTAATTTAGAAACAAATGGGCCTAAAAAGTATACCAAAAAAGAGAGTTATCAACTTCTTTTTGTTTCTAGGTCTCATTTGATTGCTAATAAAAAAATGCCTTGCCCATTACTTCAAAGTCCAAACACCCATACCAAAAATCAGTTGCAATTGAATTTGTCAACCCTTTTTTTGTGTGTTTATGTGTGTGTGTGTGAAGAGAATGAAGGAAAGAAGAAAGGAGCAACTACATTTGCAATAATAAGATGGAAAATGATTTGTCCCCCTAAAAAAACTCCCCTAATCCCCTTAATGCCCAAAACGATGTCGTTTTGGGTATTTTTTTTTTTTTTTTTTTTTTTTGCCTTGGTCTGAATTTTAGGGGGATTAGGGGGCCAAAAATTAGGGCTCCCTAGCATGGTCCTAATAAGATATGAATTTAGACATCAAACTTGGTAACAAAATGAATTTAGACGTCAAACTAAAAGAACGCCTCAACAATCAAATCAATCATTGGTTCTCTTTACTCTCTTCTTTTTATCACAAAAAATATAAAATTAAAAAATAAAGTAACTGAATGTATGAGGTTTAGTTCAAATTTCGAACAATTATCTTAAAAAATTATTCTCTTCTCTTCCCCTTTTGTCTTTTTCTCTCGTATATAAAAAAGAATAATTCAATCCATTGTTGCATGAGATTTCTATTAAAGTAAAGTTTCAAAATAATAAAGTATACGCAATCCTATTATGATTTTTAAAAATATTATTTTCATATTTTGAACATATTATACCAAGAAGTTGTGAACAAGTATTTTTCGTTATACTTGTCATCTCTTTTATGTACCACATATGAGGTTTATTATTATCCTAAATTCACCACAAACAATGAAATAGCTATCAACTTCACACTTTCACCAAATTATTTCTCGTGTAAACATGGTCTGAAAATTGTTGGTGACCTGATAAACGGTCAAAAACTGCTTTCACTCTCCTAGAGTTATCTAAATAGTGTCAACATCTTACTAGAAGCTAGAAGTTGTGGGTATTTGATGCTTTCATTAGATCCACAAACAACTTTGATTTGTCTATGTCTCGAACACGTGTACAGTTTTCCTAAAGTAAGGAATGGTTGATGAAACCTTGTCAATAGTTCAAATTTATCCATAAGTCATGATAGATAAATTGTGTCCACTCAACCCCATTGAAAAAAAAAGAAAAAAAAAAAGATCTATCATTTGTCTTAGCTTGAAAATTTGTATAAGAATAAAATTGAATGGATAAATTTTTGTTGTGTTCAAATTTTTTGGGAGAATTGTAAATCAATGCAAAAATATAAAAATATAAATGGAATTTGTGCTTATATCTAACATTAGGGTATTGAGAGTAAGGAATATGGAATCCTATCTTTTCCATTGTAATTTTCAGAATAAGAATGTTAAAAGCTCTTGTATTCCTAGTTGCATGGAATAAAATTAAAAATAATAATAATCTGAATACGAATCTGAATTGAAATTGCGAGTATGCCTCAATGGAAAAGAAATTGAATGATTGAATAAGATAGATGCATTACTGGTAATTTCATTTGTATTGTATTTGAATTTTGAATTTGTTAAGGAAAGAAAAAAGAAAAAAAGAAAAATTTAAGTCCATTTTTTCTTAGTGGTGTTGCTTTCCTTACTCAATATTGCATAAGGTATAAATGTTCAAACTTAAATTTTGTGTATTTATTTAAGGACTTTCTTTTTCTTTTTTGCACAAGGTCAACTGAGGACTTCAAGTGGATTAAAATGCAACACCAAAATATCAACAGATTTTTGAATGGTGCTGCTACTTTTTAATTGCCAGGCCAATATGAATCCTAGGTGTGAAAACAAATTACAAGAGAACCAAGTGAAGGGTTGTTATAGCTGATTTAGAACTTGAATGATCTTGCTCATGACACCGGGTTTGAACACAAATTACAAGAAATCCATGGAAGGGTTGCTCTTATTAGTGAAATAGAGGAGGCTTTGCTAGATTGCAAATGAATAGTTTTGCCAGATTACAAATAGGGTTAATCTTATCGGTGAAATTGTCCATTCTTTTGTAATCTAACAAAGCCTCATCTGTTTTACTAAGACCGTGTTTGTTTGGGTGGACATGAACTTGGGATTTAACTAATAATCCAATAAAATTATTAATTTGATGTTTGGTTAAACAATTGAAGTACGGACTAATAATCTATTTGGATATGGTATCCCAAATATGATGGACTATTCAATCCCACAGAGGGGGGTGTGATATAAATTGGAAGATTAAGCCAAAGTCTACACTATTAGTCCTCCTTATAATCCTAACTCAATCCAAACATAGGATATGATACACAATCCAAAGAGATTCGTAATCTTAAGACTATTAGTCATGGGAATGCTAATTCAACCTAATCCAGTCCGCCCAAACAACTGTGGCCTACTAGTGCTATATTAATTTAGACTTAATGATCCTGATAGTGACATGAGGTTTGAACACAAATTAAGTGAAGGGTTGTTTTGGGTGATTTGGGACTTGAATGATCCCAATCATGACATGGGGTTTTAAACACAAATTACAAGAGATCTAAGTGAAGGGTTGTTCCCGGTGAATTGAGACTTGAAATGATCCTAATCGTGACACAAGGTTTGAACACAAATTACAGGATATCCAAGCGAAGGGTTGTTTCGGGTGATTTGGGACTAAAAATGATCCTTCATCATCCTTTCCTTTGCCCATAAAACAACATAGATGCTTCAAATGATAGGCTGGGCTTCAAAGTAGCCAACAACAATGGATGAAATTGGCAGAGTTTTGGGCTTGGGACAACTGTATACCAAAATAAATTGGGCTTCTTTCAACTATATCAAATACCCACAACAATGAAAGCTTTCTCATTTCACATTAAGGCCAATCCATTTTTTAATTAAAATCATATTGCGGGGACTATTTAGTTCACATCCCATTTAAAGAAAACAAGCAGAGATTGTGACTGCAACCTAACACGAACCTTCAAACTATTATAAAAAAAAAAAAAAAAAAAAAAACAAAACCCTTAAAGGATTGTCTATACAAGTATAAATGGTCATTACGATATTTTTATTTTTTGACAAAAGAACAACTCATACGAAAATTTTATATTCATATAATAATAAACTTTAACTCAATGTTACAACATCAAAACACCAAATGCCACTGTCTGCCCCAGAAATAATACTAATAAATAGATAAAAACAACTTTGCCCTACTTTTAATCGTACACTAATATTTTTTGGCGATGTATTAACAATACACATTTTCTATTATATTTATAAGATGTGAAGGTCCTTTCTCATCTTATTCTATGAGAAGAAAAAAAGGTAAGGTAACAACCCTAGCTACCTGCAACAAATTGAAGAGGAGCCCAATTATATCACTCCACGCGTTCATATATATATATACTAGCGGTTGCCACACGCGATGCGTGTGCAATTCAAATAAATAGAAATAAAATAAAACATTTATCATATATTGTGTGTTAGTTAAGTGGTAAGAGTCTTATTCATTTGACATAAGTTTAAGGTTCAAATCCCCTCCTCTCATCTATCTAATCTAATTTTTTTTTTTTTATTTCAAATAAAAAAGTAGACACGTGGCAACATAGGAGACAAAGGCTTCAAGACACCATAAAGTGTGCTCACTTTATAATAGTATAGATAGAAGATAGATAGATAGATATATATAAGTTGTTACATGCTTAACAAATGCACATCCGACAATCAACTTATACAGTTGTGTTGAATTTATTCTTTATCTCACATCTGTATCTCATTTTGTGAAAATCACCTCCGCACTTAAATTTACTATAATTTATATTCTGTATCTATGAGTGGCAAAATTTAATAAGAAACATGTCAACTTCACAACAAATACAAAATTGAAATAGGCTTGCGCAACTTCTATATAATAAGGCCATTTGGTGAATCTCCATCTAGAAAAATACATATGATCATATATGAAAGAAGAGAAGGAAGAAAATGCTCTCGTCATATGGGACTGTGGGAGTCCCTTGTATGATTCCTATGAATTGGCTTCACTTTCTCACCTCATTGATCGGCATATGATGGCGCTGCCATCTCCCGGTGGATCAATTCGGTATGATGTCCAGTCAAGACCGCACAGCGGCACCATCACCACCACCACCACCACCATGAAGGTGATGAATTTCCATGAAGTGGGTATGTTGACCAAATATGCAGAAGGAAAAATGTGGAAGAGGAAGATGATGATCACAAGAGGAAGAAAAGAGAAACAAAACAAGCTCAAGAGTGGGTTTTATAGAATTTGTAGTGGTCTTTGTTTCATGGAGAAGCAATAGATATTTGAATGACAAAAAAGAGAGTAAATGAGTTTTGCAATACAGTTCTTCAACTTACATATAATCTGATCATAGAATCGGATAGAATCGTTTTTAGATGGAGTGAGATTCACAAATTGTATTTGATTGGATGATTAGATTATGTATACTTAGAATTTAAAATTGAACAGTGTGAATTTTTGTTTTTTGTTTTTTGTTTTTTGTTTTTTTCAAATTTAAAACTTGATATGGTTTATTATAAGAATGATATTGATGGCATGTGACATGTGCTTTAGGTTTTCATCTACCAAATATAGATGGAGGCTGCTGAATTGTGGTTGATCATTGCTGAAAATGGTATAACTTTGATCAGATTAGAGATGATGCGTTGTTGAGTTGGATCTATTGGGCCTAGGTCGTAACCCATCTTTGATAGGTGGGTCTTAAGTTATGAGAGTAAAATAAAATAATTCATAAAATATTATAAATAGGGCCATAAATGAGCCCATTGAGGTCATGTAGCAAGGTTTTTCAAATTTAGTTTGATAAGTTCATAAGTTTTAACATGTGTTTATACTTAATTTGTTTATATTTCAACTAATTTGAGATCGGCTAGTTTTTGTAAATAATTCAAACTTGATTCTTTCAAAGCTTGTAAACTTTTTCAAGTTTAAATTGAACTCGGGTCAATAGATTTATATGTATTCAAGTTTAAAGGGTTTCAGCCACTAAATTATTTGGTTGCAGAAGTAGTCATCGAAGAATTGTCGGTAAAGGTCATTAGCGACTAAAATTATTTTAGTCGCCAAATGTATTCAATTTCCGACTAAATTTTTAGTCGCCAAAAGGTTGGACGTTAAATTAAATTAGTATATTTTCGGCGACCAAACTTTTAGTCGCCTAAAGTCCCACACTTTTAACTACTAAAATTTTAGGCGGCAAAGAGTTCTTGTTTTAGCTACTAAAAAATTAGTAACCTAAAGTCCCACATTTTTTGCTACTAAAATTTTAGTCGACAAAGAGTTCTTGTTTTAGCTACTAAAAAATTGGTCGCCTAAAGTCCCACATTTTTTGCTACTAAAATTTTAGTCAGCAAAAAGTTCTTGTTTTGGTTACTAAAAAATTGGTCGCCTAAAGTCTCACATTTTTGGCTACTAAAATTTTAGTCGGCAAAGAATTCTTGTTTTGGTTACTAAATATTTGGTTGCCTAAAGTCCCATATTTTTAGCTACTAAAATTTTAGTCGGCAAAGAATTTTTGTTTTGGCTACTAAGTATTTGGTCGCCTAAAGTCCCACATTTTTTTGCTACTAAATTTTTAGTCGGCAAAAGTATTTTTATTCTTTAGCTTTTGTTTTTAGCTATGAAATATTTTAGTTGCCAAATGTTTGATTTTCTTTTGGCTACAAAACTTTTAGTCATCAAATGTCTATTTTTTTTTTTTTTTTGGCTACAAAACTTTTAGCCGCCCAAAGTATTATCCTAATTTCTTTTTAGCTACTAATTGTTTAGTCACCAAAAACATGATATTATGTTTTATCGCAAAATTATAATTTCTCCACAACCTATCTATATTACATGCAAACTGTAATACATATATAAACAAAATGATACATACTATCAATCATTTTACAATCTGCATCCATATACAAAAAATAAATAACTTTAAATGTCAAAATCCATACAAACCAACTATTGTCCAAACTAAAATAATAATTCCATACAAAAATCAAAGCCCTCCGTATACAAAAAATACATTTACTACCAAGCGAAATTACTATTTGGCATGGTACAAATAACCATCGTAATCTGTACCACGATAAAAGTTTTTCTATAGACCATGACAAAAAGTCATATATGTACGCTGACAAATGATCATATATATGTACCACGACAGAAGGTGATCTATGTACCATGCCCAAAGGTCATATAGGTACGCCGACAAATGGTCATATATGTGTTACGACATAAGGTGATCTATGTACCGCGACAGTCATTTTTTGTTGATTGCCAAAAAATTTATGTATCAGTAATAGTGAATTACACAAAAGTTGAGGACGACCAAAGTATTATATTAGTTCTATACAAAAGTGAAAATTCTTCTCTATACACCAATATGGATTATCCACAAGTCCACACAACAAAACCATCTACAAAAAAAAATAAAAAAACAAAAAACAAAACATTAGAATTGGCTACAAAATATTAATTCAGTTAGCCATAGGGAACATGTTCTAACATGCATTTAAGATAGAACAACCGAGAAATGTCTTCTTAGAAATAAAAAAAAAAAGTATATATATATGTATCATGCAATATTTATTCCAACCAACTGCACAAACAATCTCATATGTAATTTGTTTATCCTATAAATATATAAAGGCAATTATTAGAATATTTAGATGTTATTTTCATAAAGTTGTCGCTCTTTAAACTAAGGGTTGCGAGTTTTTCGACTAAGTGTAAGGCGTTTTCGGCTCAAATTCCAAGTTTATGGGTCCTAATTACATTCTGTCAGTTGTCACAGGTCGTAATTGTTATGGGAAAGTAGTCCATGAGAGCCACATGGTGGTTCGGGGGCTATTTTGAATTTTCGCCCCCAAAACGTCGTTTTTTCAAGTAAGTTTAAGGCGTATTCGGCTCTAACTCCCAACCTACGAGTCCTAATTACAATCCGTCAGTTGTCACAGATTGTAATGATAATGGGGAAGCAGCCCGTGAGAGCCACACGATGATTCGGGGGCTGTTTTGAATTTTCACCCTCAGAAAGCTCTTTTTCAAGTAAGTTTAAGGCGTATCCGGCTTTAACTCTCTACCTACGGGTCCGAATTACATTCTGTCAAATGTCACAAGTCCTATTTGTTATGGAAAAGTTGTCCGTGAGAGTCATACGGTAGTTCGGGGGCTGTTATGAATTTTCGCCTCTGGAAAGATATTTTTTGACTAAGTTTAGGGCGTATTCAGCTCTAACTCTCTACCTACGGATCCGAATTACATTCCGTCAGTTGTCACAAGTCCTATTTGTCATGAGAAAACTGTTCATGAGAACCATACAATGGTTTGGGGGCTATTTTGAATTTTTACCCTCGAAATGCCCTTTTTCGAATAAGTTTAGGGCGTATTCGGCTCTAACTCTCTACCTACGGGTCCGAATTACATTCCGTCAGTTGTCATAAGTCCTATTTATTATGGGAAGCTGTCCGTGAGAGTCACACGATGGTTCGGGGGCTGTTTTGAATTTTCACCCTCGGAACGCCCTTTTTCGTCTAAGTTTAGGGCGTATTCGGCTCTAATTCCTTACCTACGAGTCCGTATTACATTCCATCAGTTGTCACAAGTCCTATTTTCATGGGGAAGCTTTCCGTGAGAGTCACACGGTGGTCCGAGGGCTATTTTGAATTTTTGCCCTTGAAACATGCTTTTTCGACTAAGTTTAGGGCGTATGCGTCTCTAACTCCCTACCTACGGGTCCGAATAACATTCTGTCAGTTGTCATAAGTCCTATTTGTCGTAGGGAAACTGTTCGTGTGAGCAATACAATGGTTCGGGGGCTGTTTTGAATTTTCGCCCCCAAAACACCATTTTTCGAGTAAGTTTAAGGTGTATTCGGCTCTAACTCTCTACCTATCGGCCCGAATTACATTCCGTTAGTTGTCACAAGTCCTATTTGTCATGGGGAAACTGTCTGTATGAGCCACATTGTGGTTCGGGGGCTGTTATGAATTTTCACCTCCGGAAAGCTCTTTTTCTGCTAAGTTTAGACTTATTCGGCTCTATCTCTCTAGTTACGGGTCCAAATTACATTCTGTTAGTTGTCACAAGTCTTATTTGTCATGGGGAAGCTGTCCGTGAGAGTCACATGGTGATTTGGGGGCTGTTATGAATTTTTGCCCCCAGAAAGGTCTTTTTCGACTAAGTTTGGGGCGTATTCGGCTCTAACTCTCTACCTACGGATCCGAATTATATTCCGTCAGTTGTCACAAATCCTATTTGTCATGGGAAAACTGTTCGTGAGAGCCACATAGTGGTTTGGGGGCTGTTTTGAATTTTTGCCCTCGAAACGCCCTTTTTCGAGTTAGTTTAGGGCGTATTCGACTCTAATTCTCTACCCACGGGTCCGAATTACATTCCGTCAATTGTCATAAGTTCTATTTGTCATGGAGAAGCTGTTCGTAAGAGTCACACAGTGGTTCGGGGGCTGTTTTGAATTTTCGCTCTCGAAACACCATTTTTCTTGTTATTAATAATACCCACCTTCATTATATAACCCGAGTTTTTCTTAAGCCCGAGATTATTAATAGTTCCATTATTTTAATATAAGAACTCAAGTGCAATGCCTTCTCTCTTTTCTTTTATTTTCTTGTTCTTTTTAATATTTTTCTTAAATTGTTTCGTCAGACAAAATGATTGGATCATTTCTTACCAAAGGACTTGTGTATGTTGCTTATTAATTTAGGGCCACATACATTATATATTAAACATCTGCATATACACACACATTATTATATATACACACAACATTATTATACATATCCACACAGCATTATATATATACACACACATTCACCTGCATAAATTACACATCATGTTTGAAATTTATCATAAATTACAGCCCCAAACACTAAATTTTGAATAAACCCTAAAGCAATAATGTGAGAAAATGGGGAAACAGAGCAAGGGGGATAGAGAGAGAGACAGACAGAGACTGTGCGTGAGAGAGCTCGAGCGAAAGAGAGAGAGACGCCTATATGTGTACAAAGCATTATGCACATACATACACACACATATTAAACATCATCTTTCAATTTTTTAATAAATTAGAGGCACTTATATTCAAATTTGAATAAACCCTAAACCAACAATGTCAGAAGATAGGAAAGTAGAGTAAAGAAGAGAGAGAGAGAGACAAAGGGAGAGAGAGATAGAGAGAAACTGTGTGAGAGAACTCAAGTGATAGAGAGAGACGCACAGATAGACTGTGAGAAAAAGTGAAAGTGCGAGAGAGAGAGAGAGAGAGAGAGAGAGAGAGAGAGAGAGAGAGAGAGAACTTGCGATGTGTGGCGGTGATGAGTTGTGACAGTGGTGATTTGTGCGGGGGGCAGTGGTCGTCGTAATGTCAAACGTATGGAAGGCTACAGTGAGGGGGATGGTTTTTGTGAGGTTTGGTAAAGGACGGTGTGTGTGTGTGTGTTACAAAGTGTGATGTTTTATAATAGAGAGAGGGGCGCGCGGAAATAAAGGATTGGCGGGTTGAAAATTGAACCTTTAGTGACTAATTTCTGTATTTGTCGGCAAAGGGATAGGTTTGTCGACCAAATTTTTTTGTAGCCAAAAGGTTACTGAACAGCGATGAAAATATTAGTCACCAAAAGTATTATTTAGCAACTAATTTTAATTTTAGTCGGGAAAAACCAATGTTATTGATTAATTTATTTTTTTGGGGCCTAAAATTTGGACTAACAACGACCAATCAAATTTCAGTCGCTAAAACTTGAGTTTTTACCTATTAAATTTAAATTTAGTCGCCAATAAGTAATATTTATTGACTAAAATATTTTAGTTGCGATATCTTGAACCAACGCTAATAAATATAAATTTTAATCGCTAAAAAATGTACTTTCAACAACTAAAATTTATTTAGTCGCTAAAAATGATCGCCAAAGGTGCGATTTGTTGTAATGACAATTGGTCAAATTTTTTGTCCATTATCAATTCAATTACAAGTTGGATTCAGGATCCTCTAGAGTGTGGATTCCTGGAGTGATCCCTGAAGTGAGTGATCCAAAGGCTGAAATCGTTTTTCTTATTATCTTACCGGTAAGATAATATTATTTAATCAAAACGACGTCGTTTTGATTAATATCTCTTACCGGTAAGATAATATATCTTACCGGTAAGATAATAACAAAAACGATTTGAGCCGTTGGATCACTCACTTCAGGGATCACTCCAGGAATCCCACTCTAGAGGATCCTGGTTGTTACAAGTTGGGCTACTGTTCTCCCAAATACTTGGTCAGGGTATTTAAGGTGATTAATATAGCTGGAGAATGAGTCAAAACATGAAAGACTTTTTGTTGAATTTTTTAATTTTTTGGTATATTAATTATACCAAGTCAAAATTATCCTAAGATAGTGGCGTTTTGAAAAGTTGATAAATAGTTGACTTTTTAACTATTTTGTGATTTTTTTGACTTTTTTATGTAAAAAGTAAAGAGATGATGTGATAGAAAAAAGTCAAAAAACTAAAATACTAACTTTTTACCAGCTTCTCAAAAGGGCCGCACTCAAGTTGTTGTTGGTCAAAAAAGCCTCACATTTAATTCCCATGGGCCAACCTTCTCATATTAACATGCAAGTGTTTGGATACTGGACCTTGCCAATTGGCAAGGCCATGTCAAAATTATAATTTAACGTGTTATATTGCAAAACTAATTTTTTTAATAATATTATTTTATTAATG
This sequence comes from Camellia granthamiana, assembly GCA_036172215.1. Classification (NCBI taxonomy): domain Eukaryota; kingdom Viridiplantae; phylum Streptophyta; class Magnoliopsida; order Ericales; family Theaceae; genus Camellia; species Camellia granthamiana. The sequence goes on along the minus strand of CM069913.1, from coordinate 5,030,318 downwards.
TGAATATCATTTTAACACATTAAATATTTTTTTTCCCTTATTTGTTGGACGTCTCTTATCCAAATCATTGGATCAAAATTGTGTATTCTATGAGTTAGAGTTAGCACAAATAATATTGTCAAATTAATATTAATTTTTGACAAATATTTGTACGTTTGAGAAAATTTTATTCGAGTGAATTTACTATAATTTTGCAATAATATCCATTATAGGAGTTTACTAATGTTTCTCTAAGCTAATTAATCTTAGGATTAAAAAAAAATAGCCCTTCTAAATTTTGTTAAGAATAAAAATACACATTTCACTTTATGTACAGAAAATTTTATGTTATTAACATTGTTGTTTTTTAGGTATGTGTCCACAATTTAAAATAAAATATGAAAAAAGCAAGGGTCTGATTTTGTAAATTTTGATAAAGTTTTGGACAATGTGTTTGGATAGGAATATTGCCAATTGTCAATATGACAGCTGCTTCTTTTAAGCCTTCTCTTTTGTTTTGATTTGGTGTCTTCTAGCCAATTTTTTATTTTTATTATTTTTTTAAAAAGTACATAAAATGGCAAAAATAAGGCTATGCTATTATTTTCATTTCTAAAATGGTTGAAGTATAACCATTTGTTGCACATGCTTTCAAGTTTCAACAATAACAAAGGATTCAAAGATTGGTATAAAATATAAATTATTAATTTTAACATTTCTAACGGTTTGCACCACATTTTATTTTTCTGTCAATTATAACCTATTAATTATAACCAAATTTGATTATGGTAAAATATTTTCAAATAATAATCTTGACCACATTTGTTTTTATTATTATTATTTCTGTCGACAGGCATTCTAACGTGGCATGACAGATGTGTTAAAGACGTGACATAATGATATGTTAAATGGAAAGCCAAAAAGTCAGCAATTGCAGTAATTTGAAAGTTAGTTATTGAGATCAAAGAGCCAAGATCAAATCAAGTACCAAATCTACAAAAATGATTTTTATCAAACACGGGATATGGATAATGCTGAGAAAATCATGAGTTTATTGAAGAAATTGTGGGTTTAGGTTATCTCTTTCTCTCATGTGGTATTCACCAAACGTGATATTTATTTAAGAGTAGTTTAATTTAGCATTTGTTAGAACTAGATTAGTGATAACTTTTTTCCAACCCTCACTTCTCTTTTTTCTGTTAATTGCTTTATTTTTCATTTCTTTATTCTTGTTTAAGTTCTTGTAACTAATAGCAAGTGATAATTTAATTGAATAAATACATATTCTGTTTTGTTTCTGTCGATTATGACCTGTTGATTATGACCAAATTCGATTATGGTCTGTCGATTAAGACCATAGATTATTTTTAAGAATAACCTTAGCTACATTTGTTTTTATTATTTTTATTTCTGTCGACAGACATACTAACGTGGCGTGATAGATGTGTTAAGGACATGTCATGATGACATGTTAAATGGAGGGCGAAAAAGTTAGCAATTGAGCAATTTGAAAGTTAGTTGATGAGATCAAGGAGCCGAAATCGAATTAAGTACCAAATATGCAAAATGGTTCCTATCAAAGATGAGATATGTATCATGTTGAGGAAATCATGAGCTTGTTGAGGAAATTGTGGACTTAGATTATCTCTTTCTCTTTTGAGGCTGAGCCTATAAATAAGTCAAAAGAAATGCAAAGAACAACATCAACAACCACCAATCACACTCGCAAAGAGTTTATTTAGGAGTAGTTTAACTTAGCATTTTAGGAGTAGATTAAACCAGTAACATTTTAGGAGTAGATGACTTGTTAAATAGAGGGGCAAAAAGTTAGTAATTGAGTAATTTGAAAGTTAGTTACTGAGATCAAGGAGTCAAGATCAAATTAAGTATCAAATCTGCAAAATGGTTCCTATCAAAGATGGGATATGTATCGTGTTGAGGAAATTGTGAGCTTATATGGCTGAGCTTATAAATAAGCTAAGAGAAATACCAAGAACAACATCAACAATCACCAATCACACTCGCAAAGAGTTTATTTAGGAGTAGTTTAACTTAGAATTTTAGGAGTAGATTTAACCAGTAGTTTTTTCCAACCACCACTTCTTTTTTTTTCTGTTGATTGCTGTATTTCTTCAATTTTTTTCTTCTTATTTAAGTTCTTGTAACTAGTGACAAGTGACAATTTAATTGAATTAATATATATTCTGTTCTTCCATTTCCTCTTCATTTAATTACTTCCAGGAAAGTCTTTAATCTGTTTAACACAAAGAACTCAACCACAAAGCCTAACTTTTATTTGTGTTTACTTGAAGTTTATTTGAGTCTGAAAATCAAATCATTGTCGATTGGGCTTAAACTAGATTTTTACCAACAGTTTTATTTCTTCTTTATTTAATTACTTGCAAGAAAGTTTTTAATCTGTTTAAGGCATAGAACTTAATCATAAGACCCGATCTTTTTATCTTTATATAAAATTTATTTAAATTTATTGATCAATCACTCTCAATTAAATTTGGATTGAATTTTTACTAACACTAACATATAGAATTATTTTTAAAAATTAAGGTTACTAAGCGGGTATCCTCTTTACATTTTTGAGTCTCCTTCTGTTTGTCTACTTTTGCGATGACTTGTGAATTGTGAATTTCAAGTTTATTTGTTTGGATCGAATGGTCCTGTGTATAGCTGTCGTTTCGAATTGTTGTTTTTCTTCAAGAGTAATTCTTGCGCGTTATTCGTCCATTTGTCACTAGAAAATTACTTTCCGTTCGATTTGCTTGTGTTAAATATGTTGCCATTGTTCGTTCTGGTTATCTCTTCTAATTTTAAAAATTATAAATAAACTATTGTCATAATATTTTATTGAACAAAACTAATAAAAAAATAAAATTTCTAATTACATTTTTTAAATCACTAATTAAAATACATTTCTGATATCATTAAAAACTATTAATTAATTAATAATTTATTAATAAAAGAGGTTATTTGTTACGTGATTAGAAATGGCGAGATATAACTTTTATAAGACCAGAGACAATCTTTATTTTAAATAAATCTAATGAATGTACTTGTAATTTATTAAAAAAACCTTTAAAAAATTGAAATAAATAAATAAATCGATATTCACACTCCACTTTATTCTAAATATACTTTATTCTTTGTCTTTATTATACACTAGCATGTCACCCGTGCTATGCACAGAAAAAATAATATATTATTTAGATAATTATTTTAATTTTTTGTATTTTATCCCTCATAAATAAAATTCTATATATAAGTTTAAGAGTTTTGTTTTAAATATTCCTTTACTATAATATATAGTATAGATAAATTAAAATTGTTGTATTGACAATTAACAATTAAAATTATACTTTGTTATAAAAAAAATGACATAATTCTAATACTTTGCTATTTTAGAATAAAAATATATTAATTTTAAAAAATTGTTATATTGGTTTTTGAAAGATAAATAATTAAAGAAATTTTTAAAAATTAATGAGTAAGAAAGAATTATCGTAACATGTAATTTAAAATATCAAAAAAAAGTTAAAAAATTAATAAAAACTTTAAAAAGATATGATTACAATTAAAACTAATGTCATATTTATTAATAAGTATAATTTTATTTGGATATGTATTTATATTTTAACATGCTTATTTAAAACAAAAATAAAAATATTAATAATTTTGAGTTTTAAAATATGATTTTGTAGACTTGCTATATTAACTTTTGGAAGGGAAATATTGGAATATTTTAATAAAAATTGAATATTAGTCATTGAACAAATCTTATAAGATTTAAAATAAAATTTATAATAGGAAGAAATTTATGATATTGCAACATATGCAATTTAATAATTTTAAATTTTGAAAAAAAAAATTATATTAAGACTTTGTACAACATTTTTATTTATATAATAATATAAATAAGAATAGCTAATAGATAGATTAAAATGAATTATAAATCTATATATTATATAAGGAAAATGGGGATTCTAACTCATAAGTCTTGTGAGAGCTCCAATATCCTAATATTAAAATTTTTTGATTTAAAAAAAAAAAATCTCAGCATTTATTAATTTCTCTTAACCCACAAGCCTTTTTGACTTCTCTCATACTTACTGATACACCTTTCAACTTTTTTCATACACTATGGTTAGCAACGGGATTGTTAAATTATTTTTATAAAAAAAAATCAAAAAAAAATTGTATATTAAAAAAATATCTAAAACAAATATAAATTCTTATTAAAATCTATCTATCTATCTATATATTATAAAAGTAAAAGGGGTTTCTAACCACAAGTCTCGTGGGAGCTCCAATATGTCAAACTAAAATTTCTAATTTTTGTGATTTTAAATAATTAAAAAAATCCTCTATAGCTCTCATTCAAGCAATATATATATATATTTAATATCTCTAGATTTATAACTTTCAAATGGAAAGTATATCAAATATATAAAATAAAAAATAAAAAGTATACTAATCCACTTCAAAATTCAAATTTGAGGGGCACTAAATATGGAAAGCATTCAATTAATTTAAATTTAAAATTATAATGATTTATCCCATAATATATAGTTTTAAATAGTGATCTATTCTATGATTTATCTATATGTCTATATACTATTATAATTGCAAAAATATTGTCATTTCATTAAGGTTGAAAGTTGTAATCTTTTTTTCTCATTTTTTTTATTTATTTTGTTTAAAAATATTTAATATCTCTAGATTTATGACTTTCAAATGGAAAGTATATCAAATATAGAAAATAAAAAATAGAAGTATACTAATCCATTTCAAAATTCAAATTTGAGGGGCACTAAATATGGAAAGCATTCCATTAATTTAAATTTAAAATTATAATAATTTATCCCACAATATATAAGTTTAAAATAATGATTTATTCGATGATTTATCTATATACTATTATAATTGCAAAATATTGTCATTTCATTAAGGTTGAAAGTTTTAATTTTTTTTTCTCATTTTTTTTATTTTGTTTAATTTTTTTGTTAATGCGTGTTACAATATGATTGGTCTATAAATTAATTTTATATTCTTAAAATAAAATTACAAATTTTGATTCTTACTTAAATTATGTTACTATAATTGGAATGAGATCAATATTCATTCCTTAAATTTCGCATCCTTTATTAAATTATAAAATAAAATTTCAAATTTAAATTCTTCTTCAAATTATATTACTACAATTAGAATGAGATCAATATTCACATGTGTCATAATATTATTGGTCTAAATATAATTTGTTTTAAATACACGTGTTCAAATTATTAATCGCTGTTATTTGTTTTTTTTTTTTTAAAAAAAATTTATAAAAAAAATTATATCCTTCTAAACTATAAGAACTTGAACAATAATATTTTTTAATATAATTTTTTTGACAAAAGAACAAAACTTAACTTTTTTAGTACTTACCAAACATGGTGGATTTTGTTAGGATTATTTTTTTAATCTCAATTGTCAATTAAAGAAACTAAAATAAAGAATAATATATCTTTGGCTCAAATGGTTGAAAAGTTATTTTTTTCTAAAATAAATTAGAAAGAAACATTAATTTTTTTAATTGAAAGTGATAGTTCGTTAAACTTTTTTTATTAAAAAAAAGAGAGGGTTATAGGTGATAATTTATCGTTCATCTCAAATTATTTTCAGATTAAATGAAAATATCATATTAAATTTTTTTTACCTTTTTTTTTTATTCAAATACTTTTATTTTGTAAGAATTTTTTTTTTCTATTTAATATTTTATTGTAATTTTCAAATTAAAAAGAATTTCTAAAAAATTCATATTTAAATTATTTATGCCATTATAAAATGTAAATTTTTTTTAATATCAACTTAGTGGTAGTTTGGGAAGTGCCAAATAAGTATATTTTTTTATTTTTTACGAAATTATGTATAGGAAAGTAGAAAAATGCTTGGGAACACTAAAAAGAGAGCACTAGGGGGAGCAGTAATGATGTGGCAGTGGGCCCCGCCCACTTTCTATGCCTTGTTTTTTTTTTTTTTTGCCATTCCCAATGCATTAGTGCTATTAGTGGTGTATTTTTTAGTGGTCTAAATCATTGTTGAGGAAAGTAAAGATGTGATGTGGCCCAAAAAAGATAATTGAATATACTCTTTTACTTTTCACGAAAAATTGTGTAGAAAAGTAAAAATGTGATGTGACTCAAAAAATATAAAAAGATAAAAAAGTGAGCTAATATGGCACTCCCAAACAACCCTTTATTTGATAATCCCTTTCTAAAAGGTGTATTTTTTAAATATGTTCAAGAAAAATTCTACTGGAAATCTTAAGTATATTGCTTTTTCTTTTGTTCATTAATATTAAATTTTTAATTAATTTTATTTATTTTTTTAAAAAATATATTAGCAAATAATTTATAAATTTATATATATAATTTTGTTTTGATTTCTCAGGTTATTTGGTGTTTCTGCCCAAGTCCATTCAAATTTAATTTAAATTTTTGAATTTTTGCATAGGTTCTCATTTAATTTAAAATTATGTTATTCAATCCTTAAAATTTTTTAAGCTCGACTCAAGTTGTTTGGGTTGAACTCACCTAAGTTTGCAATTCTAACAAGGGGGTTGAAAGTTACATAATTAAATTTGTGAGAAATTAAAAAATAATGAATAAATTGTGATAAAATTGTGGGATTTAAATTGTAAATTTCAATCTTCTTTGTTTTCATAAATTGCATACAAAAATTTAACTATTTATATTATTTTGTATAAAAATATATTATTAATTTTTTTGCATGCCGTGCATAGCACGGGTTATCAACAATACAACTATATTTAAAAGGATATGGTTTTGTATAGTTATATTTTAAATTCTAAAATTTATTTTTTAACTTCCTATACAAAAAGATTAAAATTTTAAATTACATATGATCTTTTTCTAAAAACATATGAACTCACAGTGGAGTAGAGAGAGAAGTACTATAAAGGAGGAGAGGAATTGAATATATTAAAGATAAATAATTAAATAATTGACTAATACTTTTAATAGTTTTGAAAAAATTTATTAAAGTTAAAATTTCTTTTTATAGCTTTGAAAAGCTATTATATGCATTTGAAGTAATGATGTACACCAACTGTCAATTAACACATATCATGATATCAAAAAAATATTAACGTAAATTTTTTTTAAAAAAAAGTAATAATGTACAAACATAAAATCAATACAAAAAACTTATTAATAATGATTTTATTTGGATTTTGATTTATCACTTTATAATGAGTGACATATTTTTTATTATACAAATGACTCTATCATGCCATTTTAGTATAAAAATTATAGTAAAACAATATTAATTAATAAAAAATAGTTATAAACAAAAACACAGATAATGGTTGGTAGGGAAGAGGGAGAAATGACACACAAAATATAAAATAAAAAAAATAAAAAAATGGTCATAGATGAAAAAAATAAAAAATAAAAAATAAAAAATAAAAAATAATAGAAGAAGAAGAAGAAGAAAAAATGGTGTACCTAAAAGATAAAAGAGTCTGATTAAAGAATACAATAAATTAAACATAAACTAACCTCCAAATTGTCTCATAAAAAGAAAGTTAAAAAAAAATGAGTTTCATCGTTTCATGAATATAATATTCATAGGGCGAGGAAGACATGTTTGGCTTGGAAAAAGTATAATATATGATGGTTAGGAGTTTTTGGATAGAAAAAAAAATTAGTTAGAGAAAGAGTGCGTAAGAATAATTTTTTTCATCTTTCCTTTTCTAAATTATAAATCATTGAATCATTATAAAAAATAAAAAATTATGAGATTTTAAAAAAAAATTATATATAGTATAGACATGCTTAAATTTATTTGGGAATAAAATTGTGTTTAATTATGGAATAAAAAGAATTTAGATATAAGGTTTAATTTTTATTTTATGTTATGTTTGTATAGATCATACCAGTTGTGAAAGATATTAATAATATACATTTTATGGGAGGTGAGAGAGTTTCCTTTTCATTAGATTTATTTTAGGAGAAAGAAGATTGTGTGAGATTTATATTCTTTTTAAATAAAAGTTTAATTTATTTTTAGAAGGAGTGGGAGGTTGAGAATTGTGTGTGTTTTTTCTTTCTTTCTTTTTTTTTTTTTTTTTTATCAGCAATATGTTTGCATTAAATAATTTTCAAGCTTAATATAGGTGTTTTAATTTGTTTTTAATAAAAATCAAAAATTCAAAAAATTAGATTTAAGGTTTTGAAACACTAGGGCCTCTAAGATGAAAAGTCATTTTGATATAATATATAGCATAGATAGATAGATTATGAGATTTAGGAAAGAGATAAATATTAGGGGAGAGATTTTTGGAATTGTAATTCAATTATTATTTTTAAAATATATAGTTACTTTGTCAGCCAATAATATTATTTTTAAAATTACAAAAATTAGCAATTTTAGTTTTTTTTTTTTTTTAATTCTATAGTTACTTTGTTAGCCAATAGTACTATTTTTAAATATTATTTTTAAAATTACAAAAATTAGCAATTTTAGTTTTTTTTTAATCTATAGTTATTTTGTTAGCCAATAATACTATTTTAAAATATTTTTAAATTACTACAAAAATTAACAATTGTGGTTTTCGTTTTTTTTAATCTATAATGTTGTTTGTGTAAAATATATAATTATTTTGTTATGAAATGAGATTTGTGTGTTTTTTTTTTTTAATGTATAATGTTTTTTTAATGTATAGTTATTTTGTTATCAGATGAGATTTAGAAAAGAGAGAAATATTGGAAGGAGAGGTTTTAGGAACTTGTAATTTAAAATTTTAGGTGGTTTTTTTTATTTAATTTTTAATCTATAATTATTTTATTAGCCAATATTTTTAAATATTTTTAAAATCACAAAAATTAGTAATTGTGGAATGAGATTTTGGAGTTCTCATAAACATTATCACTAGAAATCTCATTTTCCTTATACATATAATATATAGGCTTCGTTTGGGAAGCGGGTTAACTTTTTGACTTTTTAATTTTTTTGACTATTTTAGTCTGAGGCTAAAAAATCTTGTTTGAGAAGGGTTTTTGACTTTTTTGTAAAAGAAAGAATGTAATGATTATAAATTTAATGTGATATTTTATTTTTTATGACTAAAAAGTCTATTTTATTTTTTTATGGCTATTTTAACTAAAAAAGTCCAACCTAAGCCATAGACAGGAAGATAGATAGAAAAGGGGGTGTATATTTAAAACAAAATCAAATAAAAATAATAACTGCATATAATAAAAATATATATATATATATATTTGAAATTAAATGCTGTGAGAATAGCCGCTTCAAAAAAATTAATAGGAGAATTGATTTAGACAAGTACAGCATTGCTTTTATCAAAACCAGATACCATAATAAAGGAAAATGTCTCGTAACTCAAATTTTGTGGCTCAAAAGTGGTTCAAATGACCAAAACAACGTCGTTTTGGCCATTTTTATGTTGTTCTGTACTCAAAACGACGTCGTTTTAACCATTTGAATCACTTTTGAGTCACAAAATTTGACTACGTAGCATTGTCGCATAATAAATTACTTTTGCCAAAGCTCCTCTGCATTTTATCTGCATTTTACCAGCTAGCATGCATATTGCTTTAACAGACCTTCAAGGTCCCCCACATAACGGGGTCGTTTAAAAGTCTTTCTACATCATACTACGTCGTTTGGATTCATTAATTTTCTTTTCTGGTCAAGAAAATGTCGGTAAACGGGACGCCCTTTATTCCCCTCCTTCCCTCCAAACTTTACCTTTTCTCGGAACTCGCACAGATTCTCTCTCTCCTATCCCCCACCACTTCCCTTTTTCTCTCTCAAGAAAATCCCGGAAAAACTCCACTTTGTTCTGTTCCTAACAAACCGCTGTTCCAACAACACTCACACTTTAGTGGTCTGTTGAATGTGATTGCTTTTTTTTTTTGTTTTTTTACATTATCTCGAGGGAATATAAGTTGGAATTCTTGTCTGGTTTGTGGGTTGTCTTTGATTGCTTGGTTAATTGCGATTTGGGTTCATGGTTTGTTGAGTTTTGACATGATTTGAAGTTAATGGATTGAGTTTTGTATGTGTATATTGTTGTTGGGTATTCTTGAATTTGGTGTTTTTGTACATTGTGAGTGAGTGAAATGGAGGAAGGATCAGAAGTTCGGTTAGTTCGTTGCCCTAAGTGCGAAAATGTTCTTCCTGAGCTCCCTGACTTCTCTGTCTATCAGTGCGGTGGTTGTGGTGCTATTCTCAGGGGAGGTATTCCTTCTTTACTCTCTCTCTCTCTCTATATATATATATATTACACATGCATATCCCATTACATGTATTATATATATGCATATGGATTTGCACAACAAAAACAAATATGCATGTATTTATTGTTTGTTTATGTATGTTTGTGAATTCTATTTTTATTAGTTCTTGTAAAAGTGTGCATCTTTTTTATTATTTATTTATTTTTATTTATAATATTGCAGCAAAGAAGGAAGCTGTGAGTGATGGCTTGTCGGAGAAATCCGATGAGGAGAGGGGGAAAGGGGGTGCTGAGAAAGAGTTTGGTGTTGGTTTAGAATGCATTTCTGAGTTGGAAAGCGATGGGCTTGAACATGGTAGGAAAAAAGAGAGAGTTTTTTCAGAAAGAACAGTTAATTTGATTCATCGTTCTTCACCAAGAACAGAAAATAGGGAGTTTTTTAACAATTTTGATCAAAATAATAGAAGAGAGAACATGAATTTGAGGGGTGATCAAAGTAATGGAGATGCAGAAGCCGGATATTTAAACGATAGATATTCAAAATGCCCAATTAGTAATTTGGTTCACGGAAATGATCATGAAGTGAACACGAATAGGAAGTGGTTTGAATCTGGTGATTCGTGTGTGGAGAATGAAGTCAAGAAAATTAAACCCCCAAATGAGGACTTTGTGGGTTCATTGAGATCAAGGCCAGTTAGGGATAAGAGGGGTATGGAGGGAAATGGATCGGAGGCATTCTACGGGAGTGGTAGAGGTGTTGCAGAACGGAGGAGGTTTTCAGCTTTCCCTTATCCCGATGAGGGACCTTCAAGTTATTGGCCTTGTTCTTTCAATGGTTATGCTGAGCAGAAAAGGATTCGCCGTGATGAATTGGATGGGCCCGGAAGAGTTGAAAATTGGGAATATGATCGAGCTGAGCTCCTTAGCAAGCTCGATGAGTTGAAGGATCAACTTAGCAGATCATGTGATGTGAAAGAGAAACCAAGGGAAAAAGGTCCTGTTGATAGGATGGTGGCTCCCCCTCCCCCTCCTCCTCCACCACCACCTCCACCGCCACCGCCACCACCACCACCTCTACCTACACCTCCACCCCCGCCCAATTATTATTATGGACATAATTCTTATGCGCAATCCTTTGCTCCAAATAAAAATGTTATGGAACCCCTTTATTGGAATCATAATCATGGACCTGGTCGTTACATCAATGGTGGCATTTTGGATATGCAACAAGACTTCTATCCTCCTCTGCCAAGGAATGCCCCAAATGAATTTTTGGGATATGAGGGTTCCTATATGCCACAGAGACTTAGGAGGCCTCCAAATCAGCCGCCACCTCAATCCTTGAATCAGCCTTATCACGATCATTTCCCTGGACAGCATGTGGATTTTAATCAAAATACCCTTGCATCACATCGACAGAAAACCTTTTTGCACCACTCTACATGCTCTTGTTTGCAGTGCTACAACAAGAATTGGCAAATGCCGCCAAATGTCCCACACCCCAATCCTATGTTCCACCATCGTGTAAATTCTGTTGTATATGGCCCACAGGACTATAATTCTAGAGTTGCTTATCCTCCTCATCTGCGCTCTCTCATTCGGAAACCTCAGACAAGAAGTTCAAGTGACTTCGATTTAGGCAATGGTCCTGGTCACCGGCATTCAAGAAGGGTGGTGGTTTCCCATGGAAGTGAACGGGTTTGTCATCCCATAGCAGGTGGTGCTCCATTTTTTACATGCTACAGTTGCTTTGAGTTACTGAAATTTCCAAGAAAACTTGTGGTGATGGGGAAGAATCGAGAGAAAGTGCGATGTGGAACTTGTTCTGCAATAATCTTGATTGGGTTTGAAAAAAAGGGGATTGTTGCTTCAATTCCCACACAACTCACACAAGCTTCTGTTGAGGGTGATGATGTCTCTGGTGAGATGTTGAATGAAAATCTTCAAAGTTCCCATCATTGTTTGAATACTGGTACTACAAACTCTTCTTCTGATGACTTTGATAATTCTGGTTATGACTTTCATTTGACAGATTGTGAACCCATTGTCTTGTCAAGGGACCGAAGGTTAAACTTCAGTGAATCCAATGAAAGACAGGGTCACCGTTCTTCTTCTTCCAGTTTTTCAGAGGACGATCAAAGCCCGGAGAGTGTGATTTTTCGGACTGAAATTGCTAATCTGCCTTCAAAAGATGATGGATCCCTACCACTTCCGGATTCTCCTCGTCAGAAAGATCCTGATAATGCTTCTTCTAATTATGTAGTAAGCAGATATGAGATGGGAAACAAAAGTAAACGTAACGGTCAAGAGAAGGTGATCATTGGAAGGAGTACCTCACAACAGAATTTTGTAAAAGATGTTTCATTGGAAACTGAGATGGATGTTTCTTTTAATGAAGTTCTAAATAGTGCCGTGTCTGAAGACCCTGAAGAGGTGAGCAAAGAAGATCGAATTGTGATCAACAAGGGGGGTGAATCTTTTTTTGCAGGTCTCATCAAAAAGAGTTTTAAAGACTTCTCGAGATCTAACCAAAGTGTGGAGATGGGAAGATCAAATGTTTGTGTTAATGGCCAACCTATATCAGATCGCGTAGTTCAGAAGGCTGAAAAGATGGCTGGGCCTATTCAGTCTGGAAACTACTGGTAAGTACATATACTGACCTCATATCAGATCATCTGTATATCTTGCAAATACTTTACGATGTTGATGCAAGAGCATCAAAACTTGTGGGGCTTGCTGTATTTTTCTCCAAACCTCAGGGGTGGTTAGCGTACTTTACCAAAAATGAATATGTAATATGGAGACTTGAATGTTGTGTTGTTCATTGTAATGGTTTGAGTACAATTTCCTAATTGGTGCATCTGTTGTTGTTGTTAACCTGTGATGCTAATTGCTGTTTTTGTATTCTTTCTGCCTAATCAGGTATGATTACCGAGCTGGATTTTGGGGTGTGATGGGCCAGCCTTGCGCTGGCATAATTCCCGTGAGTTCAATTACTCACTTGATGGGTAATTTTCCTAGAGTTCATTTGATCAAAGATATTGACGTGACCACATTATTATCTTGCAGCCACTTATTGAAGAATTGAATTACCCAATGCCAGAGAATTGTGCTGCTGGAAACACAGGTGTTTTTGTGAATGGGCGAGAACTTCATGAGAAAGATTTAGATTTACTTGCTGGCAGGGGCCTGCCTACCACAAGGGACAAATCTTATATTATCGAGATTTCTGGTAGAGTTTTAGACGAGGACACTGGTGAAGAACTAGATAGCCTTGGCAAACTTGCTCCAACGTGAGTGCTGCTGTTCCCTCCACTGGATTAAGTTTCTTAATTATTATGTTTTAATAATACGAGGTATTTGCTTTACCTCCTTCGTTCCCTCCATTGTTCAGTGACCTACTAATGTTTTGCATTGGCTAAATTTTATTTGCTTTACCTCCACTATACACACACACACATACATATATAGAAAGAAGTTCTTCTATTGTTCAACTAGGAGGATTTTATTCTTTTTATATTTTAGTTTGAAACTGTATTTTGTATAAACTTTCGATTATAAGTCATGATTAGTATTATCAACACAGAAAGCTATATGAAATTTGAAGTGTATGGTTTATTACTTCGATAAAGTGTTGATTTCAACAGCAATGCACATTCAGAAGCACTCGTATTCTGGTCAATCTGTAGCTTTGCTAACAAATTCATGAAGATGTGATTTACTGCATTCTTAATTGCCCTATTTCTAATGGATGCATTCTGGACTATTGACAATTTGGACAGGGTCGAGAGAGTAAAGCACGGATTTGGCATGAAAGTTCCAAGAACGCTTGCGCAATGACCAGGTGGTATCCTGTTATCATTCATGAGATCAATGAAGCTGTTGCCATTTGGAAAATTGGTATGTGTTTAGTATATGGATGTGCCGTTGAAATTTTGATGGATGCAAAGTTAAATCTTTTGTTGTTTTGACATTTGTTGCATTTGTAACAAAATTTTCCATGAAAAATTAAATATGTGTTTGTTTATATGTAGCAATATCTCATCTTTGTGGGTAAAGGCCAGTTACATTGTCCAGTATGTCAAATTGATGTTGAGAATCTTGGTACTCTCTGGATAGACCCTAGAGAATTCATTTGAATTGGTAGTTGAACTATATAGATCTTTCAGTCAAAAAATAAAAAATAAAAATTATTGTTCAGATCATCACAGTTTTTGGGTCTGATTACTATTTCTCAACTGTTTGCTATGTTCACGTATTAACTCAAGGATTGTTATGTAGTGGGATTAGCACAAGTTGGAGTTAGGGCTATAATCAAACTAAGTTGCTCCAGCTTGACACGTGTTTGGTTCATTAAAGTTCGTTCAAGATTGATTTCTCATGTAAATAAATGAAACTTGAACATATTTTGAAACTCATTGGTGTTTCAAGCTCAACTTGATAAACTCGTATGCATTATGACGAAAACATCTTTCAATTCATAGCAGCACATAAAAACATCTTTGGATTCTTTTAAAAGAGCGACTTAGGGCTCTTGTTTCTTTGAAGATAGCGTGGATCCAATCTGGACCATGCGAGGATTTTCCTCATTGCCTTGGATTGAAATCATTTCATCTATGACAGGTTTAGCTCGTCTTTCTTCTTCCTATTCAATTATGTCTTTTATGCCTTGAAAAATTTCTTCTTCAAAATCATTTTCATTTTTATTTTCACAATTGGTGGGATTAATACTGTTAACTATTGGCAACGCGAAGTATTCAGAATCACTCATTAATTGAAGTTGGGGGGCTTACATTTGATTCAAATTCAAAATAAAAAGAATAATTAGACTCAATTCTTACTTTTGGATTTATAAGCTCTGGGCCTCTCAAATTTAATGATGTGTCAGAATTTGACAGGTCAAATTCTGACTCGTTGAACTCGTTATTAGATTCAGACTCACTGTCAAATTTACACTCGCTGTCAAATTCATGGACAAGACATTTTTCAACGGATCAGTTTTGAGATTGGGTGTTCATATCTACTCGAGTTTGACTCAATTGAAATTTGTTAGAGATTGGTTCAAAAATTAGATAAGTCAAATTTTAACATATTTAGATGTTTGTTAAGTTTTTCATATTAAGTTTAAACATGTTGGTAAACAGGTCGGGTTTCGGACCGAGGTTTGGGTGCTCATCGTGGCATGACCCATGACTCATGTAAGACTTATTAGAATTTAAGTTTGAATTTAAGGGTTGGTTTGGGATGTCCTAAAAAAGTGCACTTTTTGACTTATTGGTGGGTTTGGGTTGGGTTTGATGTGATGTGTTAGAGAGGTGATGTGATTTAAATAAGATGATGTGACTTAAATAAGATAGTGATTTTTTGACTTTTTGACTTATTTAGTACATGCCAAACAAGGCCTAAATTCAGAGTTATCCCAAGAGATAAGGATAGCTTACTATCTCATCTTATTTGGTATGAGGATGGGTGGTTACTTATCTCTATATATTGATCATATCAATATACGTATTATCATTGGAATGGAAAAGGGAAAACAAAACGTAATATTGTATGGGTAAATTTTTTTAGTGCATTCAATCTTTGTATTAATTAAACACCGGCCTTTGTACTGGGAGTTGTGTGGGTATTACTCGTATTGTAGTATCACTCCACTGTTGAGATTTCAACCGGTGATTCGGAGACACTTGATTTATTAATTGGATTCATTCTTTTCAGATTCGAGATATTCAAATATGGATTGAATTCGCTAATCCGCTGCGTGTAGATATTCTTACAAAATAACTCATAAATTGACTCGTTTACGAATAGTATTAAATCTTATCCTTGCATGGAATTATAAAGTTGTATCAGGATCAAGAATTAAGTTTGTTTGTTTATTTTATTTTCTTTCATTAATTCTTCTTGAATCTTATTTGTCCGACGAAAAAAAAAGAAGAAAAAAGGCCACCCTGTAATTGATGACAATGACCAAACACCCACATAGGTTTAGATTGACAAATGGTTGGTAGGGACTTCAATGCATTTTGGAAAGTCACTTATGATGTGTGAAAAGAACAGTAAGAGGTTGGACCTCAAGTTATTTAATCAGCATTTGGTGTGGGTTTAATGCTCTCTGTTGTGCGAATTCTGACTCAAACGGAGCTTATTTTGGGAGGTCGGGACAAGTTCTCATGTTATAGTCTCCTCGCTCGGAACGGCTAACAGGACACCTTGGTGATCTCTGCAAAGGGCGCTGCCTTGGACCTGCGGGAGGGTATGGAGAATTTTCCTGTAACAAAAAAAAGAAAAAAAAAAGAAAAGAAAAAAAAAGAACAGCAAGAAATGTATAAAAGCACCAAGACAAAGGGGTGATTTGGAACTAAGTAAAAAGTTGTGTTTTGTAGATTAGGTGAAAAGTTAGAAGTTAGTTTTTTTTTGGCACAAGTAGCTAAAAAGTTACTTGTGAAATTAGGGCTATACTCTCCCGTTGCAAGATGAGTCACGTGTGAAATTGTAAATTTCTTAAATTGGATGGGAGTATTTTGGTTATTTGATTATGATATGACAACATAAATAAATATTAAGTAAAAAAGTCAAAAAGTAGCTTTTTATTAACTTTTCAAATAATTTTCTGTTTGGTTAAACATTAAAAGTCAACTTTTAATCATTTTCTCAAAACACCCCAAAATAGCTATTCTGTTCCTAATAAGATTAGGTTGTAATTTTTTTTAAAATCCCTCACGGCACGTTTGTTTAGCGGATTAGATTAATAAGGGAATGGTTAGTGAAGAAATTGTTAATGTGGAAATTATTAGTAAGAGGATTAAGTAAAAATGTATTTATTTTTATGATAGTAGGAGAGATGATTAGTGATGAAATTATTAAATTATTTTTATATAAAATAAAAATAAGATATTTGTATATCAAAAAAAAATTCTAAAACAAATATAAATTTTTTTTTTTTACAAATAACAGGCTGCACATAGGTTAAAAAAAAAATCAAAACGTGCAACTCAATCCCCTCAAGATATTTTCAATCCCAGCTTATCTAATAAAAACTTAATCCGGTTGGGGTATGGTAGCAATCCCCTTAACAAAGAAACTACTAAACAAGTTACAATGGAACTCACCTAATTACTACTTCAATTCTATCTCCTAATCTGCAAAAACAAACATGAACTTAATGATTTACTTCCTAGTTTACTTGCCCTTACATGAGTTGAAAAAATGCAAAAAGCCACTTGGAAGTAAATGATTGGGATGGTTTGTGATGGTAAGTTTTACTTGCTTTACAACCATTTAAAATTTAGTGCCTGGGAAGAGAGCGTAAATTTATAACAGTAATGATGGAGATTCTTATAAAAACACAACTTCTATAACTCTAAAAATAATTTGAACAATTTATGTCACTGTCAGATATAATCTCTAAAAAAAATTCAAACATATCAATAGTTAATATATCAGTAGGGGTCGTGGAAATTCTCCTTTATGGGGTCCTAAACATTTTTCAATTAATAATCAATGGTCAATGTGAGAGAAACTAACCACTAACCAATGAAGAGCAAGTCAGGTAGCTTGGATAATGATTTTTTAGTTGGACTTCTCTTGCTCACGTCTCAATATAAGAAAATTTAAAAAGTATGTGAAATTTACTATAAATTTTATTTTAATTATTCAAATAATTTATTTTATAAAATTTTCAATTTATATTGTTCATAAAAAAAATTAAATCAATTTGATAATCAAAATATTTTTATTTTATAATATTTGTTTTTTAAAAAATAAAGTCAATTTTTAAAAATATATTTATCGTTACATTTTTTAAAGACAAATGTGATAAAATAAACATTGTACGATTATTGGATTGGATTCAATTTTTTCAAAGATAAATGTAATAAAATAAAAATTATACAATTATTGGATTAGATTTTTAATGAATCATATATATTAAGTGGCTTATAAAATAAACTATTTGAATTATTAAAACGTGACCCGTGATGGTTACACATGCCTTTAAAATGTGAATATGAAAGAAGTCCAACCCATGATTTTCTATGAATCTTATTCGGTTATGTTTCTTTGAAGTTTAAATTTGAATTTGTCCATTACGTATTTCTTTTAATAATCCGAATTATTCATTTTGTAAAATCCTTAGTATATATTATTCATGAAAAAAAATGGATCAATTTAATAATTGTAGCATTTTTATTTTATTTTATCGTATTTATCTTCAAAAAGATAGATAATCTATTTTTAAGAACATACTTATCGTCCATTTTTAAAAAAATAAATACGATAAAATAAAAAATTTATGATTATTTGATTGACTTAATTTTTTCATAAATGATATACACTAAAAATCTTACAAAATAAATAGTTTATATTTTCATAATAGAACTCTTAATGAACCTCACAAGCCTCTCAAGTTTTGAACTTGAAAGAAGCACAACTCATCTTGTCAAAGACTATACATGCTTTGATTTTCTACACAAGCAAGATGGAAAATAAAGATAAAATTCAAATCATACACATCAAACAATTATATTTTTTTATATAATTAAAAAATTATTTTCAAATATATATTTTTTAATTTTATTAAGAGAAAAAAAAATTATTAAAAATTAAGATTCCAAACATGGTCTAAATTTGATACTGTGGACAATGTTGGACCTCTGTTTTATGGACCGGATTAGAGTCAAACTTTTGTCTCGCTTTACCTTAAACTTAAATTAATTAATTTAAACCACTAGTTACAATAAATTATTAGTTTAACAACTTTAATCATATGACATAAAATTTAATAATACTATTAACTTTAATCATTTGATAGCCTGTGGGACCACCTGAAAATACAATTCTTTTTATTTGGAAGCATACTATTTTAGTAACTTTTAAGTTTTTTTATAAAAAAATGTGCAGAAAAAATAGAAAAAGTGATGTGATTACTTGTAATGAATTTTTAATTTTTTGACTAAAATATTGACAATTTTTAGTGAATTTTTATAAAATTTAATTTAATTTAATTTAATTTATTTTTTACTTTTAGGTCCTTATAACTCAAATTTTATTCAAAAAATTAAAAATAAAAAATTTACTTAAAAATTCAAATTTTATTTTAAAATTCTATAAAAATTAACTTATTTTGTATTTATTAATAGAGGTGGACAAGACACTTTTAAACTTTTATTAACGTTGAAAAAAGTTTAATAAAAACAAAAATCAATCTAAAAAGTAACACAACTTATATATAGTGACCCTTAGATGAGTCCCAATTTTAAAAGCTCTAAAATCTTCTCTATGATATTTGTATAACAAACTAATATATCTATCATTTTAATTTATTCATCCAAAATCCAACAAAATAAAAACTATTTTATTCACGGCTTCCATAATAAGAGTTCAGTTCTACTACATAGCTCGAAACCTTGTGGTTCAAGTGGTTCAAATTTTATTTTCTATTTGCTGTGTGCATGTGCTCAACTCAACTCCCACACCCACATATTTCATTTCAAAAACAAAAAAAAAAAAGAAAAAAGAAAAGAAAAGAACAAAGATTAGAGAGGGAGGAACATTATTGTCTCCTTCGTAACCTACTAGAATAGTGAGAGGAGCGGGTAACAGACCTGTGTGCCGCCGCTGAGCACCGATCTGGGTGCTGCTGTGTGCGTGTGCCACAAGGGTCCTACTGCTGCAGCTGTTGTGTGTGCCACAAGGGTCCCGCCACTGTTTGATTTGAGTGGAAGAGGAGGAGCTTTGCTTTATCCATTGTGCTCTGTCCATAATGGAAGAAGACGAGAAGTCTTCACTGACTTGTGGATAAGGTATTTTGTTTCCCCTTGTGTCATTACTCTTCAATTACTCTGTCCATTGTGGCTGCCATGTTTGAGTTTCAGGAATTTTAAGGAAAATAACTAGTGCTCATGAATGTTAAAACTGGTCCTATCATCAAAATAATTAAGATGATTGTGAAAATAAAAGCTACACCTACTTGATTGTGAAAACTGGGCACTGCGTAAGATTGGTGGAGTGATGATAGAGAGCACTAGAGTTGGAGCTCTAATGCCAACTCTAGTGATGTGGCAATATATATAAAAAAAAAAAAAATTACAACATCATAAGCCAAAACATCAAATCATAATATGGGACCCACCTGTAGAGCTCCCTCTAGAGCCCCTCATTTACAGGTCTCAAACATTTTTGAAGATTGGTGGTCACTACAAGAATTCACACTTTTAGCAACAAAAAAATTGGTCGCTAAAAGTCAATTTTTGGTCGGTAAAAGTTATCCGCGACCAATTTTTTTGGTCGCTAGTTTGGTCGCCAATTGAGGGTCGCGGAAAGTAATTCGCGACCAAAATTTTCGTTGGTCGGCAAAAGTTGGATTTGCCGACTAAATTTTTGGTCGCTAAATATTTAATTACCGCGACTAATTCATTTTGTCGCTAAAACACTTTGGTCGCGAAAAGTCACCTTTTGCCGACCAAATTTCTTAGTCGCCAATTGACACATTTCGCGACCAAAAAGCTTGGTCGCCAATTGTGACATTTCGCGACCAAAAATTTTGGTCGCCAATTGTGACATTCTGCGACCAAAATTAGTTTGGTCGCCAATTGTTACTTTTCGCGACCAAAACTGTTGGTCGGCAAAAGTAAGTTTCCACGACCAACAAAATTTTTGGTCGGCAATACGTGTATTTTTTGCGACCAAAACTCTTGGTCGGCAATTGTCATTTTTTGCCAAAAAAAATAATTTATTTGTCACGACTAATAAATTAGTCGCCAAAGCAGGAAAACAATACACCTGTAATTCCTAATAATTCATTCAATCCATAATAAACCTATAATTTGAAAGTATCATTCAAATTAACTGAATCATTAACATTCGACACAATACATAATTCATTAACATTCGACACAATACAACTATTCTAAGTTTTCATTCACAAGTCACATCCATCTAGCATAACAAATTGAAACAATACATAATTTAGATTTATAGCATTAGGAAAATTGCTTAATCCACTAAGTTGCCTTGATAACCAATCAAAAAGATCCTTGCGCCCTTCCGTGCCAAGCTTCGCATCCATCAAAGCAGTAGTAATGTAAGGCACCTAATAAAGAAATTGATCATTAGAAAATTTATTAGAGAAGCATGATAGTGGCAGCAACACTGGATTGCAAACCTGTATCTTTGCAAAAATCAATTACATACGATGAACATGTACATCGTATTGAGACAACTAGCTGGCATAATAAAACTGTACCTGTTGTTGTACCTGCAAATTTCAGTACACGATGATTAATAAGCTAACAGCCATAACAAATACAGGCATAGTTAACTATCAAAGCTCCATTGATTCAGTTCACTTTTATATATGATTTTTTAATAAAGTCGGTAAAGTTTATCTTAACGAATAATACCACAGATTAATTAAAACATGAATGATTCTGATGTTCCTAGCTTTAGATTAAACTTTGGGTTGTAGATGAGCAGCTTGAGCAGACATTCAATCAGCACTGATGATCAAGGCCCCTAATCTAAGTAATCACACACAAAAGATTAGCGTGTACCAAAAAAAAAATATAAATTTGCAGTTCACATAAATAAGGTGGCATCACATTTGTGCCTCCTTTCCGTTCTCTTTCCCAAGACATCAGGGAAAGCATATTCATCCATTCGGCTACCCTACCTACCAGATATGATATGAATGAATACATCTGATGAGTTTTCCTTAAAAATAATAATAGAAAACAAAATTCCTTAACCATAATCAGGGAAAACTCCAAAAACAAAAAATCACATTCATTTGTACAATGGTCGGAAGTCACTCACTTTCCTATAACAAATTAGAAACTAATGGCAAAAAAAAGATATATGGTAGCAGAAATCCTTCAATAGAGAACAAAAATTTCAAGAAACAAACAAACAAACAAGAAATGACCAAGCATCATATATAGATATCAAAGCAATGTATAACGCAAAATTCTTACAGAATATATGCTTTCTGTCAAAAAGTTTAAGAAACAAATAAATTCATTAATCTAATACTAATAAAATGCATAGGAATTTTGAATTAAGCTCACAGTTTTCATTGTCTTGCCTTTTTCTTTTCAACAAAAAATGGAAACAAATAACAGGAATAGACAAACAGTCAAGGTAAAAAAGACCTTATAATTGACGATTTGGACCCATATCACTAATTATTTAGATATGGCTTTTCTATACCAAGAAGAATCCTAGAATTCAGCTAAACTGATTTATTAAAATGGTAACATCATAAATTATTAAACCTGGTTCAGTGTAACCAAGGGTTTTAGCAGATTTGACAACTTGGCTGAATGGCTTTCCATCTTCTACCTCGCTCATTACATAACCCAGCGTACCTATTCACATACAAGGATATGAAACAAAATGATAAAATTACAACTTAAAAAACAAAGCATGTTCGATATATGCAAGCAAGCATGAAGAAGAAATAAGACATTTCAAAAAAAAATTAAAAAATAAAAATAAATGCTATACCACTTAAGCTCCCAATGATATGGTGCACGGGATCTCCAGACGAAAGTATACGATTTAAGGATGCTATAACAGGGAGGCCAGCACCAACCTGGCAGTTGTCATAGCATGAAATTATTATTTTTTATTAAATATCACAGCATGAAATTATGCAGACTATAAATGATTAATCCTATCAAGCTCAATTTTTATAAACAAAAACTAACAGAAACAATGAAATTTTTATAGTTATAGGAGAAGCAGAAGCAGGTTTAGGGAGCAAGATCTACTCAAGATAAATGGTTTTTCCCAAATGAAACAACTAATTGGCAAAACTATTTAGAAGAGTTTATATTAAAACAAGACTCCGTAAAGAGGTTTCCAAATTATTACAAACAGTTTCTTCCAAGTACCACCAAAACCACTTCCAATTTATTACAAACTGCTTACAAACAGTGTATGGAAGACATTCATAAGTCATAACTGGTTGAATGCTAATATTGGCAGACCCATCTCTACATCAAACAGAAAGCATACAAGCTGAAATATTTAAACCTACATTAAGAGACTTTATACATCTTAACTGGTTCGTAATTGCAGTAATATGTGAAAGAATGCAACAATGTATTTCAATTTAGTATAATTTCATCAACTGAATCACAATTTCAGTCTTGAATATTAGCTCTAAAAGACAAAGAAGAGATTAGCAAAAATTTCAGTTTTGATCTGCAAGTCATAATAATCTGTCCACTCACTATTGCACAACAAAAGTCTCCGACCATCACATTCATATGTGATCTATGTTCCAAGATGTAAAAGCATTTCTATCTGCACCAACCAAGTAAAAAGCACACTCACAGTTGACTCGTGTCGAATGCGACGTGGATATGCAAGCAACTTATCATAATCTTCCTGCAATCCAGACAAAAAATAACTTTTCTTCAGACAACAGAAAGCAGATGAAATATTATATGAAATTTTTTGTAGAGCCATTTGAGACTTCAGTCCAGATTCCTTTAAGATATGTTAATGCATTTCAATCCAGATTCCTTTCATAATAAAAATAGCTCTATCATGGTATGAAGTAGGTTTGCACAACACAAATATCTTCTATGACTTAATAAGGTTAATTATATGCTGTGAGACTAGTTCCATATGGAGGCATCAAATTCCCAAACTATGTGCATAATAGAATCCAAGTGCTCAGCATGTTACAAAAAATACAATCAATTAAAGTAGCAAGTATCATTCCAAACAGCAAGAAATCAGTCATATAAACAGAAAGTACGCAGGCAAAACTGACAAGCTTAACATGCAGTCAGCCGGTCATGACGAAACAGAATCCACGCCTACTAGGACTAGATAAGTTGTTTGGAGATATATAACAATGACATTATAGACAATTACCAACAGCAGCCTACATTCTCAGATTACTCAAAAAAATCAGAAGTCTGACATCAATATGTTACATCCAGTGAAAACTCACTCAGACTAAACACTAATGAACAAAATATGCATCCATACCTCGCCCAAAAACTCCACAACAAAATCATATTCGCCAAACCCATCCTCGCCAAACACAACAAAATATGCATCCATACTAGGACTGGATTGATGCAGACAAAGCTAGAGCAGCAAGCAGGTTACATGACGATGTGGCTCCAAATTGATAAAACTTTTGGTACTTAGTGATGGAGTTATTTCTTTTAGTTATTATGATAATATCATGTCTCTCTCTCTCTCCCTCTCTTGTCAATGCAACTTATCCAGGTAGTTCATGTGGGAATTTATTTCCTCTAACAACCCTCATTAACATGTAGAAATATCTGACACTGCAGAAATATCTGAACTAGAATTAATTTATAATTGGACTCTACCCTCATTAACATGTACACACTTTTTCAAGAGAACATTTGATAAAGCATATGTCAAAAGAAAAACAAGACAATTTACAAAAGTTTCATAGTCCATACCTGCAAGGCATTTTCATGAAATTCATTGTGCACCTACCTCAGATGTGATCTTGGCAACTGGGGAAAACAAAAAGCATAAATCACTTGCATACCCAAAAAGTGTGCTAATATAAAATAAGTGTGCTTAGCCAAAAAAAATAAACAGGTGAATAAAGAATGAACAGGTGAATAAAGAACAATAAGTGTGCTAATATAAAATCTCTCAAAAATCATACCCCAAAAAAAAAACAGCTATTAATATATGGTAGGGTTTTTATGTTCTTTTTTTTGGATACATAAGAAGAGGAACAAAAAGGGAAACAACCCATACACATAGCAGAAACAAAGCAAAGTGCTTAGCCTCAAAAGACACAGGCATGAAGGACAATATCAGAGAACCCCAAATCTAGGTGGTGTAGCACATAGTGGGGAAAGAGAGAGAGAAACACTGAAGAGGCCACAGCCCTAAAACACTCACAATATTATTAATCCAAATCTGCATTATACAAAGCAAAATACAATATTTATACACTGACAATCCCAATCAAAGTGGGAACTAAATCCTAATATATTTGGTAACACCATCAAATATCCTAAGAAAATATTTATTTGAATCCTACCTAAATAATAATAATGATAATAATCTACCAATTACATTTATTGAGTCAAGAAGACTTCGGTCTACACAATGGACCCATGGGCTTCCCCCTAGGCTTCGAAAGTGGATAGTAGGCCTCCAGCCAGTTAAGGGTTGCACCAGGGTAATGAGCATATCTCGAAAGGAAAGACTGTCTCAGATTATTGATTCATTTAAAGACAAGAATGACCTGATAACGGATCTCCAGCTTTCTTAAATGTAGAAAGGAACTGCTCCAGCGTCCCAAAGATTGAAGGCATACAAAAATGCATTAAAGCCCAAAGTTCAGTGAGATTGTTCTGAATAGGAGTGCCAGTCATCAATAACAGTCTTGGCATAACAAAGCGCTCCCTGAGTACATTATACAATACCTGTTAAGGTCTTGGTAGTTAGGAAACTAAAATGAGAGCAAAAAAGAAAACTAATTTAGGTTAAGGATAAATTTGTTTATTTTTGAAAAGTTGGCTTAAGCATAATATTTAACATTCAAATTTATCAGATTTTGCTCCATAAAGCACTTCCAAGGATTGTAGTAGTCTAAAATTGCTCGAAAACTTGAAAGGAAACTAGTTGCTTAGGAGTTGAATCGATGTATCTGAAACATATGTCTGCAAGGGAAAAAATTACATAGATTACTATTCAAGGCACATAACAAGAAATGGGTCTCTTTCAAAACAATTAACAAACACATGGAGTGCATGAACAAGTCCACATGGTTCTGCCAAAATATCCCTCGCGAAACCCAGTTGGGTAGGCCAAAAATGAAGTTCATATGCTAACAGAAGCACATGATGACACCCCCATTTGGTACATACCCAAATCCCCTCCATTGTATTGTCAATTACCCATTTCACACCATACCAAAAAACATTAAAAAAACACATTCAAACTGGGAACAATGGACACAATTGCTTTTTTGTCAAATGAATTCTATAATTGAAACTCCAACAACAGAACACAATTTAGAATATGGGTAAAGATGTGAATGTTACCAGATATATATAGAGAGAGACAGAGAGAGACCGAGGGCAAAGGCTAGAGAGGGAGAGAGCGAGAAACAGAGAGAGAGAGACAGACAGACCGAAAGGATGCGGCGGCGGCGGTGGCGCTAGCAGTGGCGTGCGACGTTGGTCTGAGATGAGGTGAGATTGGGTGAGGATCTTCTAGAAATGAGGAATCCATTAGACAGAGGGCGATGGCGATTTCCGGCGGTGGCGATGTGCGACGGACGTGAGCAATGGTGGTGAGGGACTTCGGTGAGCTACATAGAGGGGGCACCGATTGAGAGAGAGAACACAGAGAGAGGGAGAGGGCAGACCAACGTAGACACAGAGAGCGGGCTAATATAGAAGAGATTAGGGGTTTTTTTTTTTTTTTTTTTTTCTATTTTCCTGGTACAAAACGACGTCGTTTTAACAATAGCGACGAAATTTTTTTGTCGCCAAAAAATTTCAATTCCCGCCTGGACAGACTTTCAAATTTTTCTCCCAAACTTTTGGCGACCAAAAGACCAGATTAGTCGCAGAAAAGGTACCTTCGCCGACAAAAAAAATTAGTCGCCAAATCTTAATCAACGGTGACTAAAATATTTGTTGCTAAAAATACTCATTTCGCGACTAATTTATTTTTGGTCGGCAAAATGTGACATTCCGCGACCAAATTTGTAGTTAGTCGCCAAAAGCATACCAATTTCTGCGACTAACTCATTTTTGGTTGCCAAAATGTGACATTCTGCGACCAACTCATATTTGGTCGCCAAAAATATTGATCATTCGCGACTAATTAATATTTGGTCGCCAAATGTCATTTTTTTGCGACCAAAATTTTTTTGGTCGGCAAAAGTGGTCGGCAAATGTGTTAATTCTTGTAGTGGGTATAAATGGATACTCTATTTATACCACTAATTTGGTGGTATAAAATTGGTGGTACAAACAAAACACTGTTGGTATAAATTTTTTTTGGTATAAATAGAATTTTTGCCTAAGATTAGGACTATGAATTTTTGGTGAAGATGACATTTTTGGTGAAGTTAGGACTATAAATAGATTGGTGGTATAATTTGAACAAAAATATATTTGGTGATACTCTCCTCAAACTGCTTAAGATTGTGAAAATTAGCCACTGCCTAAGATTGACGGTATGAAAGCTACATCTTTATCATATATATACTCTCATGTTTTGAACAATTTGAGGCCATAATTCTAAAATTGTCCACTAACTCTATGTTTTGACCTCCAAATTATTGTTCTTGTTTGCTTCCTTGTAATGTTGATTGTTGTGTGATAAGGTCATCAGTGTTTTGTCCACTAACTCTAAAATTGTCTATTCTATTTCACTTTGAAGCTACAATGGATAGTGATTTGAACAATAATTTATTCAATGGGAGTAAGGAAGTTGAAGAACAGGATAACACTATTTCATTTAATGAGAGTGGTGAAGTTGAAGAACCTAAGAAGGGATGTATTTTACCTCAAAGAAAGAAGTGTACGCATTTTATGCAAAATATACAAAACACTGTGGATTTGCCATAACGTATAGAACACGAAATCTTACAAGTGATGGGGAAGTAAAGTACTTTGGAATTGAACGTACTCGGGCACGGAACAGAACAAAAAGATCAGAAGTAAATCTCTTGGAATCATCTTTGTCATCAAAAATTAATTGTAAAGTAAGGGTAAGAGCCAGTCTACAAAAGGATGAAAGATATAAGTTAATCACAGTTGTGCTTCAGCACACTCATGATTTGATTCCTAGTGACTCACTTTATTTTGCAATGAATAAGAGGATTCTTACTTCGGTGAAGAGGAGACTAGAAGTTAATGATGCAGCAGGGATTGAGGTGGTTAGGAATTTCCATTCCATAGTTGTTGAAGTAGGGGGATATGAGGCATTAACGTTTGATAAACGAGATGCAAGGAATTATATTGTGAATGCTAGAAGATTGAGACTTAGGGTAGGAGACGCCGAATCAGTTACACTTTATTTTCATAAAATGCAACAACAAAATTTGAACTTCTATTCGGCAATTGACCTTGATGAAGATGGTCGCATGCGCAACTCGTTTTGGGCGGATGCAAGGAGTAGGGAGGCTTATAAAGCATTTGGAGATGTTGTCTCCTTTGACACAACCTATTTGACAAACAAATATGATATGCCGTTTGCTCTGTTTGTAGGAGTTAATCACCATGGACAGTCAATTTTGTTTAGTTGTGGGTTGTTATCTATAAGAACACTGAGACATTTATTTGGCTATTCAAAGAATGGTTAAGTTGCATGTTAGATGCTCACCCAAAAACTATCATAACTGACCAGTGTAAAGCTATGCAAAATGCCATAAAAATTGTCTTCCCACAGGCTCGACATCATTGGTGCTTATGGCATATAATGAAGAAAATTCTAGAGAAACTGAGAGGATATTCGCAATATGAATCCATAAAGGTTGCTTTGCAAAATGCAGTTTATGATTCATTTACAAAAGATGAATTTAAGGGATATTGGCACGCAATGGTTGCAAAATTCAATTTGAATGATAACGAGTGCTTAGGGGTATTATACCATGAGCGGCATAGGTGGATTTTTGTCTATGTTAAAGACATATTTTGGGCTGGCATGTCAACTACACAACGAAGTGAGAGCATGAATGCATTTTTTGATAGATATGTGAACTTTAAGACTACCTTAAAGCAATTTGTTAAGCAGTATGACAATGCCTTGAGAAGTAAGGTGGAGAAGGAGACAAAAACAGATTTTAAATCTCGCAACCAATTGTATGATTACTTAACGGTGTATCATTTTGAGAAGCAATTTCGTGCAGCCTACACAAATTCAAAATTTAAAGAAGTTCAAGCAGAAATGAAGTGTCTAGTATACTGTCGCCTGAATCTTGCTAAAGAGGAGGGATCAATTTGTACCTATCATGTGAGGGAGGCTATTCTTTTGGGTGAGGGTATGAAAAAAGTGGAATTTGTTGTATACTGTAATTCAACTGAATGTGAGTTCCAATGTATGTGTCGGTTGTTTGAGTTTAGAGGTATTATGTGTGCCCATTCACTTACTGTGCTCATTGAGAGGTCCATATATGAGATGCCAAATAAATACATTATTTCGAGATGGAGAAAAGATTTGGAAAGAGGGTACACATGCATTCCAACCACATATACTAACTTCGGGGTTGCTCTAAATCCAAAAGTTGCATGATAACTATCACAAAACGTTGGATAAGATCCTAGAACTTGCCACCAATGATGATGGTAAACACAAAGTAATTCAACTTGGGTTGATGGAAATCAAGGACCGAGTGACAACAATTGAATCGGGTAGTGCGAGTAATGTGCCATGTACTAGTACTGTACCACATTCTACTATTATTGTACCACCTTCCCATACTTCACCGAAAAGTCTGCCTGGTCTTAATATTACAAAAGCAAGCATCACTCGCAAGGTACTCAGTCCTTTGGTTGCTCGCCGAAGAGGCCGTCCATGTACGAAACAGAAGGTTAGCAAGGTTGATTAAATAGTGAATCAGTTGAAGGGAAAGAATAAGAAGACTACTCCCATACAGGTAAACTATTAAATTCGCAGTATATATGTAAATTTCAGAATTTTTTTAACTTAAAACATTCACCAATGTGTGTTATTATAGGCTGGCAAGGTGCGTCAAGGTGAATCTCGTAAGTTAAACTTTCCTTCTATGGGAGGCGTGCAAGACACTATGTTTGAACTAGTACGTGTTAAAATATAAAGGTTGTTTTGTATGGTTTTTGTGGATTTATAGTTTAATGCTTGAAATTAGTAATGAAATTGTGTTACTATTTGATGATAAGGTTTCGCAAGATCAACCTTACTATTTTCCTTCTATGGTTGGCACACAAGACAATATATATGTACCGGTATGTGTTGAAAGGACTTAATATATTGCACTTTGTTTGTTGTGGGTTTTTATTTTAATGCTTCAAATTACTAATAAAATTGTGTTACTATTTAATGATAAGGTGCCGCACGATCAACCTTACTATTTTCCTTCTATGGTGGGCACACAAAACAGTATGTTTGCTCCGATACGTGTTCAATATATAACTACACATATTTTAATGATGAATTAAATTTTAGATTGGTCAATATGTTTGTGGACAATATTTGTAATATTTACTTTGTTTATAGGCCCGGGTTAGCCCAATATAAATGGCAGACAATATTGGAAGCACATCTCATACTCAATCAGGAATGGTCAACAATATAAGCAGTCAAAGTTCGACAGCAACATCAAATTGACTTGAATCTAGATGCCAATCCAAATGTCCTATTTTTTTTTAGTTTCGCACTAGTAATTGTATGACATTCGTATGTACTTTGGATAGTTTGGTTTTGATTAAGTTGTTCTGCAAGCAATTGCATACTCCTGAAATTTGAATATTTAACATTGTTGATCATGTTATCTCCCTTTTAAGTTCATTAGAGTGACTTGAGTATTCGAAGTTTTGTCAATATAGGGAGGCTGAAATTTGACTATTTAATAGTGTTGATCATGTTATCTCCCTTCTAAGTTCATTAGAGTGACTTGAGTATTCAAAGTTTTGTTGACAGTCATCAGCTATTAATTTTCAGACTCATTTTATATAAGAATGGATTTGAGGACTTGAGCAATTAAATTAGAATGAATTTCATCCTAAGTAAATTTTTTCTTCTTATTTCTATATTTTACTCATTGTAGATTGCTTATGTTTTACCATTAGACATAATTAAGTGAAATACATGAAGAAACATAATTAAGTGGAACACTGAATGAAATTGAGTCTTGAACTAATAGATTTCTCTAATAACTTGTATTTTGGAATGGTTATATTCATCAACAAAAAATCCCATTTCAAACTGCATTTTCAAGGACCACACTGCTTCGACCACATAATTCAATCATAGAAAGATAGCTCAAGGATCACACTGGGGCACATAAATTGAAATGGCATTGCCAAGGTATAGTAATGGACAAAATCAATTCAATCAAAAAATTGAATGATAAAACCTGGAAAGCTCACATTCATTAGTAGCCTATGGAAATCCATTCAATCCAAACCCATGCACATAGACAACACAAAATGTATCAGGCAGGTATTCATGAAATTCCCCAAAACCTAACTTAGTCATTTACATGATAAAATGCAAAAACAAACAAAACACAATGACATAAATCATTGCCTTGAAGTTCTTCTCCATCCTTTGAAGCCTTCTACCATGCTCATGAATTTCATCGTCTATCTCACAAAGCCTTGTCCTTAGATCGTTTAATACTTCTGTTCTTATAGCTTTCCGAGGTCCAACATTGGAACGAATTGTGGAGCTAGTGTCGTCATCAACCTCATCTACGAATTTGAAGTAATTACAATGTTCCTTATGACTCTACAATGCATAAGAATTAGTCAATCAAATCACATAAATAACTTTGTACATAGTAAAAGATCAATTTCTATAATAGATATTTACATATTTCGATGGGAAAACAAAGAACAAACATCCTTGGTTTCCATTCTCATTCGTTCGTACAATATACGTCACCGCTGTTCTCCCGCAATCACACAATCTGGGTTTTAATCTTATGTTGCTATTATTAGTAGAAGAAGAAGCCATAGTTCTGTAATTTGCATACATAATATCAAAGGCATTTCAATTTGTTCCTGATTATTAGCAAGTCGATTGGAGTAAACTCATCTTAAAATTTTTGTTTTTTTAAGCATAATTTGTTCAACAAATCTTGCAAGATAATTATTATATGGTTTGATAATATCATGTTAACTATGTGTCCAACTAATAATAAGAAACTAAATGAATACATGTGAACTTCTAGACCAACTACATAATCTCAGGACTAATTACATAATCTCAGCAACTATAACTTATGGGTTAGCATCACAAACATGACAAACTTTTGCAGCTTATTATTTCAGCTGGACAATGACAAAAGGACACAATTCAAAACCAATTTCAGAAGCCAAAAATTCAAAAAGTAGGTAGTAGTAAAGAAAACAAATGAACCGACCACATGAAAAACAAGAGATATCTTTGCTTGTTATTGAACTCAAAAGTGATACATGAAAAGAATAAAAAAAATCAAAGAATTGCTTCATATCTCTATTAATAACAAACCACACTCCTCTTAATCTGTAGAAATTAATTAACCTAGCAAACGATAGTGTTCTTAGTGAAAATGGAGAAACTTATCAAACACATCACAAATTAAAGGCAAATCCCAAACCCTAACACAAATTGAAAGCAAAATCCAAACCTAAACAGTCACAATTGACTAATTTCTACAAAAATTGGAGCCAAAACATAAACCCTAGATTTGTGATTTTAGGTTTACCTCAGATTCTGTGTCTTCTCGTTGATTTACCTCAGATTCCGTGTCGTTCGCCGTTGTTCATCCTCGTTCGTCCTCATTCGTCTTCCTTCGTCGTCGATCAAAGAGCGATAAGAAGTGAGAGGGATGACAGAGATGATAGAGATTTCGGGTGAGAGAGATCTGCTGAGCAGAGGTGAGAGTGATCTGGAATAAGAGAGATCTGCTGAGAGGGATCTAGGATGAGAGCTGCTGTTTGAATGGTTTTTGGCTTCAAATAGAGATAGAAAGAAAACATAGAGAGGAGAGAGAAAATATTGACAAAAATATATTTGACTCATTTTTGATTAAGTTTTCGGGCCACTCGAGCCACAAGGTTTTGAGCTACGAAATTTTATTGATAATAGTTGGACAAAACACTCTACTCTACCAAATGTCCCAACAAAAGGGAAAAACAATTTTTTCCAATAAAATAAAAACATCCTTATCCAAAGATTTTCTAACACCACTAAAATAAATATACAATAAAAATACTAAATATTAGAATCAAAAAGCCTAAAAAAATCTATAATGTAAAAAATTAACAAATATTATTTAAATTAAAATTAAAAATATTTAAAAATCCCTATTTGCAATTTTGCTAAATTTCTTAAGATTATTGGGCCTCTCATGTTTATAAATGACGCTCGCAATTTATTATAAGTTAAAAATTAATAATCAAAAAGTAGAAATTAAACGTATCTCTTTGCCAATTTTTAAATAATCAATTTTTTTTCGCCTATTCAAACTATTTGTGTTTAATAAATTATAAATAGAAATTATATCAAACAGTTTGGTACAAAATTTTAAATTAAAATAAATTATAAACACTTATTTAACTTATAACAAACCCTTACAGCTTAAACTTAGTATTTGGTTAGGGAATTTGATGAGAGATTTGGAAAGGGAAAAAAAATGTGAAATATGAATAAAATATAATTACATTTTACCTAGTTTCACACACTTTTTTTTTTCCCTTTCCAAATTTCTCACCAAATCCCCTAACAAAATACAATGTAAATAAATTAGGAGCAATTGCACCGGAGTGGGATTTTGAAGCTAAAAAAAAAAAATTACATATTAATAAAAAACATTGTAATTATAATTATTAATATTCAAAAGTTTCTCACTTATTGATAATTTTTTTTTTAAATTACACTGATTTGCGATAGGATAAATTACCAATACATCATAATAGTTTGATTTAATTCCTATCAAGTCTTATAGAGAATAAGTCTTAATAAAATCGTCGTTAAAAATAATTTTTTGTGACAATTTTTTGCATATGTCGTTAAAAATTGACAACTAGTGACTTTTTATCACGATTTTTACAAATTGTCACTAAAATTTACAATTAGTGACATTTTTTCATGACAAAATTTTCAAACTGTAGCTGAAAATTAAAAATTAGTAACATTTTTTTGTGAGAATTTTTTTAAACTGTCGCTAAAATCTATAATTAATGACATTTTTTGTAACAAATTTTCAAACTGTCGTTGAAAATTAATAATTTGTGACTTTTTTTTAATAGTTTTCGATGAAAAATGCCATTAATTATTATAAGACCTATTAGACAATACGTCTACCTATTAGAACTTACACGCAAGTCTCATATATTCCCAATGACTTAAGAGAAAATTATATATCAGTGAGAAATCAAAAAATTATTTACAAAAAAATTATAAACTTACTCACCTTTTTCTTAAATGTTTTTTGGGTAAATTACAATTTGCCTCCCTAAAGTTTCACCCATTTCTCACTTTGGCCCTTTAAGTTTGATTTTTTTCACTTTGACCCTTGATGTTTACAATCCTTCCCACTTTGGTCATTTATGTTTGCAATCCTTCCCATTTTGACCCTTTAAGTTTGATTTTTCCCACTTTAGCTCTTCATGTTTGTAATCCTTCTCACTTTGACCCTTCATATTTGCAATCATTCTCACTTTACTCCTAGACTAACTTCCATTCCAAAAAGTAACATAATTTGTCACATCACTAACACATCATCTCTATATGTGGTGTAAAAAATTCACTAAAGATGCAAAAAATAAAAAATAAAAAACAAAAAAATTGAAAATTTTTTTTAGTCTTTAGTGAACTTGTTTTTCAAATTTATTCATAAACATTATTACATTATAGATGCATCTAGGTTAGATGCACCTAAAAAAAAAACAAATTTAACTAAAAAAAGAAAAAAGCTCACTAAAGACGAAAAAATGATAGTAAATTTTTCATTTTAGAATTGACAATACGGGTCTTTGAGTCAGTATATTTTCATTTTTTTTTTGTCTTTAATAAACTTTTTTCTTTTTTTAGTTAAATTTGTTTTTATTTTTTTAGCTACATCTAATCTAGATGCATCTATAATATAATAATGTCTATGAATAAATTTGAAAAAAAGTTCACTAAAGAGTAAAAAAAATTATATTTTTTTTGTTTTCTATTTTTTATTTTTTGCATTTTTAGTGAATTTTTTACATCACACATGGAGCTGATGTGGTAGATTCTGTTAGTTTTTTTTTATGGAAGTTAGTCAAGGAATAAAGTGAGAAAGATTACAAATATGAAGGGCCAAAGTAGAATGGATTGCAAAAATAAAGGGCCAAAGTAAAAAAAAATTAAATTTAAAAGGTCAAAGTGAGAAATGGGTGAAATTTTAAGGGGACAAAGTGTAATTTACCCTTTTTTTTTATTCTCCACTTCCCCCCATGAATTAATTGAAATAACTAATTATAACTAAACCATTAATTTAACAACTTTAATAATTTGAAATCATATATTATACACCACCTGATAAAACATGAGTTTCTTTAAAAAATATTCCCAAAAAAAAACTAATTAGAGAATTGACCCACTTTTCAAACTATTTAGGAGACTAACCTACTTTTTGAAATCACATTTTCAAAATGGGATTTTGAAATTGAAATTGCATCTTGAACATGCAATTTCACCTTAAAATCGCAAGTTGAAAATGATGATGTGGTGAAATTGCATGTTGAAAATGCGATTTCAATGAAATCGCATGTTGAAAATGCAATTTCAATTTCAAAATCGCATTTTCAAAATGCGATTTCAAAAGCAGGTTAGTTTTCCAAATAGTTTGAATAGCGGGTCAATTCGCTAAATAGTTTCTTTTTTTGGATTATTTGAAAAAAAAAATCGAGAAAACAGTGGGTGTTTTGTCAGTTAATATTGTCTTTGTTTTTGCGTTTATTAGGATTTAGTTTATCATCCGTGTCGGATTTGCACCTAAAAATGGCGAACCTTTTTGATATACATGCTCCATTGGTGTGCTTTTAGAGAGAGAACGAGACAAGAGAGAGGAGAGAGAGTAAAGAAAATGAGGTTGAACTGGAAATCATGGTGGTGGTTCTTTCACAAACACCACCTCCTGTTTGTGAAATTGTCTGTTTCGATTCTCTTACTGGGTCTCACTCTCAGACTTCTCTTCTCCAAATCAACTGGGTTTTCGAATGTCGCTGAAACTCCATTCATTGATAAGACAATGAGCTCAGACCCACCAGTTTTGATCGATTCTTCTCTTATTGAGAAGACAATGAATCCAGAACCACAAGTTTCTGTTGATTTTATTGAAGATTCAGATCAGATTCCTCGAAGTGGTACTCAATTTTTTTTGCTATTATGAATTGGGTTTCTCTTATTTTTACTTGGTTTTTCTTTGATCAATGGCAATTGTTAAGAAATTCAAATCAACAAAGGAAATAAAAGAAGTGGACTGTGCATTGATGAACTCAGTTCGTACAGATCTGCAAGAACAAACAATGGAGGTTTATTTTGAACAAATAACCCCAATTTCAAATAAATTTATCGCCTAAAACTGTTAAAACTGTTAATCACTTGAAGATACAAAGCAATAAAAAATAAACAAAATAAGTTGGTGCCCAGTGACAAATTATTAGAATAATAGTAGTTGAGGGGATAATTTTTTTGGAGCTTAATTACTCTTAACACACCCGGGAATGGGGAGTTTGTTGAGTAGAGTATCTATAAAAAATAAAATTAAAAAAGTTCAAATTAATCAGACATTCATAACCACATGATCAAGGGGAAATCCAATTTATTTTCTAATGGAGCATTTTGTCAATAACCAAATAGAGATGAGGTTATGTGTGAAGGCAATAAAAAGTGGGAAAACTTTCTACTATATAATTTGGAGTATAAAAGTAGACCTTTTCTTTTTATGTATGTATCAATTCTGGAATTAGCTTTAGCAAAAATGACAGCTTCTTTTGAGAGAACTGGGGATTTGCTTTGACCTGAACCTGATCCTCCCTTTCCAATAGCACCTATCTTTCACCCTCACTCGATGGCTTGATCATAACTGAAGCAGCCACCGTGATTTCTTCAACCAAATCAACAATCACTCCTTCGACACCCGTTAAATGTTGCAAGTAAACTGCTTTGGGCACGTTGCTGAAACATTGAATGAAATTCATAATTAGCAACCACATGACAAATATGCAATTCATTCTAATAAGGAAATTTGAATTGAAAATTAGAACTTACTTTAATTTGCCATATGTTAAGAGTGGGAGCTTAGCCTTCTTGATCTTGGTTAGTGCCCCAGGATTTCTAAAAAAATCCTTTGACCTCCAACACAATCCCTTGCAAACCACCTTCTAAGCACAGCTTTATGGCCTCCTCTAAGGAGTTCCTTCTCACATCATATTAAATCTTAGTTCCACCTTTTGTAAGAAAAAAAACCTTATTTCAATCAGCAACGAACATAATTAGAACACTCTTTTCATCCTCATTTACCATGTTATGAAAGAAAAACTTTTGAATGGGTTTTCTCAATTATGGAGAGTAAACTTACAGTGTAGGTGCTCTGTAGTTTCCTGGCAAGTAGTGCCACAACAGGGTGGAAGGTTGAGAAAATTATTGGTCTATTCTTGGCATGATCAAACATGACCTGAATTACAAAATTTCAGATGCTTAGCAAGTCCACAACCAAAAAAATAGTAAATTAGGCTTACAATACTTGAGCAAAGACTCATCAGGATTCTCAAAAACATTAAAAAAAAATTGTGGGTTTGGGAGAATGGAATGTATTAGATTGATTAAAAACCCTAAAATTTGTGGGTTTGGGAGACGATATCCAACCTAAACGGCCCATAAACAAAACCCTAAAATAATTACCAAAATAGACATAGCATACCAAAACAGTAACAACCCAACAGAGAAAGAGAGTTCGAGAGCAGCGAGAGGGAGGGTTGCGAATGCAAGGGTTATAGATCACTACATCATGAATCAAACGATCTAGGGAGATAAAAATATGTGTGATGCCCAAAAAATGAGGCACCAAAGCGTCGAACATATGTAAACAAAAAGAAAGATCAAAAATTGAAACAAAGAGAGAAGGGGAGAGGCATAAATCGATATTACCTTGCAAGCCGAGTTCGAAGTAGCGAGAGGGAAGGTAACAAGTGCGAGTTTGATTTTCAGAACCTTGAAGCTACCGAAACAATTGAATACAGATCATGTGTGTGATGCGTAAAAAATGAGGCACCAAAGCATCGAACAGATATAAACAAAAAGAAAGATCAGAAATCGAAACAGAGAGAGAAGGGGAGAGGCAGAAATCGAGGACATCTTACCTTGCGAGCCGAGCGAAGAGGGAGGGGAGGAGCGAGCAGCGTCGGTATGAAGAGGAAAGAAGAACAACAGACAGGGAGAGAGAGATAAAGAGGGAATGAGGGAGGAGACGTGGGTGAGAACAGAGAGGAAGAGAGAAATACAGAGGGATGGTGGGGAGACATGGGTAGGTGGGAAGCTTAGGAGAAAAATGTTTGGGCGGGAACTATCATTAATCTAAATCATTAATATAAATTTATCATTAATCTGAACCATTAATATAAATTTAAGATTCATCTGAACCTTTAAAATCAAATGTATCTCTGATACATTTTATATATTTTCAAAAATTATCTTGCTTTATTATATAAATATATGTCTCACACACACACACACACACACATATATATATATTTCCATATAATTTTTTCCTTTCATTATTATTTGTTAATCAGTCCCGTTACGTAGCTCAAAATTTCCAACTTGAAATTGGCCCGAATCCAAAACAACGTCGTTTTGGAATTTTTTTTTTTCTTCCTCTATCTCCTCTATCTGTTCTTCCTCTGTTTTTTTTTTCTTTGCTTCTTCCATAACTCAGAATAAAAAAAAAAAAAAAAAGAGATAGAGAGGAAAAGTAAAAAAGAATCAACATGATATATGCTTGTGTTGTGCTTAAGAGCATCATCATCAGCAACAACAACATCATCATCAACAACAACAACACATTCGCACAAAACAAAAACAAAAAAAATTTAAATTGTAGAATTTGAAAAAAAAAATTCAACAGCACAACATCATCATCAACAACAACCAACAATCATCAATATTTTTTTTTTCTTTTTCCTTCATCTTTTTTATCTTCAGATCTAGATCCACTAGAAAGAAGAAAAAGAGAGAGAGAGTGAGAGAGAGAAAACGGAGTTTGAAAGAGGCGATCATCATCAACAACAACACACATCATCATCAACAACAACCAACAATCACCACAAAAAAAAAAAAAAAAAATTGTAAAAAAAAATTGTAGAATCTGAAAGAGGCGAGAGACCTACCAGCGATCTGCAGATCTAGAAGGCAATACCCACTGGCACTTTCACTGGCAGAGAGATGCCGCCATCACTGTCGATCTTCCTTCTCTTCCTCCTCCACTATCACCATCTTCTTCTCTTCCTCCTCCTCCTTTCCATCTTTTCTCCTTCTCCTCTCTCTCTTTCTCTTCGTCTCTCCCTCTATTTCACATATAAAAGAGGGAAGAAAGAAAAAAAATAAATAAATCCAAAACGATATCGTTTTTTATTCGGGCCAATTTCGAACTCGGAAATTTCGAGCTCTGAAGCATTTTTCTTTGTTAATATATATAGGAATATATGCCATATATATATATATCAATACCTAATATATTTGGGAATATATTTCATATATATATTAACATTATTATTATTACTACTACTACTTTTAGAATTTTTTATTCTAGAATGTAAATCAAAAAATGTCACTAAAGTTGTAAAAAAAAAATAAAAAAATAATTCCCACCTAGCTTTTCTCAATAATAAAAACTTTGTCTAAGGCATCAATTTCTTTAACAACAAGATCTTTATGTTAAAAACAAAAAAATAAAATGAATTCATAGATTAAGACCTTTGAACTATCATGACTGCCTATTTTGGTAGAGCATGATTAGAAGTCAGTTTTTTGATTTTTTTGAATCATATTACCTCTTAATTTTTTTCATATTAAAAAAAATAAAAAAATAAGCTTTTAACCTCCTTCTCAAAATATGCATAAAAGTTTTCAATTCCATATATCTTTAGGAAGAAATAGTTGTGGATGATGGTGTCCAAACAATTACAATGCAATAGTTAAAATTATGGGTTAATTAACAAAAAGTAATAAAATTAAAACTCAATTTGTGCGTTAAGTAGAGTTTAAACTTATAGACCTTGCAAGTCAAGTTGAAGGACTTTTTTTTAAGAATCTCAAACATTTTTCGTAATTAAAATACGTGTTAAGTGAGTGTAAAATAAAAAAGAAAAAGATGAAAAAATTGTCAATCTCCAACCCTATTTTTTCTCTTTCTTCTTCTAACACACTGCATCGATCCCTCTCTCCCGTGTTTGCTTTACAATTCGCTATAATAGGTATGGAAACAAACTTTTGACACCATTAAATGTAAAAAAATAAATGCAGAGATTATTAATCAATCGCGGTCAACTAGTTAGATACAACTATAACAAATGGTTCTTATTTATTTTATT
Source organism: Camellia granthamiana (assembly GCA_036172215.1). Classification (NCBI taxonomy): domain Eukaryota; kingdom Viridiplantae; phylum Streptophyta; class Magnoliopsida; order Ericales; family Theaceae; genus Camellia; species Camellia granthamiana. The sequence goes on along the minus strand of CM069913.1, from coordinate 4,989,779 downwards.
TTACTGTAATGACTAGGTGTGTTACTCATTTTATTTTCTTTCTTTCTCCCTCGCTTAACCATGGGTTCGTCTTGTTGGGGTGTCGGTTTGACTTGGAACCTTGTTAATCGTTTGGGTTTGTTGTGTTTGGAAGTTTTTCTCAAAATTTTGTTCTTGTTCATCCCGATGTTGAATTTCACTTGTTTCGAAAGGTGCGAGGTCGGGTTTGGAAAGTCTGGAGTTAAGCTGAGAAAATTCTGAGTTGGAGGACCAGGGCCGCATGTGCGCGACCTTGGGTCGCATGTGCGAGAGAGGGGCCGCACGTACAGAATACAGGGGTAGACCTGGGTGCATACTGAAATAAATGCACGTGAAGCAGCAGGTGCGAGAAGGAGGGGCGCTGCACGTGCAGGGATGTAGGCCGCACTTGCGGGAGGCACGCTCCGCACGTGCAGGGATGGGTGCCGCATGTGCGGGAAACGCTGAGTCCAAAAAATTCAGTTTTTCTTTCTTTTTGGGCTGTGTGTATCACTTTTTACACATCTCTCGCTCTCTAAAAATCATTTCCTCTCCCTTCTCTTTAGATTTCCTACACCAAACCTCTTAGAACTCTTGATCTCTTTAGATCTATTGCATTTTTAACCCAAGCTTCTTCATCAAAGTTGGGGAGCTAACCGAGGGCTTCGTTGTGTGCGGTGAAGATCGTGTTTCAACACAGACGATTTTAAGGGTTTCATCCCATTTCCTTCTCCAAACTTGAGGTAGGGATTACTCTTGGAGTTATATATATATTTTTTCTAGATTTTGTAAATTTTCAAAATTTCCCATTGTAAATGTTGAAACTTGATTTTGGCTAAAAAATGCGGGTGGTTTGAGAATGGTTTTTCCTCCTAGGTCTTTTAAAATGATCTCTTGAAAATTTTGAACTACATTGGTTGAGAAAAAGAAACTTTTTTGAAGGAAAACCCCTTTCAAGAGATTTGAATGTGCTTGGTTGTGGTGAGGAAAACTAGGGATTTGGGGTTTGAAAGGTTGTTGAGAACTCATAGATAACATTGTCACTATATTATCCTTTTGTGCCAAAATGCTTAATGATTGGAAATTTCTCATCGATATATATATATATATATATGTATATGTGTATATAAATAGATACACAAATGATGGACTTCATGAAATATGAGAAGTGGTGATGTTGGAAATTGTTGTGCTAAGGTATTAATATGGTTTTGAAATGATTAAATTATTGGGAAAAGTTCGGAATATGGAAACGTTGCTATCTATTGATGGAATTAAATGCATATGTGGCTATTGTGTGTAATAGCATCGAAGGGAGATGGAAATTTTGTTTTCTTATGGAATTATTGTTGAAATAATTGAAAATAGAGAAATATAACGTAGCATTGGTGAATTTTGCATTTACATGTTCATTCAATTGATTATTACACTTCTTAAATTGAGTTTGGGAACTTTGCATTGAGAAAAGAATATTGTGCACGAACCTATTTTTGAAATGTTTTGGGGTAAATATATTGGTAAGTCTGGATAGGAGGTATAGATGAAATTGATTAAGTTGGCCTGAGTGTCCGGGGTGAAAGACCGAAAACACGCGCGGATGAGGTACCACTTCCCTTTCGGTTAGCAACCGGTAAAGTGGGGTTTGGTAGTGCTAGTTAAGCCTACTTGCAGACACCAACCTAGGGATTACCTGAGTCGTATTTACCGCCCTATTGGATTAAATTGTAAATTTCTGAACTGCTGAGATCTCAAGTTATTATTGAACATGGTTTTTAGAAGATGTAAATGTAATCTTCTTTTAAAAGGGCATAGCATGGCATATGCATTTCATATTGGGAATCTTGCATAAATGTATATACTTTATTAAGAATTTTCTATTGGGTTTTAAGCTCATCCCTATGGGATTTTGGTGTAGGAAAAGGTGTGGTGATTCCGCCGAATTAAGGGCGTGAACGTATTTTGTGGAGAGCAATGACTCTTATTTTGTTGTGGTTCATTTTGCAAGCCAAGGGCTATAAATGTATGAGTTCGTAATACCGTTTTTGTGTAACCAGGCTTAAGCCTTGAAATTTGTAGGCCCTTGAGGGTCATTTTATTTACTTTTGTATCTAATGTCCGACATGCTAGAGATTCATGTGTATGATATCATTTAAATTCATACAAAAATTATACTTTTACATTCCACTTGACTAGAAAAATGAAAAAAAGTAAAAACAAAATTTTAAAATGTCTACTAAAGATGAAAATTTTGACTTTTTGTACTTTAAGAAATAGAATTACTTAAGTATTTTTTTTCTTCAACAAAATTTAGAGTCCCGACTATCATAGGGTTGAGTTTGGCATTTAATTAAAAACACACACACACATGCACACACACATTTTAGCTATAAAACAAAAAGACATATTTTTATCATTTTTAGTTATTACTATAATAGCTTCACATATTAATTTATTGTAAATTTTAATTTGTAACGATTTCTTTATATATTAATCTGTGTAAGTAAATTTTTTTAACAATTATATATGCAAATTAAAATTGAGATTATTTATTTAATTTTTTTAAAATATGCATAGAAGTTCCATGTTTTAAATTCCCCTATATGCCATTTGGGAAACCTCTTTTCAGTGACATCACCTCTCTATTTTTTTATATATATTTTTTTAAAAAATCCAAAAATCCAAAAAGTTAATTTTTAATTTACTTTCCAAAGCAACATAATCAATCCTACCTTTTGCTCATAACTGGCTTGAAGAGCACTTTCCATTTTATAAAGTTTGTAGTTGCAATTACTTAAAATATATAAAAATAAAAAATAAAATCAACTTAATTTTGTCTTAATAGAATTTTTTTCAAAAAAAAAAAATACTCATAAAATTTAAAAAATAATATAATAAAATAAAATAAGTCACTTTTTTTGAGCTAAAAAACCATAAATCAAATAAGTTTACGTCCAGTAGCCCAAAGAAATGAAAGAATCGGTTACATTTTCATATAATTTCCTCTTATAAATAGACTAAAAAATCGAACAAATCTTTTTTTAATCAATTCACCCATTTTTTTCCTTTAACACAGAATACATATAAATAAATAATTTTTTTTTATAAAATTTACAAATTAGATTCAATTATAAAAAAATAAAAGTCATATTATATTTTGTATTTGATAACGACGGCAATAAAATCTTACTTTTAGTCGTAACTAACGCATTTGAACCTACCCACCTTTCAGGATAAAGCCAAGAAACTTTTCCTCTCTCTCTCTCTAAAGTTATGTAACCATCTCAACATCTTTGTCTTTTTTCCCAAGAAATAAACAAACAATGGATTAGAAAATTCTTCAATCAGAAACCCAAAACAATCACAAACCCAACAACTCTCTCGTATGGGATTGTGGAAGCTCACTCTACGACTCTTTCAAGCTCAAATCCTTCGAACGCCAACTTCACTCCACCATTTCTTCTAGAACCGTCTCCATGCCTCGCTTATCCTATCACCACCACCCGCCACCACTTCCATCGCCGCAACAGCCACCACTTCCACCACAACCTATCTCCAAAAAATCCTCAAAATTTTCTCGGTCATTTCACAAATTTCTTCGATCTATTTTCAGCCCCAAACAAGTGAAAGCAGGATCGCAAGACCCATTTTTTGCTATTTTCGACAAGTCGGGCCCGCTTTCAACCATTCCAGAAGTGCCAGAGAGTGGCAGCGGCAGCGGGATTTTGCCAGAGTTTAAGTCGGTGGCGGCGGTAAGAAAGTCAACCTCTAAGCGGTTCACCGCCACCACTTCTATCGGTATTTCATGTGCTTCAAAGACCCCCCCAAAAAAAAAACTTCATATTATTGTGTGTTCATATAGCGTGTTTCCAATTATGTGTGTTTTTAGAATGTTGTTAATTATTATTTAATGAGTTTTAGTTGATTATAATCATTTTCAACTTTGGTTTGTGATATGTGAATCTTTTTTTTTTTTTTTAAAGAATTGTGAATCTTGTTAATTATATGAAAAAAATAAATTTTTGTTTTACATTAATTTTATACAAATTTTTACTAGAATGATATGGTAGCAACATTATGATCATTAACAATCATTTTGATAAATTATTTATTTTGAATTACTAGGCCCACAATGCAGTTACGTTACTTTGTACAATTTTTTTGAATATATATTTATTTGTATTATATTAATCAAATTATATTTGTAAACTCATTTCATGTACGCTTTTTTTTTTTTTTTTTTTTTTTTTTTTTTTTTAATAGATGGTGAACTCATTTCATGTGCTTGAGAGACCTAAAAACTTTGACTTGTGGAATAATATATTATGTGTGAATAGTGTGTTTGCAATTATGTGTGCATGATATTTTTTAGAATGTAGTTAATTATTATTTAATGAGTAGTGGTTTTGAACTTTGGCTGATTATATATATTGATATGGATGTTCTAACGTAGATAAAATTTTTGAGGTCAATTTTTAGTTAGAGGTTCGGTAAGGAACAGATGAAGTGTCTTGGGTGTCATGTGAACCATCTTACCAATAAAAGGGGGCATTTTGATTATCAAACAAATTTTTTTTTCTTTTTTATTTTATTTTATTTTAGTTATTGATGGAGAATTGCAAATAAACTCGAGATACTTATTGATGGAGAATTGGCGCCGTCTGTGGGAAGAACAGACAAGAACAACCTCTTGATCAAGTGTTTTTCTCTCAAAATTCGATGGTCAACAATGAAGAACTACCGCAGTCCGCCATTGACGGACAAACTCCAGACGGAGGTGCAAGGCGCGAAGGCCTACCTTTGGTCCCTCCCATGGCGAACCTGGAACCACAAAGGCAAAATTCCAGGAGGGATGCAAGGGGACGAAGGAGGAATAGCAGCCCTCATCTCTCTCATTCGCAAAGCCAAGAAAGGCAAAGGCGCAGGGTTGATCCTCAGGCCTTGGAGGATCGCGTCAAAGCACAAGACGAGTTGATACGGCGGATGGCGGCAGACATGGAATCTCTCAAACGCCAGGTGAAAGGAAAAGAAGTGGCGACAGGAGAGGGGCGCACAAACAAGACGCCCCCTCGCCACTCAGAGGGTCGTAGTAGGAATTCTACACCCTCCCAAGCAGAAGAGAGAAGCCTCAGGACAGGCGATACGCAATCAAGGTCTTCCAGAACTCGTCACTCCAGGTCTGAGAGGGCGAGATCTGAAAGGTCTTACACGGAAGGAAGCACATACCGGCCTTCGCATACGCACCAAACAAGGTCCAGACAAACGGAGTTACCCAGGTCATCCGACCTACGAACCGTGCTAGAAGAAAAGGCACGACGCAGGGAGGATGCCAGGGCGCGTGATCCACATAGAGTTTCGGCCTTACAGCGGTTGGCTCCTCGGACGCATGGAAGCGTCGAGGTTGGAATGCCACAACCGCGCCCAGCCTACGAACCAACGGACAAAGTATTGGCAAGGCTGCAGACCTCACCGTTCGTCCCCGCAATTGAGAACGCGCCTTTACCGTCAGGCTTTCTACAGCCGAAGTTCACTACATACGAGGGGAAGACGGACCCCTACTTGCACTTAAGCCACTTCCGCCAGGTCATGGCTGTATACCGGCGGAACGAGGCCTTAATGTGCATCTTGTTTCCCTCAAGCCTTGGTGACCTTGGCTTGACTTGGTTTGAGAAACTCCCAGAGGGCAGCATAGCCTCCTGGGCGCAGTTGGCAGAAGCATTTGTCACAAGATTCAGAACAAACACTAAGACTCCGGTGGAGATCGACCAGCTACTTTCCATCGACATGGGCGAAAAAGAGACCCTGAGGTCATATAACAGTCGTTATTGGGAGACATTCAACCAGATTGGGGACTGCCCAACCAATCTTGCCATTGCGCAATACAAGAGGGGACTCCCAGTTGGGAACAGACTGAGGGATTCTATAACCATGACGCCACCTCTTACCATGGAAGCCCTGATGGAAAGAGTGCATCAGCACATCAGGGTGGAAGAGGATGGCGCCGGTGCCAAAGCAAAGTCTGGCACGACCGCAGCGCCAGAAAAGAAGGCCTCAGCAAAGGTCAATGCGGTAAATCGGCCGAACAAAAATGGGCGTGGAAGACGCGACAACGAAGAAGACCGAGACGAGAGGTGGTTGAGAGTCCGCACTGCCATCACCACGGTCTTCAAGAAGCCGATCTACCGAATACTTAGCGAAATTCGAGACGAACCTTTCGTCAAGTGGCCAGCCAAGTTAGGCGAGGCACAGAAGGACTATGACGATAGATCACGGTGCACCTTCCACAAAGAAAAGGGGCACCGAACTGAGAACTGCACCCCGTTGAGGCAGCATTTGGAGGAGTTGGTGGCGGCGGGCCACTTAGACAAATACATTGAAGGAGGGGCACAGCCAGCCCCCCAGGACCGTAATAACCCCAACGGAATGCCAATCGACGCTCCACCTCAAGGCATTATCAATGTGATACATGGAGTTTTCGAACCTGAGCGTGTATGTGAGCTCAGAGGTTCGATCAAAAAGGCTGAGCACTTAAGGGAAGTACTAAGTGCCCAACCAGTCGCCAAGAAGGGGAGGACAGAGGCTACAAATGTTATGTCTTTTTCGGATAAAGACTTGGACAGAATATATTGCCCCCATAATGATGCCCTGGTCGTCACTCTCCGAGTCAAGGATTTTGACGTCAAGCGGATTCTGATTGACCAGGGTAGTTCGTGCGAAATCATGTATTATGAGACGTTCAAACAATTGAAGTTGCAAGATAAAGACTTAGCACCTGCAGTGTCACCTTTGATTGGATTTAACTCGATGCCAGAATGGCCAGTAGGCAAGATCATCCTTCCAGTCAGAGCAGGGAGTGTGACGAAGCAAGTAGAGTTCTGGGTGTTAAAGGTCCCATCTACCTATAACATCATCCTGGGCAGAACATGGCTGCACGCCATGCGCTCGGTGGCGTCATCCTAGCACCAAGTGATGCGGTTCCCAAATGACACCGGAGTAATAGAGGAAGTTTATGGAGACCAAATTATGTCCAAGCAATGTTTCGTCACAGTGAACGGAAGCCGCGCTACAAAGGGGTATGTTCATTCGGTCGAAGAACCGGAGAGTAATGAACTATTCGCAGACGTCGGCAAAGCAGCAAGCCAGAAAGCAGTGGAAGACTTGGTGGAAGTCAGAATAGACGAAAAGAACCCGGATAAGTTCTTTCTGCTTGGTTCGTCGTTGTCCGGCGCTGAGAGGTTAGAGGTCTTGGAATTTTTGACCTCTAACATCGAAGTGTTTGCCTGGACTCCATACGACATGCCAGGCATTGACCCCAACTTCATCTGCCACCAACTCAATGTCCACCCATCAGCCAGGCCAATCATTCAGCGCACCCGCAGATCGGCACTCCACCACGCCGAGATAGTGGCGGAAGAAGTGGGAAACTTGTTGGAAGCAGGGGCAATCAGAGAGGTGCACTACCCCAGATGGATCTCCAACACAGTCGTCGTGCCAAAGAAGAATGGCAAGTGGCGCGTCTGCGTCGACTACAAAACTGTCAACAAAGCATGCCCTAAAGATAGCTTTCCTCTACCACGGATTGATCAACTGGTAGACCTAACTGCGGGGCACAACCGACTAAGCTTCTTGGATGCATACAGAGGCTACCACCAGATCGCAATGCATGAACCGGACCAGGAGGTCACATCTTTCACCACACCAAGGGGACTCTACTGCTACAAGGTCATGCCCTTTGGCCTAAAGAATGCAGGGGCGACATTCCAGAGAATGGTTACCAAGATGTTTGAGCCGTTGTTAGGCAAAACAATGGAGGCATACATCGATGATATGGTGGTCAAGAGCAAGGATGAGAATGACCACCTGAAGGACCTAAGTGAGATGTTTGAGATCCTGAAGAAGCATAAGTTACGCCTCAACGCGTCGAAGTGTGCTTTCGGGGTAGGATCAGGCAAATTCTTAGGCTTTTTGGTGACCAACCGAGGTATAGAAGCAGACCCATCTCAGATCAAGGCAATACAAGATCTGGAGAGACCGAACTCAGTGAAAGAAGTGCAGCATCTCACCGGAATGGCAGCCGCGCTCAATCGGTTCATTAGCCGATCGTCAGATAGGCTACGACCCTTTTTTCATGCACTCAAGGCCAAGTTTCAGTGGGACGAAGAATGTGACCGAGCTCTGGAAAGCTTGAAGGAATACATGTCTTCTCCACCACTACTTGTAACACCAATTCCTGGAGAAGAACTCTTCTTATATCTGGCAGTGTCGCAGCACGCAGTCAGCGCGGTGTTGGTCCGTGCAGAAGGAGTCCAACATCTGCCCATCTACTATGTTAGCAAGACACTGCTGGGCGCCGAAACAAGGTATTTGCCACTGGAGAAACTGGCGTTAGCCTTGATGATGGCCTCAAGAAAGTTGTCGCACTACTTTCACGCCCACACTGTAGTTATCCTTACAGCCTTCCCACTAAAGGCTTTGTTTGAAAGGGCGAATTTCTTTGGGAGAATTCTGAAGTGGGCAGTAGAGTTGGGACAATACGACATCAAGTTCCAACCCAGAACCGCAATAAAAGCTCAAGCATTGGCGGATTTTGTCGCAGAGTTCACTCCTGGAAGTCATCATATCTGCCCAGTCGACCTGACTGACTCAACCGAACTAGGGACAGAAGTTGACGTCGGAATAACGCAACCCCTGGTATTGGTTACTCAACCAAGTCCTAAGGCAGACCGGAGTAATACAAACAAGGAAGAAGTAAACCATGCTACACCAAGTCCAGACTCGCCAACGAAGAAAAACTTGGTGCAACAAGATGACAAGGGGCAAGCAGCAGGCCTGGACTTAGATGGCGAAATTAGCAACATGGAAGATCCCAAGGCATCATCCGATCCCTCCACTTGTTGGAAGTTGTTCGTTGGGGAGATGTGGAAGCTCTTTGTGGATGGAGCATCCAATCGACATGGAGCAGGACTTGGCATAGTCCTCATCTCTCCAGACGGCCTGGTAGTGGAGCAGGCAATCAACCTTGGCTTCCCAGCGTCAAACAATGAAGCGGAGTACGAAGCGCTTCTTGCAGGACTCAAGTCAGCAGCCTACATGAAGACCACCGAACTCATGGTCTACAGCGATTCACAGTTGGTGGTAAATCAAATTTCTGGCGATTACGAAGCAAAGGATGACAGAATGGCTAAGTACCAAGAGCTAGTCAGAACCGAGATCAAGAAGTTCGAAGTGGTAAGGATAGAGCAGATTGGCAGGGAGGAGAACAGCAGGGCAGACGAACTAGCAGGTTTCGCTTCAATGGCGGATACCTCCATCCCACATCCTCTATTGATTGACTATCTGCCTAGACCAAGTATTGAAGACCCAGAAGCAGGAGAAGTATACTGCGCCGATCTAGGTCCTTCTTGGATGGATCCTATTATCTTGTTCCTGAAAGACGGCACCTTACCAGAAGACAAGAAGGAAGCCAACAGAATCAGAGCAAAGTCGCAGCGATTTTGGCTCTCTCCATCCTTGGCATTATACAAGAAGTCGTTCACAGGACCTTCCTTAAAGTGTGTGCACCCCAGCAAAGTTGAAGCATTCCTGTTCGAAATACATGAGGGTGTATGCGGCAGCCATCAAGGAGGACGATCATTGGCATACCGAGCTATTTCACAAGGATACTGGTGGCCGTACATGCAAGCGGATTCAGAGAAGTACGTCAAAAAATGTGAAAAGTGTCAGAAGTTTGCGCATCAAATACACCAACCTGCCAGAGAACTTCTACCTCTCACTAGTCCATGGCCTTTCGCAATGTGGGGCTTGGACATAGTGGGACCACTCCCAACAGCACCAGGCAACAGGAAGTTCTTTCTAGCGGCAACAGACTACTTCACAAAGTGGGTAGAAGCAGAAGCCTTGGCATCAATCAAGGAAAAAGACGTGAAGAAGTTTGTCTGGCAGAACATCATTACTCGCTTCGGCATACCAAAAGCACTGATCTCAGACAACGGCACGCAGTTCGATGGCAGAATTTTCAGAGGCTTTTGTGAGGAGTACAAGATAGAATTTTACAATTCTACACCGGCGTATCCCCAAGCGAATGGACAAGCAGAAGCTTCAAACAAGGTAGTCTTGGATGGACTGAAGAAAAGACTAGAGAAAGCTAAAGGCAAATGGGCAGAAGAACTCCCTCATGTTTTATGGGCTTACCGCACCACGCCTCGGCGATCGACAGGAGAAACACCATTTTCCTTAACTTATGGCATGGAAGCAGTCATCCCATTAGAAGTCGGTCTCCCCACAATTCGGAGTGAAAACTTTGATCCAGACTTAAACGCCGAAGCAATAGCATTGGAACTTGATCTTGCGGAAGAAAGGAGAGACAGAGCTTTGGTTCACATCGCCTCCTACCAACAAGAGTTGTCTAGAAAGTATAACAAAACAGTGCATCCAAGACAGTTCAAGATCGGCGATTGGGTACTTCGCAAAGTGATGGGAAACACCCTAGTTCCAGGAGATGGCAAGTTGGGACCGAATTGGGAAGGACCTTACAAAGTGGTCGGCTTAGCAGGCAAAGGGGCATACCACTTGGAAGACAAGGACGGCAAAGCAATCCCAAGGCCTTGGAACACTGCCAATCTCAAGTTATTTTATTTTTAGTTTTTTCTCTTTCACGAATGTGTAATTTTTTCCTTTCTCAATAAAACAAGTCGATTCTTTTCAGCATGGTTGTTTTTTCTGTAAAAGATAGTTTTGATAAGATAGGAGCAGTGTAAACTATATTCTAAGTTGGCTGGAAAAACCAACTTAGAGGTTGGCTGGATTAAACCAACACCCTTCCTAAGCCCAGGATAGGGATCCAGGCTGCAGGACGTTTGGCCGGAATAACCAAACACTTTATTCTAAGTTGGCTGGAAAAACCAACTTAGAGGTTGGCTGGATTAAACCAACACTTTATACTTTTCAGCCGAAGTATGGGTATGGCTGAAGAGTGGTTGGCTGGATTAAACCAACACCCTTCCTAAGCCCAGGATAAGGATCCAGGCTGCAGGACGTTTGGCCGGAATAACCAAACACTTTATTCTAAGTTGGCTGGAAAAACCAACTTAGAGGTTGGCTGGATTAAACCAACACTGTGTACTCTTCAGCCGAAGTAAGTTATATCGGCTGAAGAGTGGTTGGCTGGATTAAACCAACACTGTGTACTCTTCAGCCGAAGTAAGTTATATCGGCTGAAGAGTGGTTGGCTGGATTAAACCAACACTCTGTACTCTTCAGCCGAAGTAAGTTATATCGGCTGAAGAGTGGTTGGCTGGATTAAATCAACACTGTGTACTCTTCAGCCGAAGTAAGTTATATCGGCTGAAGAGTGGTTGGCTGGATTAAACCAACACTGTGTACTCTTCAGCCGAAGTAAGTTATATCGGCTGAAGAGTGGTTGGCTGGATTAAACCAACACTGTGTACTCTTCAGCCGAAGTAAGTTATATCGGCTGAAGAGTGGTTGGCTGGATTAAACCAACACTCTGTACTCTTCAGCCGAAGTAAGTTATATCGGCTGAAGAGTGGTTGGCTGGATTAAACCAACACTCTGTACTCTTCAGCCGAAGTAATTATATCGGCTGAAGAGTGGTTGGCTGGATTAAACCAACACTCTGTACTCTTCAGCCGAAGTAAGTTATATCGGCTGAAGAGTGGTTGGCTGGATTAAACCAACACTGTGTACTCTTCAGCCGAAGTAAGTTATATCGGCTGAAGAGTGGTTGGCTGGATTAAACCAACACTCTGTACTCTTCAGCCGAAGTAAGTTATATCGGCTGAAGAGTGGTTGGCTGGATTAAACCAACACTCTGTACTCTTCAGCCGAAGTAAGTTATATCGGCTGAAGAGTGGTTGGCTGGATTAAACCAACACTGTGTACTCTTCAGCCGAAGTAAGTTATATCGGCTGAAGAGTGGTTGGCTGGATTAAACCAACACTGTGTACTCTTCAGCCGAAGTAAGTTATATCGGCTGAAGAGTGGTTGGCTGGATTAAACCAACACTGTGTACTCTTCAGCCGAAGTAAGTTATATCGGCTGAAGAGTGGTTGGCTGGATTAAACCAACACTCTGTACTCTTCAGCCGAAGTAAGTTATATCGGCTGAAGAGTGGTTGGCTGGATTAAACCAACACTCTGTACTCTTCAGCCGAAGTAAGTTATATCGGCTGAAGAGTGGTTGGCTGGATTAAACCAACACTCTGTACTCTTCAGCCGAAGTAAGTTATATCGGCTGAAGAGTGGTTGGCTGGATTAAACCAACACTCTGTACTCCTCAGCCGAAGTAAGTTATATCGGCTGAAGAGTGGTTGGCTGGATTAAACCAACCTTCTGTACTCTTCAGCCGAGGTAATTATATCGGCTGAAGAGTGGTTGGCTAGTAAGGTAAGATAGCCAAAACCGAGATCACAGGTCGGGCAAATTGAAGTTCATGAACAAATTCAATTCAAGTACAGGCAGACATTCAGAACCGAAACAAGAGTTGATAATTTTGGGAGTACAATTGTGGGGCCGTAGCCCGGTTACAAGAGAGTTCAAGACAAAAGAAAAAAAAAAAGAGTACAAGTTCAATCAAACAGGTTATCTATCTCGGCATCCAGATCGGCCCCAAGGTTAGCACTTACTCCGGCATTTGCTGTTAGAGTAGTCTCGGTTGGAAGTTCGGGCGCCGCGTTTTCAACAACTGGATCCAACCGAGCTGATTGAGCGCCGGCTTGCTCTTGGATGGCCGGAGTCTCAGTTGCTTCTTCTTCATCATCATCTTCCTCATCGGATGAACCAAGAAACCGGTTCTGGATCTCGTCAGCATATTCCTTCAGCGAAGCCGGAATAAAGTACTCGGGAGCATTGTAGACCTCGGTTTCGGGTCCACAACCGAGCTTCTCCACAGCACTTCGCCAGCCACTCTTGAAGAATAAATCCTTCGCAGCTTCGCACTGCAGAGAGTAGCCAGCTTCGGCTTCCTTGAAACCTTCTTTGGAAGCGTTCTCAGCCTTCTGCTTTAGCTCAGTTATTTCGGCGTTCTTCTTGTTTTCAAGCTCCGCTATCTCCCACAAATATTGGTCTTTCACTTCGGTCACGGCGCGCTGTTTGTCATTTTCAGCCGAGGTGACCAGCCCGGTCAGGCGAGCTACCTCGGCCTCCAGTTCGGCCGACCTTTGTTTGGACAATGCCAGCTCGGCCGCCCTGGCTTCGGCGTCCTTTATCGCGCGCCTCGTCGTTTTGCGAAGTTCCATTATTTGCCCATGAGCAATGGTGTTCTTCTGAATGGCCTGTAAAAGAAGAGTTCCTATGTCAGCCGAGCTAAGAGTTGGGAAAAATCAGGCTGATCAAAGAAAAAACAGTACTGCTTACCAAAATCATGGACTTGGTAGATGACCGGATGGCTTTCAGCTCGGTATTCAGCTGTTTGTTGTGATGCTCCATGTCTTTGGGAAGACAAACACCCCGGGCCAGGTTGAAGGCTAGGAGGTGATCCTTGTCAGCAACAACGGAGTCACTTTCGTCGATATCTCGGTTGTTGAAGACGAAGGGTGGAGCCCATTTGTTGATTGGCGTAGTTCGGTCAGAAGATTCCGGTTGAAGGTTGAGTTCGGGGCTCGGTGGAAGGATGGGGTCAACCTCATCAACCAAACGATGTTCGGTCTCAGTAGTCCGGGCGCGTTTAGCTCGGCGTGAGGAGGATGGTTGTTGTGAGGGAAGAGCTACCACAGCTTCAGTGGTTTGTTGGGTCGGTGGCACTTCGGCACTTGTGGTTGCGGTGAGAATGGCCCTCATCCTGTTCTTCTTCGCCATCTCTTGTTCGGCTGTTAGTGGCACGAGGACAATTTCTGGCAAGGTTGGGTCCGGTTCTGGTGGGTCTTCAAGAAGAAAGTCGGTCACCCTTGCTTTTCGCCGACCGGAGTAACGGTAAGTCGGTTCGAAGTCAAGGAGCTTAGCCCAACTTCTTTCCCGAACTCGTAGTGCAGCGCGTAAAAGACCGAGGTTGGGGTAGTTGTAGTTCGAGAGGAGATGAGCTTTATCTGCAAAAAGGGAACAAGTGTTAGTTCGGTTCAGAGTAGACAGCTGAAGTAAAGAAGAGAAAAAATATGAAATGCAACCGAAGTATGTATACCGGGCTCCCCGAATTTCCAGTTTATTCTCCGGCCAGGAATCTGGGCTTGAAGATCTTCAAAATTCCCAGAGACCCAGAAGAAGTCGTCATCATTCAAGTCTTTGTCCGGTGTGTGTTTGATTATTTTTTCTCGGCCACGGCGTATTCTCAAGTAATAGCACCAGCCTTCATTCTTGGATCCTAATGAGTATTGGTGGAATATTTCGGCTAAGCCTAGGTTTAGACCGGTTTGACGGTTCAGGGCGTCTATGCCCATTATTATACGGTAAGTGTTGGTGGACAGTTGGGTTGGGCAAAGTCTGGTTTGCCTAAGAAATTCGCAGATTAAGGGCTGGACTGGGAATCGTAGTCCGGTCTCTTTTATTGACTGAATGGTGAAAGGGACAAAACCCTCGTTATTCCATGGGTCTACACCTCGGTCGGCTAGGGTAAGGTGTACATCATCTGGTATATGATGATCCTGGCGGAATTCGGCCAGACCACCTGGGGTTTCTACTAAGAATCTGTACTTCCCCATTTATTGAATAACTTATAAATAATTTATTTCGGTCGAGAGAGAGTGCTCAGTAGCTCGGCTGAGCGCAGTGGAGTGCCTGGCAACCTAAGTCTGCAAAGTGGAGAAAAGAGATGTTAAGCACAGATCTGCGACCGTGCTACAAAAACAAAGCAGGAAAAAGGAGTCTTACTTCGGCTACACAGGGTGCTACGGAATCTATCTCGGTCAAAGCTGGTGCGTGTTATCTCGGTTCGGCTGAGGCGTTTGCTTAGTTCGGTTCTACTAGAGGTTTTGTTACTTCGGTTAAGCGTCAAGGGGCAGCTCTCTAAGTTCGGTTTAGAAACTGAGAGAGCTGGATTAGCCCCCAAGGCTTAGCTCGGTCGAAGACCAACCATTCTAGTTCGGTGCGTTTTTATTTCGGCTAATGTGGTTCTGTTGGTTGTCTATTAAAACTACTGTGAGGCATGTACCAGTTCTAGTTCGGTTTCAGTTTGCCTAGACAGCAGAAACAATATTCTAGTTCGGTTGAAGCATGGATAAAGATCGAAAAGGTGTTCTACAAGCTAAATTAGTATGTTCAAAGTGTTCTTATGAAGATCTTTCCCAGAGAGCAAAAAACAGTGTTTTGCAAAAACACCAAACACGAAGTAGACTGCTATGGATTGAAACGAAAGCAATGGCAGAGAAAACAGATTTCTGATGCTTACCTGGTAGAAAGACTGAGGATGGAAATGGAAGCAGGAGCAACACGAACACGAGCTCAAAAGTTGGAAGAAGTTGAAAAGAGCAGAAACACAGAGAGAGAAGAGAGTGAATAGTTGGAGAATGATTTGAATAGTGAAGAGGTGTTTTGTTTTGATGAAACCGTAAAGGCGGGAACTGTTCAAATTTTTCGGAGTACGAGGGCGGCGCGACAGCTGGGATTGACCAATGAGAGCCTGCCACGTGTCATGGGAAGGACAATCGATTCAGTTTCTGCAAACTGAAGAGACGTTTTGACCGGACCCTCACAGTACGGCTCAAGTTTAGCTCGGCTGGATAAGCTAAATGGTTTTTAGCTCGGCTGGATAACTTAACTGGGTCTTATCTCGGCTGGATAGGCTAATCTGTGTTTTTATCTCGGCTGGAGAGGTTAGTCTAGCTCGGCTGGAAGACGAGTAATCCCTATCATGCTGTGCAGATGGAATTAAGGGGCAATTGAGAGGGTAATTTATATTAATAAATTGGGCCGAGCTAGGTGTTGGGCCGAGATAAGTCCAATTCGAAAGAGAAGTAGAATTACTCCGGTCCGAAAGAGAAGAAGGATGACTACGGTTCCAGAGGGAAACAGAGTTACTCCGGTCCGAAGTGGGGTAGACCGGTCCTAATAAGATGCCTTGATGTTAGTCCGGTCGTAGCCATGGTGGTTAGTCCGGCCGAAGTAAGATCTGGTTGTTATACTCCGGTTGAGAATGTATTATGGGTAGTTCGGTCGTCATTGGTTACTTCGGCCGGGGCATGTGTAAAACCGAGGTAAACCATGGATCTGAAGGTAGTTCGCCTTAACTCCCTTATGGATAGCTCGGTCTTAGCATGGGAAAGCCGAGGTAAGGGAGAGTATAGTGAGGGCCGAACTAACAGGTACTCCGGTCGTTTGGAGTTCGGCCATAGAAAGACCATCTCACTTGGTTTAAGCAGTGAGGGGGGTGTTGGAGGATAAGCATTATCTTCCATGGATTTGAATCCTAGGAGGACTCTACATGGAGGAGTTAGAGTCCTACTAGGATTGTGCCACGCGAAACCTATATAAGCTCACCAATATCACCTATGAGGAGGTAATGCAATTTTTGCTCCCTGACTACATTGAGCTTTTGCCTATTTGTCTTGCTTACTAACTTAGGCATCGGAGGGGTTTTCCGGCACACACCCGCCGGCCAGTTCAAGTTTGAGTTTTCAGGTGATAGAACGACGACGTGCAGAAGAACACAGGCTTGATCAACAGGATTATACGTGAAGGTGAATCTCTTTCCCGTACAGTAGATAAAATTTTTGAGGTCAATTTTTAGTTAGAGGTTCGGTAAGGAACAGATGAAGTGTCTTGGGTGTCATGTGAACCATCTTACCAATAAAAGGGGGCATTTTGATTATCAAACAAATTTTTTTTTCTTTTTTATTTTATTTTATTTTAGTTATTGATGGAGAATTGCAAATAAACTCGAGATACTCATGATCATTTTCAAATTACACATATATTAAGATTGAGTAGTTTATGTCTCATGAGAATTCAACATGATATCTATTGAAACAATAATGTTACATGCACAAAATTAAAATGTAAAATGGTGAACAGACTTACAGAACACTCAAAATAGTTATCAAATTGCTTATTATAATTTTTGTAAATTTTTTGTGTCTTTTATTTTGTGCAACTATCTTTTCTGCTATTGGAATTACTTCATAATAAGAATATTGAATAAGATGGAGTCATGACTCAAATTATGGAAAATGACATTTCCATATAATATATATAGTTAGTGATTTATATTTGAAAGATTCCCGTTGATCATATCCCATCTTAGTTCTTGTCAATATATGTTGTACTTTGTATCATGTGTTGAATTGAAGGTCTTCTAATTTCAGATAGGTCTACCAAATTGTTCAATAAATTGTTCACATATATCAATTTTACTCTTTCTTCTTTCTTTTTTTTGTGTGTATGTGTGTGTTGGGGGGGGTGTAATAAAATCGGATGTTCAAATTAACTTGTGCTTAAAGTTAATTTCACTTGCATCTGCTCTCTGGTTATCGAATCTTTCCACACTCTCTAAGGTAATTTTTGGATTATAAATTTAAGTATAGATTTAGAAAAAAGATGGAGAAAATGTGAAAAATATGAATGAATTATAAGTTTTTGCTTCCCCTACATTTCTCATTCACTTTCTAAATTTATAATCCAAATATAGCGTAAGAAAAAAGTATGTGTTACTTTTAGACTATAAAAATTTTGAGTGATGTAAAGGAATATTATTATCACTATTTCAACAATGTTTTTTAATTTTTTCCGAATTTGTTTAAGCAGGGTGTGATATGGTTTTTTAATTATTATTTAGATTCATATAATATTCGAAAAAATAATGGTGTGTTTCATTATTTTTTGAATTATGATAAATTTTACATATACCCATTGAATTAATTCTTTTAAGAGATGAGAAAAAAAATAGTGAAATTCATCCCATGGACATATCACATCATTTTCTAAAGGGTTATTTACATTTTTAGTAATGCTACCATCCTAGAAAAGAAAAAAAATAAGAAAAATATTTATAATTTAATATCAGTGGTCAAGATACTTAAAATATTACCTTACAACAAAATTTTAAAATATGTACCATAGATTTTTAAATATCTTTCTTGTACCCATAAACCTTTAGAACTGTGATGAGGAAATGTAATTGTGTTTTTTTTTTTTTTTTGGGCCAACGAGGAAATGTAATTGTTGGTTCTTACTTTAATCAGCCACTTGTGATTTTCGTACACCATTCTAGTATTTTTTATTTTTTCAATATTGCTTGGCCATAATTTGGATCCATCCTTGGAAAAATTCCCTAAAATGGAGGGAACTGCAAAATTAAAAAAAATAAAAATAAAAATGAATGGCTCTGATATGTAACATCTGATTTTGAAGCTGTAGGGGCAGAGAAAGTGATAATGACACATCATGTGCCAATAGTTAAGAACCCACCAATAAAAACTAATGTGATATATATGAAAATTAATGCTATTCCCTATGAAATTTGAATTATATAATCGACGTATGTTTTAAGGGATTCTCCAATTCTCATTTGGATTAGACAAAAATTGTTGGGACACATGGAATCTATTACGTGTCTTGTTTTGATAATTTGAGCCATTAATTTTTTTAAACTCTTTGTGCATATCATTCGTAAAAAATTAAGTCGATCCAATAATTGTAACATCTTTTTTCATCATTTTTCTTTTAAAAAAATGAATGGTTTATTTTCAAAAACATACTTGCCGTTCATTTATTTAGCGGCAACACAATAAAATGAACATGTTTCGTGATATTGATGGGCCCCCAAGAGGGTCCAGCCCATGATTCAAGACTCAGCCCACGGTCTAGGTATTAAAGCCCAGTGACCTCGAGAAACCAATGATGAACTAGGACCAATAGCATCCAAACACTCGTTATGCAGGAAATCAGCCACGTAAGCAGACAAAGATCCTGCAAAGTTATTGCATCCACATTTTAGCCATTAATGAGGCCCTTGTAGCATTAAATGCGGCAACCCCTTCATGCGGGAGGATATAGACTCACCATGAACGATATTAACTAGGCTATAGACTTTCGGCCAACAAGACAGCTTGGAATGGACAAGGAAATGATCAAGGTTAAGTTCTATTGACTTTTTGGCTTTCGAAGGTTATTATTGTAATTTAAGCGTGCCAGCAAGGATCAATCAGTCCTTACAGAAGATAAATTGCCAACCAATTATCAGACGATTGTGTTTTAGTTCTTTCAACCTCAATGAAGATGACTTTTACTGGTGGCTTTGTTTAGGAGAATTAAGCAAATAACAATTAAATGAAGAACAATAGTAGCATTTCATTAAGTAAAAATGAAAGACTTACATTGATCCAATTTAGCCTCGTAGGGATTTACAGCAACAAGCTACTTGAAATTACTCCTATGAACGAAGTGCAGTACAGGAATTTGAAGTACAGAAATGTAAAGAATAAGAAATGTAAAAAAACTGGAAGGCAAATAAAGTAGATAAAACTGGTTTTTTAGATCTGAGTCTGGGGGCTCTTTTTGGGGCCTTCTCTGCTATTTATACTTCTCAATGACAAACGTCGAAATGAGTTTCTAATCGTCGAACCAACCTTCCATGATCGCTGATCATGTTTCCTCACAGTTACCTCCACTATGCCATGTCTGCAGTTAGGCTTCCCTCATGATTTTAAATTTAAATATATGAGTAACCGCTAAAGCTACGTTATCTTGCATCTCTTTGCTGATCTAATGCTATGCAGATCTACAATAACCAACACTAACTGCCACGTGTGTGATTATGATTGAAGATTTGAATTGTCTTCCCGTATTGCCCTCATCTTGCCACTTGTTGAATTATGATTGGCCTGTACAAAATATGTAGCCAATATTACCCCCCGCACTAATATACTGAATACTTGGTGATATTAGTGGATCAAGGTATTTTATCCACGTCTTAGAACGTGCATGGGTTTTGCATTTTCAGAAATGCAACCGTCATTCATTAATGAACATTTGCATTAAATTCTCTTCTATCCTTTGAACTTTCCCACTATCTCAGTATTCGAAAAGACTAGTTCAGCTCTCATGGCCAAGTAGACTTTTTCTTCCTTCGATCAAGCATATGAAGAGTTGTTTGATAATGTTGTTCGCCCTGGAAAGAATCTTCATGCATTGATTAGCCACCTTTACCCACCTTCCTATATTCAAGTCATGGAGGCTTTTGCAAATTATCAATCTTTGGATTACGAACCTATTGTCCATAATTCTTTAACCCAAAATTTTGCAAACATGGATATTGGAAGCTCTTCCTTTGACCCAAAACCTTCTGCGTGGGATGAGGTTGCAGTTTCTTCTTCTTCTGGGGCTTCTGGTTGGGGAAGCTGGCCAGAACCTGAGAAGTCCAAGTTAAGAGAGCGAATCAATCATCATTTTGTCGAATTTGTTGATGCTCTAACTTTCCCTCCCTTTGTTCGGAGTTCGGTGGTTTACCCATATGTACCCATCGACCGCCGACGCCGTTTGGAAGACAATTTACTCATAGCATGGTACACATCTTCCATGTCTACGAAGATAGTACAAGCCACTCGTCGTCCAGAAGAGGCTCAAGGGTATAGCCCGTCATTCTTAGCCCAGAAGGCAAAACTTTGCTCTTCTGACTGGCTTGACATCGTCAACAACCCCCAATTTCCTCATTTTTTCGAGATGGAAGCTCCTGCACCTCCTCTTCCACAAAATCCTCACTGGATGGAGGAATTGAGACTTACTCTCTTTGAGGACCAGTTTCTCCCTTCCTATAACCCTCCATCTCTCCCTACTAAATATCAGCGACAACAAGCCCAACTTCTGCTTGCGGCCTTTTCTCACTTGTCCTTCAATGTTCTCGAGGACGATGTTTCTCTTAAGAACTTTCGATGGGCTTGTAATGTTATGACCCGAGGTCATGTCCTTAACCCCATCGCCCAAGTAGAGCTCCAGATGTTTTTAGATTAACTCCCACTACTTCTTCATTGGCATCACATTTCTGTGGCCACCACTTGATCTTTGGATCAAATCTCAGCCCATTGAATTCATACCCGGTATGAAGCAGAGAACCTCATCAACAAATATGATGATTTCAAGAATAAAAACTCTGCATACTGGGATGACTTGGACATGGATGAGATAGACCAAAGGTTAAAAGAAACAGAGTTTGAAATAAAGGCCGAAAAACTTTTTTATCAAGTAAGGACATATCAACTTCAGCAGCCTAGCCTGGAGAAGATAGAAGATAGAATAAAAAAGGAACAGAAGTTCATTGACCATAGTTGGAACAAGTTTTATGACCTTGTCATTTACTCTATTCCTTATTTTTATGAACTTGAATATGTAGCCAAGGAAGGCTTCTAATGTAATTGCTTTTGTCTTAATAAAGCTAAGATGTTTTCTCTTTATTTGGCATGGTCTGATTTTGCTCCATTTGTCAAAATCAAATAAAATTAGGGCTTTGAATTCACCAATTTTGTCCTTCGACACTTGATTTGATTATATGCAATGAAATACTAGAAACCCAATTTGAACTTTTCCAACATATGGGGTGTAAAATCAACTAATTTTGCTTCGAATAAACAGTCTATATTTTCCAAAATATGGAAGCCTTTTTCAAGGACTGCACTGTTTTATTCTAAAAAGTGATTGTATACTACTAAACCAACTATTGGTTTGAAACCTAGAACAAACAAATTCTAACCGTAAGCTATTTCAAATCTTGCTTTGAAAGATTTTACTCTCATCAAGAAATCTAAAAACAGGTCTTTAATCCTTCTGAAGTAAACAAATACTTGAGCTGTGATAGCCCTCATCCTTGTCTTAGCCACGTTCATGTGCATTTGCATGACTTTGTCTTGTTAAGCTTCCATTTGTAGACTTTGACTTGTTTTGCCTAAGTGTTATATCCATGCTTTGTTCCTTGCTTGGAGTCTCAAACCTAGGCCACCCTTGAACCTCTTACACCTAGGACCGTCTTGGAACCACCCCGGTTGACCTCCACCGTCGCCTAGGCATATTGGCTGAGATGTCATCATCTAGGCCGAGATGTTATCATCTAGGCGTCCTAGATCTTTGATCCTTGCACCTAGTGATCTTGTTCCTGGACTGGTATGACCTAGACCAAGGTGTGGCACATCTAGGCCGAGGTGTGGCACAGCTAGGCCCAGTGTTATCCTTCTTGGCTGAGATCAGTGAGACCTTACTTGTTGAAGCCTATGTCCTAATCCGAGATCATTGCCTTGTCAGAGTGCCCATGCCACCTTACTTGTTATACACACTTTGTCATACTCTTGTCTTGTCATTCTAGCACCTTTTTGAGGAGATCCAATTAGACGTTGCAACATGTCCCAGCAGAGGGTTAAGTCAGGTACTAGCTAAGAAACCCATATCATTTTGTCATATCCTAGCCTTGTAGAGAGAGAAGCTCTAGGAAGAAGATGAAGAAGTTCTTAGAGTGAGAGAGCTAGATTCCAAGCTTGATCTCCACACCTTGAATCGTTAGATCCGTGTTTTGAGGTTAGATTCTTGATCTACTCTTGTTATTCTTTATATTAATCTGATCACATTGCATTATCCAGCACAATTCATGAGCCATGCATTGATTTAAAGTTTGTTTTAGAAAGAGAAAGTGATGTTCATGTGTTCTTGAAGAAAAGCCATGTTTTGATCTGAAAGTTTGTATCAAGATCCTTGCTTTCGTGTTTGTTTTCATGAAATCTCCAAGTACGGGTACCCAGGTCCATGTTTTTGAACTCATCTCATGAAATCTCATATTTTGGAATAAAAGATATGATTTTAGCATTCATGTTCTTCACGTTCTTCATGTTTATGTTCTTCATGTTCTTAAAAAGGAAACCCAGATTTCCAGACTTCATTTGCCTAAGTGTGGTCACTGAGACCCACTCTTGCCTAGATCTCACACTTAGGCCAAGCATCGTATCTCACCTTGGCCTACCTTGCATGATCACTTGCACCTTAGCCTATCTTGCATGCACACCTAGGCTGACCACTGCACACCTAGGCCTAGGAGACCACACCTCGGCCAAGACCCCCTGAGTTCACCCAGTTAGGCCATTTTTGCCTAGATCATCTCTGTGCATTCACTCCAAGACCTGGTTGGTACCCAGCATGTTTTCCCTAGAAGAAAAACAGTGTTTTAACTCCTAGCACATGTTTTGCTTTGTCTTGACTTGGTTTTGGAAAGAAATGCTGGGATCTTTACCCTCATGTAAGGCTTGTTTTGAAAATGCATTTCATAACCATCTTTGAGCATTCCTTCTTGTCTACTTGGAGTGCATTCAGTGGACTTTTATTATGTATTTGTAGGTCTTGGATCCTTGCCTTAATCCCTACATCCGAAGAGCTATGTGAGTGGTATTTTTAATAAAGTTATGTTATAATATTTTGATAAAGTTTTGCTTTGCTTTGCTTTGTTTTGGAAAAGTATTTGATCAAGCATGAATGATTATCCACTAGTTTTTGTATCAAGTATTATGTTTGTTTTGATGACATTCTTGGAAAGTCCTTTCATGCTAGGGGACGTTAAGCCTAAGTAGCACCTTTGTTAAGATATCTCTGCCATCAACGGTTATGTACGGATGGTACCACCGACGGTCTTGTACGGGTGGGTTTGTCTAATCGATTTCGGGTCGGTTATTCCTTTGTTTTGTCAAGAATGTCATCCTTTGTATTATGTAGATGTTAGTAAACATCCTAAGAATGTTTTTCAGACAAAAAGGTTTTAAAACCCTTTTATTTTATGCTCCCAATCCACTTAGTCGTCTAACACGCAAACCCTTCATCTTCTGCTGGCTTATTCTTTCCCTTTACTCTCTTTTCCAACTTCGTCTTTTGAGAAAATTCTCTATCAATGGCTTATTCTTCCTTGAAAATACTGTTTGTGGAGCATGCGAGTCCATCCGTAGCCTTGAAAAGGATTATTGATGAAAAGTGTGAGAAGTACAAGGCTGGTGAGAAAAATGCCATTGACGGACACATCTTCATTCCTTTCACCATGAGCAACAAGAATACGTGCTTGGGCCCATTTTTAAGGAGATTCCCACTGAGCTTCCAGATCTGTGTCCACTTCTAGAAGATCATTGTCTCCTTTACGAAGACGGTCTTGATTGGGGAAGCTAGAGGATGAACTGATCCCATCGCTGCTGGCCCACAGTGAGACCAGAGTGGGAAGAATGGTATGATCGGGTCATCCCTGATAGGACACTGGATCTTCAAGAGCTCTGCCTCTTCGATGCCCTCCAATTATCCAGGTTTACCATTTCGGAGGACTCTTTTTTAATACATGCTACCCTTTGTTTTTGGAATTTTGCCTTTAATTTCTTTCAATTCAGATGTAGGATGATGGCTCCTACTGTTATTAACATCTGCCATCTATTAGGATTATCCCCCACTAGTACCCCCATTGGTCCAGACTATCTTGACCTCAAAACCCCTTTTTCCCTCCCTTCTCTCAACTCATCCTATAGTGACTTTGTCAAGGCTGAGAATAAAAGAGAGGGCCCTGTGACTGATAGGGAATTTTTCTTTTTTATATTGTATTGGCTTTGTAAGTTCCTCTTCTGTACCTCTTCTCAGAGGATCATGCCTGAATTTATCCCTCTTGCCAAAGCTCTTGTTTTACAAAGAAAGGTGGCCTTAGCTCCATATGTTCTAGGTCATATTTATAGAGTTTGTTCCCGTTTTTGTGAAAAACCCTTGGATACCAATCAGGGAGGCCCATTTTGGATACTTCAACTTTGGCTTTTTGCATATTTCACCGAGTTACAATCTAAATGCCTAAGGTTTTTGGAGCCAAACCCTACCACTCATGGCATGAAATTAGCCAATGTTTCACTTTATTCTTCCAACTTTGCTTTTTACTTTTCTTTCTTCCACCAACTCCCAACTTCCCATTCTTCTCATAGCTTCCGTCCCTTCGAACCTACCAATATTGGCCCATCCTGGTTGAGGACCTTTTTGAGTGATAGGTCCTGTTCTACACCCTAGCACAAAAACATGTAGGCTTCTATTCTGATTCGTAGAGAATTATTCATTGAGACTATGAACCCCAGAGCCTACAAATGCATCGCTGAGCCCTATTGTCCTGTCCAATTTGCTAGGCAATTTGAATTCTCACAAGGGGTCCGAATACCTCTCTGCAATCAGACCAATTTAAGCCTTACCAGGGACCTGAAGATTCGAAGATCTAAATTAGAAAAAGTAACTTCCAAATTCATCTAGGATTTCATTGACTTTGAGTACTTCCCCTTCATACCTTAAAGCAACATACTGAAAAGGTGCCAGAACTGGTGGATGGTCAATATGGAGGTACACTTGGCCATTTCTCCTCAAGATCTGTTAATGGTATTAGATGTACCTCAAGCCAAGTCCAAAGGGACTGGAGCTGTGACTTCCTCCACTGCTCATACTACCTCAGCTCTTGCACCTGCCACTACAAAATTTGTTCTTGCTGCCTCAACTCCTTCTAGAGTTACTCGAGCTGCCTCAAAGAAAAGTACGTACTCCTGTTTCTTTTCTCTTCCCCGCATTTATGATGCTCTTGTCCTTACTTATAGCTCTTTCTTTGGTGCAGGTGGTGCAGGTGCCTTACAGGGAGATTCTCCCCAAAAGGTTCAACGTTTAAATCTTCTCAAGAGTAAACAGCAACAGCAAAGGAAAAGAAACCTCTTACTTGACCCTGAAGAGGAGGTACCTAAGGTTCATGTGGAAGCAGAAAAAGAAGAGACAGAAAAAGAGTAGGAGACACCCTTAAAAAGAAGGAGGAAAATGACCGTCTCTCTTTCTGATTTCACTAAAGACCCTGTTCATGAAGCATCTGCTAAAGCAGTAGAGGCATAACATTCCAAAGAACTTATTGTATTTCAGAGGGCTGAGAAAAGGAGGCAATAGCAAATGCTAAGGGATGAAGTTGCTACTGCTAATGAACTTCAAAAGGAAGCTGCAAGAAAATAACAAACTGCTGAACATTATACCCTTCGCAGCTCTCCAATCATTGCCACCACTTCTGGAACCAGTAATTTCCGTCGTGCCTCTATTTTCTTTTCTCAAATTCTTGATACTGAGACTTAACATTACTTTGTGTTTCTTCCTTTGTAGCAACAACTACTTTGTCCTCTCATTCAATAAGGACTCCTTTAATTTCATCTGAAGTTGAAATACCTCGAACTGTGGAGCCAATCCAAGCAATACTCTCATTTCCTGGTCCTACATTTTCCATACCTTTCTTGAGGTAAAACATTCCTACATCCTTATCTTTCGACTTAACTCCATACTTTCCTTTTCTATCCTTTAGCTCTACCCAATTTATTCTTCCTTCAAGCCTTACTGCTCCTTCCCTTCTTGAGGAAATTCCAGCTATTACTTCATCTCCAGTGACAGCTGATTTCTATACAGAAGACATTGGCAGCTCACCAGTTCCTCATCCACTATCCCTATCTAGCTCCAGTCCTTCTTCTCTTGACTTACTAGTAGCTAAGACTATCGAAACTGCTAGGGATACTTTATCTTCCTCTCCTATCCCTATGCAGCCATCTCTTCCTACTATCAGAGCCATTTCTGCATCAACCATGTCAATAGAAGAAGTGGACATTTTCCAGGCTAGACTAGCTAGCCTTTTTGACATGTCGTCTATCATTCCAACAGCTAGCAATGAAACTGAGCCATTAGTCCTAGCTGATTCTCTTTTAGAAATCTTTGAGAGCTCCTCCTCCACCAGTAGGACTTTCTTGCCTTCATTGGACTTGGATAGTTGTTGGGAATTGCTGACATCCTTCTCGAGGATCCCCTTCGAAGCCTTGCAAAGGCCTATTATGAAGAATGGCTTTCTCCAGTGCTGCAAAGTTGTTGAGCAATCCAACCTGACTATTTCAAGTCATTTATCTCAGGCGGCAGCCACTATTGACTTTTACATCAACATCTGCCATGTTACCAAGGCTGCAGAAGAGAAATTGCTGAGAGACCAGAGTTTTGTTTCCCAAATACATGTTGAAGTGTCAGAATTGAAAGAGCAACATTCCTCTATCTCCTAATTTCGAGCTCAACTATTGGAGAAGAAAGCTCAGCTTGAAGAAGAGTTATCAACAGTCAACCAAGCTTTAGATTGAACTGCCACCAAGCTGCAGATCACTAACCAAGGACTGGCTGATCGAAAACAAGAGATGGCTACAGCCATTCAATTGTTCCCATCTCTTAAGAGTAAAGAGTTTATTGTAAAGGAACAGTTGAAATATTGTACTGACTTTTGGGTCAATTTATAGGTGCATGTATTCAACTTATTATGAAACAAAATCCTTATTTGTTATTTAAATGTTTTCATGTTCTTTTCACTTAGCACTTATTACATTCCTTGTGTTTCCCACACGGTTGGATAATAAGACTTCAAATATCTGCCATTAATTTTCTTGGAATATACATATCCATTCAAATTTTTCAAATGATATGCTCCCGAAGGAAAGACTCTGTGAATTTGATATGGGCCTTCCCAGTTAGGTGACTATTTGCCAAACTTGTGGCTTTTAATCCCTATTGGGAGTATTGTCTTCCATACCAAATCACCTTCATCAAAGCTAATGTGCTTGACCTTTTTATTATAGTTTTTGGCTACTTTCTTCTTTTGGAAAAGAATGCTTATTTAATGCCAAAATTCTAGCTTCATCTACATTCTCTAATTCCAAGCACATACTCTGATGGTACTGCTCAGGAACTAACTGGTCCTGGCCTCTCACCCTTAAGGACTTGATGTTAATTTCTACAGGTAACACTGTATCATGCCCATATACTAAGGCATAAGGAGTAACTCCTGTACTTGATATTGGAGAAGTCCTGTAAGCCCATAATACATCCAACAGTAAGTTATGCCAATCCCTAGGATTGTCTTCCACAACTTTTTGTATTCCTTTCTTCAAAGATTTATTGGATGATTCTGCCTAACCATTGGCTTGTGCATAATAGGGGGTAAAATTAATAAGGCTAATTCCAAACTCTGCCACAAAAGACTTTACCATCTTCTCATCAAATACAGTCCCATTATCAACAGTTATAGTTTGTGGGATGCCAAATCTGTAGATCAGATTTTTAATGAATCCAATAACTTCGGTCTAGTCTACAGCCTTATACGGCTTAGCTTCGACCCACTTAGTGAAGTAATCTGTGGCCACTAAGATGAAACAATGATGCTTCGAAGAAGATGGGTGTATTTTCCCTATCATATCCATAGCTCATCCTCTAAATAGCCAAGGCTTCACAACCGCATGCAGATCAGTTATGGGTACATACCTTATTGTGCCATGCTTTTGGCATGCCTGGCAACCTCTAGCATATTCTATGCAATCTTTAAGGATAGTTGGCCAATAGTAGGAATGTTTTCGAAGCAGCCATCTCATCTTCACACCAGGCTGATGAGCACCACAGATGCCTTCATGAACCTCAGCTATGGCCGTTAATGCTTCCTTTGTGCCCAAACATTCCAATAATAACCCGCCCGCACCCATTTTGTAGAGAGCATTACCATACAGTATGTATTGCATAGATTGCAATTTGATTTTTCTGCTGGCTTTCGAAGATGGGCCAGCTAGATATTGCATTATTGAATGCCTCCAATCTTATTCTTGTAAGTCATTATGATTGACTTCTAAGACCATATTCCATTTATTTAAGGGTGATATTACCTTTTGATATGTTGTTTGGCTTATGTTCATTTTAGTGTTATCCCTTCTCTTGAAATTCGAAACTTTCTGAGCCACACCATTAGCTTTATTATTCAAGAATCTTGGGACATAGGTTACATTTACTATCTGAAATTGAGAAAGCAAATTGTCATGACTCGAACCCGCTCCTATGGGTTAAGGACATAACCGGCCAGTAATCCTGAGATTACTTACGGCCTCAAACCAAACCAGACGTAACTCATCAGAGTAAAGGGGCCAAACGGAAGCAATTTCAAACTTTTGTCCATAGAGCAGTGCTTATATGGCACATCATAACAAACCATACATATACATATTAATAACTCACATCAGAAAATACAGTAGTATAAGGTTCTGTACAGACAGGATCATTCAAGCCTAGGTCAGCCAACCAAAACTATATACAGACGTATCTAAAGTCCCCGCCAACATGACAAAATAAAACAGGATAACAAAAGGGCGAAGACGAGTCTCATGCGTGAGATGTAAGGGCTGACTCTTCAAAACTTGGTCGTTCCTCCCAAACTTCACTGAGGCTGGGTTTGGACCTCTCTTGGCTCACCTACAAACACATGAATGAGCGTGAGTAAAAGCCCAGTGAATAATATCAAATAAAGTAGATACATTAGAACAACGTACATCAGACGGCCTTGGGCCCAATTCATATTGCTATCCAGTATGTATATATAGATTGAGTGACTACAGTTCCAAACACATCGAACGGCCTCAGGCCCAATCTATTCATGTCAAACTAGCCTTTGGCCCATTCATACTTTCAATCATGTCAAACTGGCCTTTGGCCCATTCATACTTTCAATCATGTCAAACTGGCCTTTGGCCCATTCAGACTTTCGTATCAGACTGGCCTTTGGCCCATTCATTCATTCGTATCAAACTGGCCTTTGGCCCATTCATTCATTCATGTCAAACTGGCCTTTGGCCCATTCATTCATTCGTATCAAACTGGCCTTTGGCTCATTCATTCATTCGTATCAGACTGACCTTTGGCCCATTCATTCATTCGTATCAGACTGGCCTTTGGCCCATTCATTCATTCGCATCAGACTGGCCTTTGGCCCATTCATTCATTCGTATCAAACATTTGTCCACAATTCAATTCAATAGACTTATAGGAAGATGAGCAATTGGACAAATGGCATATTTCAGATATCTTTGTTAAGATATTACTCACAGTGATCGGCTGGATGATTTGCCCTAGAGCTCGACCCTACACATTCCATGAATACATTGGGTCACAAACAATCCAATTCGTTCTTAATTCACATATTCCTCTTTAGGCTTCTTTCTTATTCTTTTAATTCATTCATAATGCTCAATGCATGCCTAAGAGTACTTAAAAGTGAAAGAGAACGGAAAACGAGACACAGAACATGTTTACAAAATTTCAGAAACAGGGGTCCTCGCTCGAGCGGACCCTTTAGGTCTGCAAAAGTGCTGGTTGCCTCGTTTCTACGCTCGAGTGTGAACTCGGACGCTCGAGCTGAAGGTCATCCCATATAGCTCCCCGCTCGAGCGTGGACTTCCCCCGCTCGAGCGGACATCATGTCTGCAAAAAAATATTGGGAGCTCGCATTTCCCGCTCAAGCGGCGCTTTCCTCGCTCGAGCGAACATGCCAAATTCTGGAAATTCCAGAACTGTTCTTCAAGTTCAAATTCAACCTCCAAAGGTTCAAAACTCATAATTTTGGTTCCCAAACATGCAAATACATATATATATATATCATGAGTACATAACCAATATGAGGCCAATTACTCCAAATGATGGTTCAATTCTTCAAAATCAATCAACATTTTTGTATAATCATGGTTCATGCTTTCAAACCTCATATGAGCTCCATATCTTCAATAATCACACATGCTTGCAATCCTTTAACTCCAATTCCATTTCAAATGGGTCAAGTGATGCTTAAACATATGAAATTCATCCAAATCATGCTTGCATGTATGATCCTACAACTCAATTTTCATGATTAACAAACTACATGATAGATTATACAATCCTTGCTTATTTATGGTAATTCTATGCATGCATGTACATTTTAACTTCATTTTTCAACTACATCTTTGCCATGAACTACCAAATCACTAGAATTCACAAAATCACAAGTTCAACTCATGAATTAGGGGTTAATTACTCACCTAGAAGCTCAATCTTCCCAATCTATGGTTAATTCTTGAGTTCAACCTTCCAATTTCACAAACTTGAGCCAAACACACAATTCTCCTTCTTTCTCCCTCTCCAGCCGACCCTCTCTCTCTTTTCTTAGAGTAACATCAGCCAATTTGAATAAAAGAGAAGGATTAAACATATAATGGCCCTTATATAGCCCCTCCTAATCACATTATTTTAATATTAGATAATTAAACACTTAATTAATCGTTCTGAATCTAATTATTTTGATCTGAATCAATTTTCAATTAAATTTCACCGTAGGCTCTAAAAATTA
This sequence comes from Camellia granthamiana, assembly GCA_036172215.1. Classification (NCBI taxonomy): domain Eukaryota; kingdom Viridiplantae; phylum Streptophyta; class Magnoliopsida; order Ericales; family Theaceae; genus Camellia; species Camellia granthamiana. Next base: position 4,958,687 of record CM069913.1, on the reverse strand, counting down.
CGCCCATTACAATGGCGCAGTCAATTTCGGGTTCTGCGGCCGATAAGGCCTTCAATTTAATTCCCAAAGCAGAAAGTCAAACAGATTTTCTTACGGTGAACAAATAGAAATTCAAAACCACATATTTTCACATAAATGGCACACAAAATCATATCAAACACATAATCACATTCATAATAAGGGCCAATTAGCATAATACAGAACAGGGTTATCACACAAATGTAATGCAACAACATAGTATCGCAACGTGCTTACACTTTGATACTTGAAAATTCCTTTCACCTGGTTAACCACCAATTGAGAATCTCAAAATATATCAACTACATGAGCTTGTAATCCAATAAGTATTTCCAGTCCCATTATTAAAGCTTCATATTCAGCTTGATTATTGGAATAAGTAATTTCATCCACTTTGAAACCATGTGTGGTTTTTACCCCCTGTGGTGACTTAATCACCACATTAATTCCAATTAGACCATTGGCTTTTGATCCATCGAACCACATTTGCTATGGTTTTACACTAACCATACCAAGTTCCATTATCTCTTAGCTTTCTGTTTGACATGGATGATCTGCCAAGAAATTAGCTAAAACTTGTCCTTTTACTGCCTTTTGGGGGACATATTCTAGATGAAATTCTGATAAAACTAGTATCCATTTGCCAATTCTTCCTCTCAACATAGGTCTAGATAACATATATTTAACCAAATCTGCGGTTGCAATTACCAAGACAATTGTAGACAAAAGATAGTATCTTAATTTTATTGCAGCAAAATGTAATGCAAGGCACAACTTTTCTACAGCTAAATATTTACATTCACAAGAATTTAGAAACCTACTAAGGTAATAAACTGCTTGCTCTTTGCCTTCTTCATTGTCCTGGGCTAAGAAAACTCCGAGTGAATCTTCTGCCGTAGCCATATACAACTTCAAAGGCTTATCACCCTTTGGTGACATCAGCACTGGAGGGTTGGCCAAGTAAGCTTTGATTCCTTCGAAAGCAGTTTGATGCTCTGCTGTCCACATAAATTCCTCTTCATCTTTCAACCTTAATAAAGAAGAAAATACTTTAGTTTTCCCTGTAGTATTAGAAATAAATCTTCAAAGAAAATTAACCTGTCCAAGGAATTTTTGTACTTCTTTCTTACTTGATGGAGGTTTGGCTTCAATGATAGCTTTGGCTTTATTCTGATCAATCTGTATTTCCTTCTTGTGTATTACATAGCCCAAGAAGTTTCCAGCTGATACGCCAAAAGCACATTTAAGAGGTTTAAGTTTGAACTTGAACTTTTTTATTCTTTCAAAAGCTGCTTCCAAGTGAAACAAATGTTCCTCCATGGATTGAGACTTTACTACAATGTCATCAATGTAACACTCTAAATATCTTCCAATGAGATCATGAAAGATAGTGTTCATAGCCTTTTGATATGTAGCCCCAGCATTCTTCAGACCAAATAGCATTTTAACCCATTCGAAGGTGCCAATGTTCCTAGGACATCTGAATGCTGTCTTGTGGATATCCTCTTCTGCAATGCAGATTTGGTTATAACCAGAGTGCCCATTCATCATTGATAAAATCTTGTGCCCTGCTGAACTGTCCACTAATAAATCTACTATGGGCATGGGGTACTCATCTTTTAGAGTTGCTAAATTCAGGTTTATGAAATTGATACATACTCTTATTTTACCATTCTTCTTAACTACAGGCACAATATTGGATAGCCATTCAACATACTTGGCTGTCCTAATAAAGGCTACCTTAAGGAGTCTAAGAATTTTCTCCTTGACCTTTTGAATCACTTCAGGACTCATCCTTTTTGGTTTTTGTTGAAATTAGGCTTCATGGGGAGCCTATGTTCTACTAATGACCTATCCAGCCTTGCTAGTTCATTGTAAGACCATTCAAAACAATCTTTATATCTCTTTAAGACCACCAACAGCTAGTCCCTGTCAAGAACACTTAACCAAGCACTAATGTAGGTGGGTTGCTGTGTAGAACCTTCTTCTAAGTTAATTTCTTTCAAGGGGTCTTGTATCTGAGAACTCACTGATGCTCCTTTTTTGATTTCTTCTGTTTTTGAAGCAACCTCCTTGCTTTGTCCTGCTCTCAGTTTCTTTGGTTCAACATCTTTACCCTCATCCTCATAGACAAAGTCTGTCCATAAGGCTTCTTCTTCCTGTATCTCCTGGACTTTTGTTTCAATGTCCAAAGCACAATATTTATCAAAGGCCAAAAACCTGACCTGTTGCTGCTCCTGCTTACAGCTAATCACCATGGCTTCTTTCTCTTGCTCTTGCACCTTCTGGACTATTGATTTTATGTCCAATACTGAGAACTTAATTAAAGCCAAAGATCTGGCCTCCTGGGTTCCATCTTTTTTCCTACAACTAGGCATCATTGTCGTCTTTGGCGACAAATTCTTTATCAGCACTTTCTTGGATTAAGTGCTTCAGGTGTACTAATTCCTTATCAGCCGTCACTTCGGCTGATCTATTAGGTTTTCTCAGTATACTGAGTGGGGTCACTCCTTCAGTATACAATTTGGCCTCTACAAAATCTACACAAGTTATGAAGGGTTGAGGGTTTGCATTGATCTCCTCTGTCTCTCCGTTGCACAAGGCCATCATTATCTTCTGATGTAGAGAAGAAGGCACACATTTGTTGGTATGAATCCAATCCCTACCAAGTAGAGCATTATACTTAGCATTGCTGTCGATAACGAAGAATGCCGTCATGTAATCCCTGGTTCCTACACTCAGGTTGATGGGCAAAATGCCCTAAGCCATTTGTTTGTCTCCAGCGAAACCAACAATGGTTGTGCTGGTTGGGATTAATTTGGGGTTCATCTTTCTTAGTTTCTTCAAAGAAGATTTTGGAAGCAGGTTTACTGTTGCCCCATTATCTACCAATACCCGGTTCATCTGTATCCCATCGAAGAAGACCTTGATATACAAGGGTTTGACATGCTGTGTCATGGATGTCGTGGGATATTCAAAAGGGTATGAGAGGTTAATACTCACATCTTCCTCACTCTCGTCTCCAGTTTCCATTGGTGTGGCCACTTTGGATTTGTCTTACACTATACTCACTTGTGAGTCTTCACTAGAAAATAGAATTGGGTCAATCTCCTGACCTTCTTGGTTTTCATCTACAGCTTGGAACTCCTGTGGTAGTATATGTACCATATTTACTGATACTGGAGGAAACGAGCCAAATTGGATGACTGGCTGTACTTGCTTCTTTTCCCGGCCAACTTGTTCAATTACTTTAGAAGCATCTTCTATGCTGCATTCTGGCACTTCAATACTAGTAACTTTCTTCGAATGGTCTGTTTCTGCTGGTTTTTCAACCAAAAATGCCTGTTCAGCAATGAAGGCTTCGAACATTTCCTCCTCAACCATCTCCTTCTTTTGGCCTAGTCCAACTTCTCCCTCTGTCTCACTATCGCTTTCCATCAAAGCCCTTTCCAATCCTATTAAACTGGATCTTTTTTTCGCTTTTAGTTCAGAGTGAACTTTGGCCAACTGCTCTCTGCTACAACTCATTTTGCCTTGAGGAGTCGATTTTGGACTATGATCTAACTTTGAACTTTCCTTTCCCTCTGTCTGGCCCTTTAACTCGACCAATGAAAAGCTTTCTCCATTTTCTTTCAGATCCTTTTGGTACTGAGTGTACCTTCGCTGGATCTTCCTTTTTTGGGATCTAGAAATCACTAGGACCATATTTGGTTCCTTTGTCTTTGGATGCTTTAGTAACACCGAATTATTTGGAGCCACCAAGAGAGGTTTGACCATCCTACCCTGGTCTCCAACAACATTTCTTTAGGTAGGTATTTCCTTAGGTTTGTTCTACATAACAAACCAATTTGGAACTCTAGGTACCTATAAACCCACTAACTCAGTTATTGAACTGTCCCTTTCTTCTTTTGAAGCTAGTTTCGAAGCTGTCTGTGAAGCCTACTGCTTGGCCCTGACTCCCTATTTTGGGCCTAATTTAGGCCTTCCATGAAGGTGGCCACTTTCCATTCTGTGTGAGGCTGGTCTAGGGGGCCAATCTCTGGCTTTGATCCCATAAATTGAGCCCACTTCAGGTCTCCTTTCAGGATGATTGCCCTCCATTCTGTAATAGTTGGATGGTCTGAACTCATGTAGAGGTCTCTTGCCCTTGGAGTGCACTCTAGTGGCTGCTGACCCAGCCATGAATGGCTGCTGCCTAGGACCAGCTGGATATGGCCTTTTGTTATAGGCACTGGCTGGTTTAGGACACCTTTGCACATCTTTATAATATTGCTTCCCATCAATCGGGAGCCCTTTCAACCACTTGTAGCTCAACCTGCACCTGGGACACATTTTTTGCATGACAGATACCTCTAAAAAATCATCATCCAGTGTCTCCTCATCAGAGTCTTCCCTCTGGTCTGCAAAGCCCTGTCCAACAGCTGGTGAACTTCTAGCATCTTTCGTGACAGTAGTCTGGCTGGCAACATGCATTTGCACATTGACCTCTTCCAATTCCTTCAAGGATAAGTTCTGAAAGTCTGGCACAATAACATTGGCTGTAATTTCTCCAATTTCTGGGAATAGATTAGTGTCAATCTCCATAGCCTTTTCTATTTTAGTTGGGAATTTTAAACTCCCCTTCTGAATTTGTTCTGGGATCCTGTCCCGAGAAACAATACAGTTTTTAGTTGAGTAAAACCAAGAATTATGCCATTTACAATACACTTTTCCTTTAAGTTCCTCTGGAGACTGAATTTTGACTCATTTTGGTAACTTTAGGAAGTTTGCTGCAAGTAAATGATCAAAAATGTCATCTGCCTTTGTTAAAGCGAAAGAGTATTTCCTATGAAGGTCTTTCTTTTTAAACTGCTGGTCTATTGTTGTCTCTTTATGAATTAATGCCTCACAGATCATAGGTTCTTTCCCTACAATCTTTGCTGCATCAATCTCATAATTAGGATATCTATAATATATCTTGTATGATGCATTACTTCGATCTTGTTCTTTCTCTAGTAATGCTTCATACCTAGACACCTTATAGGTTAGTTCCACTAAGTCTCTAAACTCAGTTGAGTTAAACTTCTTTTGAAGCCTAAACTCTAAACCATTTTAAGCCAATCTCACGAACTTAGTCTCTAAACTCAGATTATCCTACATTTGTTTCGTGCTTTTTTGAATCTGGCAATAAATTGAACAGCCTTCTCATCAGGCCTTTAACTCAACATTGCCAAGTTTGCCATGGAAACTTCTGGCTCCGTTTGGAAGAATTGGGTACGAAATGCCTCCTCCATTTGTTGCCAAGTTTGGATAGAGCCAGATGTAAGGTTAATATACCATACAAAAGCTAACCCAGTTAGAGAATTTGGGAACAGTCTTAACTTCATGTAATCATTATTGGTAAATTCACCGCATTAAGCAGCAAACCTAGCAATATGCTCTACTGTTGACTGGTTTCCATTCCCATAAAAAAGAGCAAAGTCTATTATCCTAAATCCTCTCGGGTATTCATGTACCCTATCTACCCATTCTGGATATGGTTTCCTGTAGACAGGAGTTTGAACCCCCCGAGCCTTCGGTCCGCACATCTCTCTAACAATATCAGCAATTTGGTCCCTAGGAACCATATTTTGTGCTTGTTGAACCACTACTGGAAGAACAAATATAGGATTTGGTGGACAACCTTGTGCCTGAGGCCCTCTTGGTCCATAGGGCGGTATATTTGGGACTGGTTGTCCCTGTGGTGCTGGCAGCTGTTGAGGGTATGGGTAACTTCTCTGAGCCTGTCCTGCGAAAGGACTTGCGAAAGGTGTTGGAACAGATGTTGTGTAACAACCCCATCACGTATAATGATTAGTACATGATTAATTAAGAGGATTTGAGATTTAATTGCCGAGTATTATAATTTATTTGGGATTTATGAGAATTATGAAGTCTGACTCGTAAGAAATTGGGTTTGGAGCAAGAAATTAAATTTGAGCTTAATTTTGTGGTAAGAAAGATGAGTAATTCTAGGCAAGGTTGTAAGAGAAGCAAGTTATTCTAGTATGTCAATATGTCACAAGATTCATTGGGGACTGTGTCATCGAATTGCTGGAAAAGTGAGAAGTTGAGCATCAAATAAAAGACTGTCCCAATATAAGAAAAAGCTCAATGATTTAATTGGTTAAGGATAGTACTTAAGTACAAATGGGATCGCTTGAAGTTAATAGTTTATGGGTGAGTGGCTTTTCTTTTTATAAAGCTATGTTATATTATTTCGATGGAGTTTTGCTTTGCCTTGCTTTGTTTTAGAAAGTATTTAATCAAGCAGGAGTGATGATCCATTAGTTTTGTACCGAGTATTAGCTTTGTTTTGATGACATTCTTGAAAGGTCCTTTTGTGCTAGGGGACGTTAAATTTATGTAGCACCTTGTTGAGATATCGGCCACCGACGGTCTATGAACGGGTGTGCTCGATCCCGAGGCTTATTCCTTTGTTTTGACCGGAATGTCATCATCTCATGTATTATGTAGATGTTATTAAACATCCCAAGAAGCTTTGAAAGATTTTGACTGTTGAACTTGATTCATCCCATATTTTGTTACAAGCTATGTTTTGTGTTATTTGATATAGACGGAACCCATTGGTTGGACCATTTAGAACTCAACCTGAAATTGCAAAAAATGATTAACACATCGCTAAGACTTGACTTCGTATTGTCAAAATTAGAAGAATATGAGCAAGACTTGACCAATTGATGAATATCGAAAATAATTGGGATTTCTGTTTAGTCTAACAAGCTATGTGTTTTTTTTTTTTGGACCTTGTTTGAATAAAAAGAAAATTGTACTCCACATTAGAAGACTGGAACCTATGAGGGTTAGAAAGGAAAGACCCAATTTATGAAATCGTATCGCTATCGAATTTTCTAACGTTGAAAGAAACATTTACAATTATCTTAAGTTACTAAGTCAAATATAGACTTCTAGAAAGGAAAACACAATAATTCCCTATTAGAATAGCGATTACAAGTGAATGATATTATGATCTTGTGGGCATAAATTAAATCTAGATTTTGAATCCGACATTAGATAGCTTAACCTATCGCAAATAAATTCAATTCTAGTGTCGAACGGAAGGAAGAAAATGTAATAGAAAATAAGAAAGTAAAAATTGTTAGAATAACAAGCGCATATCTCTTAAGGAACCTTTGGGAACATAAGGATTTTGATTGGCTAATTATAATGATTTGAGGAAAATTTAAAAGTGTGGCCCTAAACTACCACGTGACTACTGATCAAAGTTAAGGAATTTCGGTGAAATATACTTTTGTTTGAAATCCAATGTGCTTCTCTGTTTTGAAATTACCATTATAATTGTCATCCAAGAGGTCTTTTGGAAGTGGGACCATTAATACATGATTACGTTTCCATATAATTCGGAAATTTCTGTTATAGATTAGCATGTGGAACCTTCTTTGGAGAAAGTACATTATGTGCATAACTTAAGAACCTTGACCTTAGTCAATGAAAGTTAATGTATGTTCTTTGGGATAGGATGAATTACAGATTGCATAGCAATAATATCGGAATTACATTTTTGTTAATAAGACTGAAGGATTGAGAAGTCATGTTTGCTATTAGTAATGCTTGGGCTATTAAATTTTAATTTGAGGAATCTATCATGTCAATAGCAAAATAGTTTGATCAGTTTGAAAATAAGGAGAATCATGAACATTCCTTACGAGAAATCTCCTACTATTGGAAGTATCTGAATTATAGATTGATGAACTGAGGTATCCAAGTTATATGATTGATGTCAATAGAGACGATAATGAATTGCCAATTTGGGTTATTAACCATTAAGTGTGGGAGTAAGTTCAACTTACGTGAAGAAGGCCAATGAAAAAGGAGTTACTTAGGGGAGGAATTGAAGTGAGATCAAGTTATATGACTGATTTTCTGTACAAGTATCTTAAGTTTGGAGGACCAAACTTCCTAAGGGGGGAAGGCTGTAACAACCCCATCACGTATAATGATTAGTACATGATTAATTAAGAGGATTTGAGATTTAATTGCCGAGTATTATAATTTATTTGGGATTTATGAGAATTATGAAGTCTGACTCGTATATGATTTGATTGAAGGTTTATTTTGGAATTAGAAATTAAGGGTCCAAATGGCTTAAGGAAATGAAATTAGGAAGTTGAATCAATTTAATCTTAATTACGGATCCAATTGAGAGTTTAATTAAATATTCGATTCAGTTTAGTGAAATTTAGATTCGATTAATTACGTCCTAATTGGAGTTGATTAAATTATGAGGATTGAGGATTGTGTTTATTGCGAATTAAATCTAGTTATGGGGTGTCTAATGTGGATATGTGATTTATTGACGGAAATTTGGAGTTTGATCAGAAATTGAAGACCTAAATGATTTAAGAAACCAAAATTGAGATTGGAAATAAGTTCGATTTATTATTTGAAGCCTTTTGGGAGTCTGATTAAAAATCTGATTCGGATTAATAAAATTAAATATAATTAATTAGGCCCTAATGAAAGTCAATGAGACTAATTAGATTATGTGGGATTTGTGATTGGGCTAATTAGGATTAATTAAAATTAAATGATGTCCAATTAAATTAAATATGAATGATATATAATAAAGTTATATTACAAAAAATGTTGGCGTATTGGAAGTCCTAAGAAAGAGTTATTAGTTAATGAAAGGATTAACCCATCACCCCATGAGTTCAGATAACAATGACAAGTGTCCCACTAAATGAAATAAAATAAAAATAAAAGAATAGATGGATGAATGAAGTCAATTAGGGGAGTCCATTCTTTCACTCGGCTGGAATCAAAAGTTAGAAAAAATAAAGAGAGAGAGAGGGTGAGGGAGAGAGAGACCGAGAGAAAGTAAGAGAGCATGAGAGAGTCCAACTGTTTTGCTGGGAAAATTGAGCAAGAAAGCTAAGGAAAACCAAGAGAAAAGTGAAGATTGGGAAGAAGACTCAAGAATTCAACAATTTTAGGTAAATATTTGTCTTAATTTTTGTAGATAATTTAGTTAAAAGCTAAAATGAAGAAAGTTATGGAACTAATTCCATGGGTTTGTAAGAAATTGGGTTTGGAGCAAGAAATTAAATTAAATTCATGATCATGGGAATTAATTTAGAAACTAATTAGTTTGAGTTTGATTTTTACTATCCTTCATAAATTTGAGATCCATCCTTGCATGCATGCTAGAATTTCAAAGTTTAGATTTAATTCATGTGTAAAAAGATTTATGAGACCAAAATTTGGGTTAGGTTAGTGATTATGGAAATTAATTTGGAAATTAATTATTTTTATATGAATTTGAATCTTATGGTTGCATGCATGTAATTTAGAGAAATTAAAGAGTTAATTCATGAACATTTGAGCTTAATTTTGAATGAAAGGAATTTTGATGTAGATGGTTTGATTTTGATTATGTTTTCACACATGCAAATATTTCTTTAAAAGAGTTTGTGATTTTAATTTCATGATTTAAGAGGAATTAGTAAAATAATGAAAAATTGGAGCTAAGATCAAGTTATGAAGGTTAATTAGAAATTAATTATTTTGGGATTTGGTTTTCGAAGTTATAATTAAATCAAGCTCCATAAATTATATGTAATTTTATTGTGTATTTGATGTTGGAAAAAAGGATTTTAAAATCATGAGTTCATGAGTTTTGATTTTATTATGAAAATTAGGAATTTGTTTAATCCATGCATGTGATTTAATTTAAAAAGTTTGTTCAACTTAAGCACATTTTAGAGCATCTATGATTATGAATTAAGTTTTGGTTAGAAATTGAGTTAAGTTGAATTTCTAAGAAATTGATTTATGTAATTCATAATTAAGTTGATTTTGTTATTAATAATAAAATTGGACCTATTTGTATTGCATACATCATGGATTTTGAAGGATTTGGATTAATTCAACCTCATATTTTGAAGAGAAAAATGAAATGTTTTATGAACATCAAGTTTATGGAAATTTAGAATTAATCCTAATGCTAGATAAAGCTTTGATTTTATGATTAGATTTTTAATCCATGCATGTAATGTAATTTAAGATTTTATTTGAACTAAACATATTTTGATTACAAATTAAGTTGAGTTTAAAATTATGGAAACTAATTGGAAATTTATAAGAAGTTTCATGACTTCAATTTCATGATTTCAAGGGAAATTTATGAGAATATAAAACTAGTAATTTTGATGTCAATTTCATGCATGTGAATAATGTTCTAAGGAATTTATGACTTAATAAAGAATAATAAGCTACTAATCAACATAGATTAGTTAGTTAAAGAATGAATCATTGATCTTGTGGTAATTGTTTAATAAGCCAAGTAGAGGATCAATCTATTTGGAAAAGAAGGACTTAGTAATGAAGGAATATGTGAAATAAGAACCCGGTTTATTTAAATGCGAAAGAATAAACGTAGTAGAACTTCGGACTATAAAGACTAGAAAGGACAAGTTTAATCAAGGAAGTAATATTGTATTTCAATGTGTATGTGTTATGTGATTGTGTAGGTCACGCGCCATTGTCTGCCTGATTTATCTGATATATCCAGTCTGTCTGATTTGCCTCTGCAGCCCTCTGTGAGTAATAACTTTGTAAAGTTATGTTCAATGTTATGTATTTTCAGTATACTATGATACGAAATGATTGGTTCTTGAACAGCTATGATATGTTGGAAATGAATGAATGAATGTCCAGTTTTCTGAAAAGTATTTGTGGCACCCTTAGTCCGGATGGCCCTCGCCCGGGGGTAACAATACCGTGGCTGTTGGTACCAACTATATTTGTGGTCTTCGGACCTACTTGTTGTGGTCTTAGGACCTACTTGTTGTGGTCTTAGGACCTACCTGTTGTGGTCTTCGGACCTACCTGTTGTGGTTTTAGGACCTACCTGTTGTGGTCTTTGGACCTACCTGTTGTGGTCTTAGGACCTACCTGTTGTGGTCTTCGGACCTACCTGTTGTGGTCTTTAGACCTACCTGATCTGATAGCTAATGGGTGTACCACATACGATCTTATGCAAAATCTGAATATGAATCTGAATATGAATATGAATATGAATATGAGCATGTATCTGAATCTGTTTCTGATTTGAAATCTGAAAATGCATAAGACTCTATTTCTGATAAGATCATGTTTCTGAAATAAACTCTGATTTCTAACTCTGTGATGGACATCATTCATTAAACCCTTTACTCTGTTATTATTCACTGAGCTTTAGCTCACTCTATTATTTATGTATGTAGGTGATCAGGCGTGTGACCAGTCTTAGAGACATCTGTCTAGAATCTGTTCTGTCAGCCAACCTATGTGCCTCCCGTAGAGGTTCCGGATATGTTAAGTGTTGTCGTTATGTAATTTAAAGTTTAAGTTATGTCTTCTTGTTTGGTTCTTCAAGTCATGTGTATATATGTAAATAAAAAGTTTAAAATTTTTCTGTCTCATATAAGTCTGCACAGCTCAATGGACATTGTATATTATTATTTGCTTCCGCTAGCCCATAACATTTTGTTAATCTGTTCAGAGGCCGTAGGTAATCCTCGGATTACTGGCCGGTTACGGTGCCAAACCTATAGGGGCGGGTTTGGGTCGTGACATGTTGTGTCTCTTCCAGTCGCAGGAAACCCTTCCAACCCCCCCGGGTACAAATTCGAACAAAGGATTAGTGAACCTCATTGTGCCAGGTATGGCTTCGAAATGGGATTTGGAAATATCCTTATGCCATTCTCTTGTGTTGGCCTGGATCCACCAATTTGCATGGTTTCATTGTTAAGTAATGAGGCATTTTGATTTGTCACTGGCCTCGAAAGAGGCTCATACCAAGACTGAGGTGATGGTCTTTCATAGTTTTGGTTACTAGTTTGACCATTAATGTGTCCATTACTCTGCATAGGTTGTTTATCTCTAGCCAATCTTTGCTGAGGGACATTTGAAATTTCCTCTATGTGCCTTGCGTTAGTTGGTTGATGAGTATTCATTCGATCCATAAAAGACGTTGCCCATCTTTCCATTGTGTTCATTAACTGCTATCCCATGGCATCTACTAAGCCTCCCTATGGATTTATCGGCTGAGTAGATGGAACAGTGGATGGTCCAATTCCTTGGCTTCATCCAATATTTTGAACATGTGGTACTTGCTCCGAAGTGCTAGTCTGTTCGACCATAGGTCCTGATAAAACAAATACTTTCACAGGATGTGTTATCACATTATCCTCTAAATTAGGTATTTCTACCTCTCCTTCCACGCCTTCTTCTAAGCGTTTATTTTCTCCTTGTCTCCTATATCTAGCCATTTCAATTAGTCTCACTGGGCATGCCAAAAATATATGTTGGCTTTTTGGCTTTCGAAGGTTATTATTGTAATTTTAAGCGTGCCAGTAAGGATCAATCAGTCCTTACAGAAGATAAATTGTCAACCAATTATCAGACGATTGTGTTTTAGTTCTTTCAGCCTCAATGAAAAGGACTTTTACTGGTGGCTTTGTTTAGGAGAATTAAGCAAATAACGATTAAATGAAGAACAATAGTAGCATTTCATTAAGTAAAAATAAAAGACTTACACTGATCCAATTCAGCCTCGTAGAGGTTTACAGCAACAAGCTACTTGAAACTACTCCTATGAACGAAGTGCAGTACAGGAATTTGAAGTATAGAAATGTAAAGAACAAGAAATGTAAAAAAACAGGAAGGAAAATAAAGTAGATAAAACTGGTTTTTTGGATCTAAGTCTGGGGGTTCTTTTTGGGGCCTTCTCTTCTATTTATACGTCTCAATGACAACCATCGAAATGAGTTTCTAACCGTCGAACCATCCCTCGATGATCGCTGATCATGTTTCCTCACAGTTAGCTCCACTATGCCATGTCTGCAGTTAGGCTTCCCTCTTGATTTTGAATTTAAATATATGAGTAACTGTTAAAGCCACGTCATCTTGCATCTCTTTGTTGATCTAATGCTATGCAGATCTACAATAACCAATACTAACTGCCACGTGTGTGATTATGATTGAAGATTTGAATTGTCTTTCCGTATTGCCCTCATCCTGCCATGTGTTGAACTGTGATTAGCCTATACAAAATATGTAGCCAACAAGTTCTTTTTCCATCCCTTGTTTCTCTCTCTCTCTCTCTCTTTTTCTCCCTCTCCAATTAATATGCTCTAACCTAACTTAGTCGTCAGAGTGTCCACCGGGGGACTACCTCCCCCTTTGGACAGTTTTACAAGCACGCTTTGTGGACTCCAAGGCCAGCAGACTCATTAAAAGCATGAATCAGTTCTACCCATCCTCCCTTGAAGTTACTGTCTCATAATTACGATTATTAGATTGATCTATATATATTTTTTTATGGGTAACATACACAAAGATTCTAATAAACAAACAATTTAGATCATTAAAACAGAGCCTATAGTGAGTTCCATAAACCTGAATAACGCCTCTCCAATCCAGATGAGAACTGGAGAGAAATCTCTCCCATGTTGTAATTAGTATGAACAGCTCAGACATGAAAAGTTCTAAAACCAAACTATAATATGGTGACAGATTTCAGTGTATAAAAGTATATTCCTTATTGCATTTTTATCTTTAGCAAATGACATTGTCGTTATGTCACTTTAATAGTTGCCTTGAATTTATAAATTTGAGTGCTTCTAAATATACTCACTAATTTTTTAATTTTTTAATTTATGCTCATATTTTTTAACCAAATAATTATTTCTTTGTGAGGCACAAAAGTTACCATGCATGTGGTGGGTGTAGAGAAAAAATTGGTGAATATTTAAAGACTAACAATGTTTGGGTTTTGAAATTCTATAAGTTTTTATAAAATTCTTTAAAATTTCATGTAAATTATTTTTCTAAACTAAATTAAGAAAATCAAAACATAACATACTGTCTGTGTCGATTCTTCAATCATCAAAATAATTTTTTTTAATTTGATGCTAACCTTTCTTTTCAATAGTGACCGAATTGAATAGTTTACAACCCTACCAATACTATTTGAAAGGCCCGTGAAGACCCCTTATGAGTGCTTTCATGAACCTCATAAAATTGTTGAAGTTCATCTAAACTTTCATGTGAGAGTTAATGAGAAATTACTAAATGGGCCATGCTCGGCCCAATTGAGTTTATCAAGACATGAAGAAGAGGCAGCCAGTTCTCCCCCTAAATTTATGGAGAAGGTGATACTCCACCTACCAAGCTCAAACGAAGTTAAAAGACAGTAGTCGTATTATCGTATTTTTTACGTGATGTTTATAATTGATGTTATAATAAAAAAATTTATGAGCAATATAATATTAATTATTTTTGTTAGGTAGTTAAAAGATAAAGAAACACTCACTTAATTTATTTTTATTTTTTTTGGATAAATTACAAATATATTTGTTGAGATTTGTCTAAAATACAATTTTTTTCTCTATAATTTTGAAAATTATATCCCATCCCTTGAAGTTTAATTTTATAACAAATAGCCCATTTTATTAATAAATGATGTAGGCCGAAAAGTACGACATTGAGGCCACTAAAGTTATATTTTTTGGCTTTCAATATTGTTTATTTAGTGGAGATGATGTGTTTTGTGTACTTGTACAGATTTGGCAAGTAATACGCAAATTCAATCAAAAAGTGCGCGAAAGCAGATTTTTCGGGCGAGAAGTGAAAAATCCAAGCCAACCACCCCACCGCACGTGCGGCCCACCTAGGGATGCGTGCGTAGAATTTTGGATCTGTTTTGCTAAGAATAAAAGGAAAAAAAAGAAAAGAAAAAAGGCTAGGGTTCGAGAAATTACTTTAAAGAAAAGGGAAACTAGAGTTTTAAAGAGGGATTTCTTCTCAAGCTAAAAGGACAACTTCCATGGGGGCTTCTTCCTCATCCTCTTCCTCTTCCCACTCCTCCATGAGTGACTAGTCTTCTTTTCTAGGGTTTTGATGAAACCCTAGCCATGTAATAGGATTTTTCATAAACTTTGATTGTGAATCGGTTTGAATCAATGTATGGATGATTTAGAAGTTTTTAATCATTATTCTTTTCATTTCTTCAAGTATTTTACTCTCTGTGATTGTTTAATACTTTCCATACATTAGTTTTCTTTGTGTTTGTATTCAAAGTACGAGACAAGTCATGCTACGAGAGACGAGTTGTGTTACTACCATAGTTTAGAGCAAACGTCTCATGCTACTCGAGATGACTCGTGCCTGTACATTGAATGCAACAATCATCTTGATCAATATTTCAAACTTGTAGTTATAAAATATTGGATATTTCAAACCGGATTACAATTGATAGCTGATGTTTAATCTCTTTTATATGGTTAGTGATGAATTCTTTGTCCTAGGAAATTTCTCAAAAATTAATATCTCAAACCCTAATTTTAATTGTCAATTTAATCTATCAATTTCATCTAATTATTTTTTAGTCATAAAATCTCTTAATCTTTTTAATCAAAATTAATTTAGGAATTTAGCGATTAAATTAGTCTAATTTCATAATTGTTCCTATGGATCGATACCTAGACTTGCCATTATTCTAAAAGAATTTGGTATAATTTAGTGTTTAATTTTGGTGTGTGTAACGTCCCATCAATAAATCATTAAGTCAATTAAAAGTTTTATCTTAGAAATTTATTTCAATTAATAATGGGTAAATTACACTGACACCCCCTGAGGTTTATGTTTATTACAGTTCCCCCCTTACCTTTTGGAAATTACATCTCCCCCATGAGGTTTAAAGTTTCATTACGCATTCCCCCCTCAGCAATTTAATTTTTTTAAATGCCAATTTTTCCCTCACTACGTAAATTACATTGACACCCCTCACATTTTTAGAAATTACAATCCCCTCCCTAAGGTTTAAAGTAGCATTACCAATTGCCCCCTCAGTTAGTATTAGTTGAAAAAAAAAATTCATTGAAAAAAATTTAATTGGAAAAAAAATAAATTGAAAAAAAAATTTGCTAGTAAAATTTTAAAATTTCTTTTTAAAAACTAACATAAATTCATTTTTTGAATTTACGTTTTTTTCTCAAATTTACAAACTGAGACAACCATTTATAAACCAAAAAAATTATCAAACAAGTTTTTATGACAGTTTTTAAAATTTTTGTAAATATAAATTGAAAACTGAAAATGAAATAGTTACCAAACAGGTTTTAGATGGTAAAAATGTCATAAAATTAACAAATAATTAAATAAGTTACTAACGTAAGAAATGACTTATCAAAAGATTCTTAGGCTATGTACGGTTTGATTTTTAGAATTTTTTAAAAAAAAATTAAAAATTAATCTGGTTAAGAAATAAAAAATAAAAAATAATTATCATTTTTATATAATTTTTATCTTTCAAGTGGTTAGAAATAATTTTTTACAAATTAAATTGAAACAGCCATACGTATGTATATAACCTGCCCAAAAGTTAAAATTATAATTATTTTTTACCCTTAAATGATAATTATTTTTTATTTTTTATTTCTTAACCAAATTAATTTTTCATTTTTAAAAAAAAATTCTAAAAATCAAATCATACATAGTCTAAGAATCTTTTGATAAGTCATTTCTTACGTTGGTAACTTATTTAATTATTTGTTAATTTTACGACATTTTTACTATTTGGAGTCTATTTGGTAACTATTTCGTTTTTAGTTTTCAATTTATATTTATAAAAATTTAAAAATCTGTCATAGAAACTTATTTGATAATTTTTTTGGTTTATAAATGGTTGTCTCAGTTTGTAAATTTGAGGAAAAGAATTTAAATTTAAAAAATGAGTTTACGTTGGTTTTTAAACAAAAATTTAACTCACAAATTTTTTTTTCAAATAATTTTTTTCCCAATTAATTTTTGTTTTTCAATGAATTTTTTTTTTTCAACTAATACTAATCGAGGGGGTAATTGGTAATGCTACTTTAAATCTTAGGGAAGGGATTGTAATTTCTAAAATGTGAGGGGTGTCAATGTAATTTACCCAATGAGGGCAAAATTGGTATTTAAAAAAATTAAATTGCTGAGGGGGGAATCTGTAATGAAACATTAAACCTCATGGGGGAAATGTAATTTCTAAAAGGTGATGAGAAAAACTGTAATAAACATAAACCTCAGGGGGTGTTAGTGTAATTTACCCATTAGTAATTTAGATAATTTTATCATTGTATAGGATAACAGATAAGAATTTTATTTTTTCAGTTAATTCTGTTCAATAAAAAATTATGACAAGGGAACATTTGTAATTTTTTAAACTATAAAAAGCAATCTGTATTTTTAGTAAATCTTAAGAGTATATTTATAATTTATTTATTTATTTTGGGAGCACCGTGTAAATAATAGAGATTGACTATGGAGCTGGACTAATATAGTTTTGGAGTTGGGCCCAATCATGGACTCCACTTTAATAATTAAAATTGTTTAATTTATTAATTATTCTATGTACATTATTTTTTTAAAAAAAAATTAGATCGATTAAATAATTACAGCCAAATAATTTTGTTAAATTTGTCTTTAAAAAACATATGATTTTAAAAATAGACCGCTCAACATTTTAAAAATAAATATAATATAATAACAAATCAATTAGTTTGGTTTTTTTTTCAAATATGATCTGCACATTGTGTTTCATAAAATGAATGGTTCTCATCAAAAGTTTTCAAAAATTCACTAAATAAAAAGCGTACAAACAAAGAAAACACAACAAATTTAGTACACTTTTATGTTTCTTTTAATATATTTATTGTATTTTTCTTAAAAAAAATTCACAAATATTTTACTTTTAATTACATTTAGATTAAGTACATTTAAAAAATAATTTATTTTAACTAAAATATGATTTTTTATTAAAAATAATAAAACACGAAAGGGGAATTGTGAAACAACTTATAGGTCCCGTTTGGTAGAGTTGTGGGAAAGTGATTTATAACTTATACCTTAACAGCTTATAGCTTATAACTGTGAACATAAGCTGATTTTTAACTTATAAATTAAGCTTCTCCTCTTCCATTCAAAGAATAAGTTGATTTTTAACTTACAAAAAGTTATAAGCTGTATTGTTAAACTGAACCAAACACATCAAAATAGCTTAAATTAAGCTAAAAGCCGAAATAAGCTGGAAATAAACCCTACCAAACAGGGCCATAATATTGGTGGACATCAGCTCAAAGCTCGCCCAACTTACCTATAATTTTTAGGATTTAAAATTACAGTTTAAGCCCCATAAATTAAGACTATAAATATATTTTAATGTAAGACTTGGAATAATAATGCTTGAAAGTCGGTAAGACCCACAAATTACATTATGGGGGCATACAGAAAGTTTAAAATCTATTTAATCTCAAAATAAAACACTTGCATCAATTAGTCCTATATATTTTTAATTGTTATCAAAAAATCTCTTTTTTTTATATGTAAATTTAAAAGCGCTATTATATTCCACCATTGCTGAACTTCCGTCAGACGGTCACCGAAGACTTGCTAAAATGTTCAACATCACTAGGAAGTTCGTTGAATTATCGCCGAAAGTTTGCCGAAATATCATCGGAGTGTTCTAAATATCACTGAAAGTCGCCAGAATATCCAGAATGTTCGCTGGACGTCAAGAAATCATCGGATATTCATCGGAATGTCCAGAATATTGCCGGGAAAAAAAAATGTGATGACCGGTTTTATTGTATGTCTTTTCACTCATTGTCTTCATTGGGTTCGTTGCATTTTGGAGTTTTTTTCTCAAAATTTTGCTCTTGTTTATTCCGGTGTTGAATTTCACTCATTTTGGAGGGTGTGAGGTTGGGTCTGGGATGTCTGGAGTTGAGCAGAGAAAATTCTAGGGCCGCACGTGCGGGAGATGAAGCCGCACGTGCGGGGGAAGTGAGGTTTTTTCAGCTTGCACACTGCATTATATGCAGGTGCGGAGTGCGGTACGGGAAGGACCACCGCACGTGCGGGGGTGAAGGTCGCACGTGCGGGAAGACGCTTCGCACGTACGAGAGAGGGCGCCGCACGTGCGGGCCTCTGGGCAGTTCGAAAATCTGCTTTTTCTTCTTCCTTAGGTTGTGTGTATATCACATTTGTATATCATTTTCTCACTCTAAAAATCAACTTTTGCTCCTCCTCTAAAACTTCCACCAAAGCATCTTAAACTCTTCATCTCTTTGGATTCATTGGAATTTTGACCCAACTTCCTTTATCAAATTTGGAGAGCTAACCGAGAACTGCATCTTGTGTGGTGGAGATTTGATTTCAACACCGTCAAATTTGGGGTTTGTCTTCTCTCTTCTTCTCTAAAGCTTGAGGTAGGGACCTCTTTGAGTTATATGTACATATTTTGCAAGTTTGATGTGGGTTTTGGGGTTTTCTTGGGAATATTATGAGGGTTTGAATTTTTGGTTCAAGAATGTAGGGATTTTCAAAAGTGGGTTTTAAAATCTCAAATCTTTCTAAGTTAATCCTTGAGGGTTTCACTCTCATTGTGGGAGAGATAATGTTTTGTGTGTGTGTTCTTTTAAAAAGTGAGGAGATACCTAATCTTAGCCACACAAAAAAACCAAATTTATGGATTTTGTTCTTGAAATGGGTTGAGGTTCTATAAAAATTAATCTATTTGTTGTTATGTCACAATAGAAATGATGTATTGCATGGAATGTGTGAAACATGGAGATGGAAATTTGTAGTTGAAATTGTAGATAAGTTATGAGATAACAAATTGTTGGTTCAATACGAAATTTGGAAGTATTTATTTGTGATGAATTTAAACAAAATTATGGGTATCATGTTTGATAATGTTAAAAGAGGAGTGGAAAGTTTAATTATGATGAATTATCGTTGAGAGATTTGACGATGGAGAATGTTATGTAGTGATGATGATTATTGCATTGCATATTCATTCAATTGATTTTTACAACATCATTATTGAGTTTTGGCATATATTGTATTGGCATTGTTATCATTGCATTGATGCAAGTTGTGAGTTGAGATTTGAAAACATTTTCGTTGAGAAAGAAATGTTATGAAATGAAATTATGGAAATGTTTTTGGGGTAAATACGTTGGTAAGTCCGGATAGGAAGTGTAGATGGAATTGATTAAGTTGGCTTGCGTGTCCGGGGTGAAAGACCGAAAACACGTGCGGAGGAGGTACCACTTCCCTTCCGGTTAGCAACTGGTAAAGTGGGGTTTTTGGTAGTGCTAGTTAAACCTACTTGTAGACACCAACCTAGAGATTACCTGAGTCGTATTTACCGTCCCATTGAATAAAATTGTAAATTCCTGAATTGTTGAGATTTCAAGCTATTGTTGAACATGGTGTTTTCTTTTTTTAAAAACATGTAAATGAAATCCTCTTTTAATTGGCATTTGCATTTCATGTTGGGAATCTTGCATAAATGTATATACTTTGTTAAGGATTCTCTACTTGGCTTTATACTCACCTCTATGAGATTTTGGTGCAGGAAATGATGTGGTGATCCCGCCGATTTGAAGGCGTGGACATATTTTGTGGAGAGTACATGACTCTTATTTTGTTGTGATTCATGTTGCTAGCCAAGGGCTATAAATGTATGTGTTTGTGAAACCATTTTTGTGTAACCGGGCTTAAACCTTGAAAGATGTAAGCCTTCAAGGGCATTTTATTTATTTTTAGGATTGATGTTCTACATACTATAGATTCATGTATTTTATATCATTGAATGTATAATTCGCATGTGGGACTTTTTGTATAAACCTTATTGATTAAGGATGTAAAGGTTGGAGAATTGCCATTATTCTTTAATAGATGTTGGTTGATGTACCTAATTTATGTTGAATTATTTTGGGGTGTTACAAAAATAAAAAAATAAAAAAAATAACAACAAACAACAACAATGGGAAAAATATACATTACTTTTTAATTTTTGTAGAGTTTAAGCAAATAATTTCTAATATTGATCAAATTGAAAAGCAAGTTTTGAAACTGTAAATTGTTACAGTTTCAAAGCATGATTCAATTAAGCATTTATCTTTATTAATCAAACTGAAAAACATGTTATGAAACTGTAACATTTTACAGTTTTAAAGAATGTTATGAGACTGCAAAATTTTAAAGTTTTAAAGCATAATTCATTTTAGTACCAAAAAAACTGAAACTATAAAATTTTATAATTTTCACCACCTGTAACTAAAACTTGAAAAAAAATTTCTCTATTAAAATAGGAAAATATAAGTGTATAGTAGAGAAAAGGTAGAAAAATTGAGAGATCAAAAAAGAAAACCAGATATATAAAGAAGATTGTACTCCGGCAACTATTTTTGGTTTAGATCTAGTCTGTTCTCATGTAGATCTACTCAGATCTGATGTAGGCTATTTTGGGAAGATGGTTATAATCAGCTTTTTGGTGAAAAATTGCTTATAAGCAGCTTTTTTGTGAGAGAGGAAGTGGGTTATAATCTGGGAAGTAGATTATAACCCACTTCCCATATCTACATAAGATTTAAGTAGATCTACTCCGGTAATACATCCTCTAGCCCTTCCTGCTCATTTGGAAACTCTCACAACGTCTCATCCCGCTTGGATAACGAAGTAAGCAATCAAATGGCAGACATTAGCGAACACGCATAGCTTCCTTGCTTTCTCGATATCAGTAATTAAGGATCTCTTCTCCTTCTAGTAGGTGCAAGCAATAAAAGGAATATCATTCTAAACAGTAAAGGAAGAGTTCTTTCCTTAATGATATATTGAAATTAGATTTGATGTAGATCTACATAAGATTTAAATAGATCTGCTCATCTTTTTCGCCGAAAATTTGTCTCATTTGCCGTAAGTGAGGGTGAAGTAAGGAATTTATAGCGATCCCGGTTTCTCTTCTTTAATTGTTGTACCCGGACTTAGGTTCCGTGGAGTTGGTTGTTGTGTATATCTTGTTTACATCATTTACTCTTTGTATTTGAGTCTCGAGTTGTGTTGGACAGGTTTGAAACAGGTTGGTTGAGCTTAGGAATCAAAAATAGTTGCCCAGATTTTGGCCTGCACGCTCGAGCGGGCCTTTGTTTTTCTTCTCCGCTCGAGCGGGGGTTTTAGCGCTCGAGCGGGAAAATCCATCTCCCAGTATTTCCTCTACAGTGTTGGACGCTCGAGCGGGCGTTTGGACGCTCGAGCGTGAGTTTGTGTGTGACGCTCCAGCGGGCAGTTTGACGCTCGAGCGGGGACTTGGTCTGTCAAAGTTCTGGGAGTGTGTATCCGCCGCTTGAGCTGGAGTTTTGACGCTCGAGCGGGAGTCTGTGAGTGACGCTTGAGTGGGGGTTTCCACGCTCGAGCGGGGCGACTGGTATAACACTCCGAGATTTCACTTTTTGGATCACTTTTCAACATCCTTTCTCTCTCTTACTTTTCCGAAAAAGCCATTTGAGAGCTCCTCTCTCTAAAGCCTTACCTTCTCTCTAGGTATTGATCTAGTAGGAGTGATTTCTTCACCTTGGGCCTTTGTAAAAGTTGTATTGATCGTCGAGGACTATCTTTTGATCCGAAAATTTTGGGATTTGGAGCATCTTCAATTTCTTCATCTTCTTCCCTTGGGCTCCGAATTTGAGGTAAGGATTCCTACTCACTCTTATGGGTTTTGACCTAGACATTGAGTTTTTGTATAAATGGTTTTGGGTTTTGGAAACTAGGGTTTCAAATGCAAAATTTTGAAAAGAGGGTTTTGTTTATTTTAGACCATAAATATGTATTTGGGTTTCGAAATGAGTATATTGATGTTGTTGGTAATATATGGATTCTTGGAGTCAATATTGAGAATAAAGGGAAAAATGCCATGTTTGGGTATATTTGGGTCACTAATGTAATTAATGACATTTGTTGAGAAAATATGGAATTGAGTTGAATATAATGAAATTGGCTCATTATGAGATGAATTAGTGAAGTTGGATTTATTAATCGCTCACTTTTGGAACTATGGATATTTTATCTGTTGGTGCTTTTATTATCTGTTTAGAAATAATTGCTTTGGGCTACCCGTGAAGGGTAGTTATGATTGTTGTAGACAATGCATGATGATTAGGCAAACTAAAACTAATCAATTGGATGTGTCATAGAGTATGACAGTTGACAGAATACATTAACTGTATGTATTGATTGATTATGTATATGACCTATGTGTATATACGTTGTGTGTGTGGGAGGAGATAGGGGATATACTCCACGGTTTAGGGGAAGATAGGGGATGGACCTCTAAACCGGATATTGTTTTGGAGGAGATAGGGGATGGACTCCGTTGATACAGCTTATATGCTTATCAGTTAATGTGTTGATATAGCTCATATGCTTATCTATGGTAGTGTTGATATAGCTCATATGCTTATCTGTTGAAGTGTGGATACAACTTGCATGCTTATCTATTGAAATGTTGATATAGCTTATATGCTTATCTAACGAAGTGTTGATATAGCTAGTATGCTTATCTATTGTGAAATGGGAAATGTTAATATGAGTCACTATCTCATGTAAATTGTTGGCCAGGTTCTGAGCCGTTGTTGTGAATTGTGAATTTTATAAGAAATGGAAAATGAAATGAAATATGGGCACTGTGGTCATGTAATGAAAGTGGTATATGAATTGGTTTATGTGAGTCAAACATCTATCAATTGCTAATGTCTTAGTTACTGCTCATATTGTGTTTAGCATATCTCTACTGGGCGTTGACGCACCCTATATGGGACATCATTTTCAGGTACAAGTAGCATGCCACCTCCAAGGACATAGCTTGGATGGTTATGGGAGTTAAAGACTCTTTTTGATTATTTTGTTTGTATTACATGTATATCAAGCCAAGGGCTTATTTTGTATAGAGTTAGTACTCTTCTTTTTGTAACCAAGTGTTGACTTGGAAAACTGTAAGCTCGTAGGGCATTTACTTTTGTTGTTAACATGTAATATTGTTGTAAGAATTACTCTGATGAATAGAAAGGTGTTGATTTCTCTTATATCATGGCATGTCTAAAATGATGAGTTTTATGTATTATTTTGAGGGCGTGACAGAATTGGTGGTCAGTGGTTGTCGGTGAACCCCAATCAACGGTGGTCGTTGATCGCCAGTGACTATGTGTTAGAAAAAAAAAAAGAAAGAGAGAAGAAGTAAGGCGGAATTGCCAGTCGTTGGAAAGGAAGAGAAAGAGACAGAGAAAAACGAATGCACAAATAAGAATAAAGAATAAAAATACACAATGGACTTTTGAGAGTATCCAAAAAGTTGTGGGCCTAAATAGATTTATCCTCTTTTAAATAGGACTTCCAAGTAATTTACCTTTACATTATATGCATATATTCAAATTTTATATTATTTAACTTTATTGTTAGATATGAAAAATAAATGTATAAATCATTTATATAATTTTTTTGAATTTTTGAATAAATAAATTTAAAATAAAATCAATTTCAACCAATTTTTTCTTTAAATAATATTTTTTATAAAATAAAATTTTATTTTATATGAAAGACAAAATCAATTTCAACCCTAGCTAGCTTTACAATATCATCATGTTAAAATAAATTTTTTTTAATAAGGATATACTTTTTGATTTTTTAATATAATTTTTATTTTGTGAAAATAAAAAATGGGACAATTACACAAAAAAAAAAAAAAAAAAACTCCAATATTTGACCTTTATATCAAAATAAACGCTAAACTTTTAATTTTGCCAATTTAAACCTTAAACTTTTGATTCAATCTAAACATTTACTAATTTTTATTAAGTAAAATCAACCCAAAAAATAATATTTTAATCGTTAAATTCAATAAAAATGATATTTTAGATATTTTATATATATACTTATATTGAGTTTAATAACTAAATTTTTTTTTATTAATTTTACTTAATAAAAATAGATGAATAGTTTCAATTGCAAACAAATCAAAATATTAGAATTTAAATTAACAAAATTAAAAATTTGTGATTTATTTTGTTAAAATGCTCAAACCTTAGGTTTTTTTTTTTTTTTTATGTTTTTTTTTTGTGTAATTGTACCTAAGAAAATATTCCCCCTGTCTCATTTTAATAGTCTCTTTTGAAAAATTCTAACTTTTTTAGGAGACATATAATCATTGCATTTGAATTTAAATTTTAGTACATTTAATAATACTTTTCTACGTTTCAATTTTAGGAATTTAAATTATTTTTAATTTGCCTTTTCAAATAGAACTAATATTTTGGGATATCTTAAAATGAAAAACAAAAATAAAAAAAAGACTAACAAAATGGTATAGAAGAGTATATGAAAATGTTACAATATCAAAGTGTACCCTATTTTTTTTATTATTAAAAAAAAAAAAAAAAAAAAAAGGCGAAGATGCGTGGGGGCTTTTAGGTAAATTCGCACATGCAGCGAAGATGAACGTTTTGACAAAAACCCTAGAGAAAGGGTTTTGGGGATTTCCATCAATGTCGAAACATTGAAATAGTTTTCTTCTCCCATCACTGAAGAAGAAATCGAAATTTAGAGAGAGAGAGAGAGAGATGGAGAAGTCTGTGGTGACCTTTGACAAAGGCACGACCTGCTCTTCTTGGAACTACTGTGGCGAGAGATTGGCTACTGGTTCAATCGATGGAACTTTGGCCATTTTCGACTCAGTCGACCCGGCTTCTTCGTCATTCACTTGCACTTCTACATCCAGGGTTCGTATTTCGTAAGCTTCGTTCTTTGTTAAAATTTACAATTTTTGTGTGTGTATATGGGTTTTGAGTGGATAATTATCTGCAATCCTTTTAGTCTAAATTGAATTCGAAGTTTAGATAATTGGATTCCATAGGGTTTTTATATGGCATTTCTAATTGAGAATGGGTAATAATGGCGATAATGTTGAGGATTGTTTATAAACAAAGGCGATAAAGATCAGATAGGGAAGCATGTTGTCATTTATTGCATTATACACTGTTAAATCATTTTACATGGCGAACCCAGAATTGGGCAAAGGGGGGGTTAAAAAAAATTATTTATATTTTAGAGAAATTGAAGTAAAATTATATAGATTTTGGGAACCAAAATACTAATTTATTTTATATATATTCAAAATTACATGAAAGTGATGAGATTTTTCAAAGGCTTGGGGTGGCCAAAACACATTCGTTTTATAATTACTGAAAATTGCATAAAAAGAATAATTTTTGGGCAGCAAAGATAAAATTATTTAGATTAATTATATTAATTTTGAAGGGGCCAAAACGCAAAACTCTTTTATAAATATTCCAAATTACATGATAGAAATGTGATATTTCAAAAGTTTGAAGTGTTACTAAAAGTTGCTTCTAAAATTATGAGTATGTGACAAGGAAAGTGGCTTAAGGGAAGACAAGTCTAGTCAGTGGTCTTTTTCCTTACACTATCTGTAGCAAGATGAAACTTGTGAAATTGTTATAGCAAGGGTTGTTATGTTGATGCTTGGAAATGATATGTGCCCATGGTTGTGATGGGTTGGTTATGAGAAATAATAGGTTGTGGTGATCAATGGATTTAGGTTTTAGTTGAGTTTTGTGAGAAGGGGCTGCATTTCGTTATACTGTGCGAAGGCATTTATGGCAAAAATGTATTATGTGATTTTCCATTTGACAGTGGATTTATCTCTTCCTCATTGGTTGAGGTTGTAGCATCATTGTTCATTGAGTATGAAGTTAAATTTGCATGTATTGATTGCAGTTCTTGCCCTGATTATCTCATGTTTTTCCTGTATTCTCTCACACAATTATCATCTTTTTTGTCATTCATGGGTATAGATTATAACTACATTTTGGTAGTTGGATTTTTTAAACATGATGATGTGGCAGCAGAAGTTTCATTGAGATTCAAACTTCTCAAAGTTTCATATATGTTTCCTTTCTTCTTCTTCTTCTTCTTATTCTTCCCTTTTTTTTTTTTTTGGTCATCATTTTCTTGATTTTTTATTTATTTATATGCATTTTTGACATTGGGCTTCTCATAGGTTCATGAAGTGAGCATTGTGAAAGTTGTTTGGGTTCCTCCGGAATATGGTGATGGAGTTGCATGCATTTGTGCAAATGGAACTTTGTCATTGTGGGAGGAGGTTGCTGAAGGTATCCAATGAATTTTCTAATGCATTTTCTATGTTATTTACACAGAGTATCATAGTCTAAAATTAGGCAGTGTTATACATCGGCCAATTCTTTTTGATTTGCATTTAATATGTTCTTCCTAGGAACAACTTTGTAGGTAACTCTTTGCTCTGGGTTTCATTTTGGTTTGTTCAGTGTTTGTTCTCTTTACTCTTTTCTCTGATAGATTTTTATATGCTTTTTTGTAATCTTTTCATTTTAAGCCAAAAACATCCATCTTTGTGGCTCATGGTTAAAAATACCACTACCTCATCATTCTGGATGAGTTTTCTGTTTAAAAATTCTGTTTGTGTACCATTTTCCTTTCTAATAATCATGAAAAATATTACTCAAGCTTAGCATGCTGGGGAGCCTCCCATTTTGTGACCTGTGAACAAAGCCTCACTGTTATTTTGAATATTGTTTTGTCATTCTATAGATATGAAACCCCTTCAATGGAAGCTTTGCAAAGACTTTGAGACAAGTTCAAATCAAGTGCTAGATATGCAATTTGGAGTCTCATTCGCAAGTTTGAAGTTGGTAGGTATTGGCAATGGGTATCACCTCAGTTTTTCTTCATTTAATTTCTTAGAATTGCATATAGGGAATCAAGTTTGCTAGCCTGTTAATGAAAATATGGTAATTTTTGTATTAATTTGTAGTAAAAAGAGTTTCCAAGCCCCTTTTTGGCTCTAAATAGCTTTGGGGTTGTCAAGCTTCTATATGTTTCTATAATTTAAGTTGCTTTTTAAAAGGCACTAATTTTATCAAAGTTTTTATTTTACTATCCTTTTAGTTGTAGTGTTCTATGACAACACAGTACGATAAGAAATTGTAAATTTTCATTTTGATGATGGCATATTTTGCTATGGTGTTTTGTTTGACTTCCTTTACAGGTTGCTGCATATTCAAATGGCCACGTGAAAGTGTATGAGCTCCTAGATCCATTGGAACTGAAGAATTGGCAACTTCAGGTGTACTTTGTAATTCTACAATGTTACAACTTATATTACATGGACTCTTCAAAATAAATCAAATACTCGTGTGACGTGTTGGACACCCAACAATTGGACAAGGGTGTGAGATATTCTTATATATTTGTTAACCATCTCAGGCCACTAAATTCTAGTATTAAGTTGATGAACAGTGTTTACCAGGCATTGCCACCAAGCTGCTCTGTTTATGCTACAATATGTAATATATGTGATGAATGCACATACATAATATACATGTATAATGCTTATTGGTTTTCTTTGGTATTTTGACTTGTACATATTTTAATATATGTCCGAAACTAATATTTTGTAATTGTTTCTGTAGGCAGAGTTTCAGAATGTTATTGATTCAGTCTCCAAATTTGGAAAGGCTGCATGCTTGTCTGCATCTATCTCTTGGACTCCACAAAGAGGTGAAAGCCAGCAATTGAGCTTTGTTCTTGGTTTCAATTCGAATGTAATGCAACTCAATTCTGCCAAGGTATGTTAAATTCGGTATGTATTTATTCTTTGATTCTTTTTGCTTATATATATATATGTATATGAGAGAGAGAGAGAGAGAGAGAGAGAGAGAGGTGACGAAAAGACTTTTGATTGGTTTTGATGTATAGTGGAGTAAAGTTTTTTTTTTTTTTTTTTGTGCTTATAATGTTTTTAGGGGTGATATTTCCCTTACCAATAAGCAAATGTTCAGTCAGGGATAGTGTATTCTGCTTGTTTGAAGTTCTTCCTCCACTGCAAAGTCATCTCTGAAATGATTGGGATTTAAGTGGATGTCTGCCACAATGATATGTTTTAGTTAATGATGAGGCGTATCTCTGTAGGTTTGGGAATTTGATCAGGATCATCAAAGATGGCTTCCAGTTGCTGAGTTAGCTTTACCTGAGGACAAGGGCGACCCAGTTTATGTAGTTGCATGGGCACCAAATATTGGCAGGTAACATTTTATCTATCTTCTTATATAAATTAAGTTACACGGACGCGGGTATGGGTGTCGGGTGCGGATGCGTATCTAAGTGTCAGACACTTCAAAGTTATTAATTAAGGATACGTGGATATGTATCTAAATTTGGATACGGGTACGGGGATACGTTAAATAGTTTAAAAAAATATATATATATTTATTATAACGCAAACACGGGACATGACAATTTCTAAAAAATAGAAATACTGATACAGCTGGGGACACGTCAAATTTTTTAATTTTTTTATAAATATTTTTATTTTAATATATATTAATTATTTTATTTATTTATTATATTTTTTAAATAATATGTTCTAAATAATTTTTTTATTTTATTTTACACATTTATTTTTTCAATTAATATATATAAGTATATATTATCATATAAATATATTATATGTTATATAATAATTATTATATAATATATAATAATAATAGTTATTATTATAGTTATTATAATAATAGTTATTAATAGTTATTATTATTTATATTATTCAGTTCCTTTACTATTACTATTATATAATATAGATATATACGATGGAGTCAAGGACAGAACAGAGGAACGACAGAGAGAGGGAGAGAAAAGGGGAGCATAGATCGCGATAGCGATCGCGATCGTGAGGGATAAGGACTGACGGAGCTTCGATCGCGAGGGATAGGGAGAAGGCGAGAGAGAGAGAGAGGGGCTTTTCGAAGTCGTCTGGGGTGTCGGCTGTTCGATCGACTCACGGAGCTTCGATCTTCGACTGGATCGACCGGATGGAGCTTCGACTGCATCATTCGACCAGGTTATCTCTTATCTCTTGCTCTCAACTCTTTCATTTCTGTTGCTGTGAGCCGTGTCCGATTGAGAGTAGACGAATCCGACACAGATCCCACACCCGCACCCGTGTCGTGTCGTGTCGACACGGGTACTTCGCCCCAAAGTGGCGAGTCCATGTAACACAGTATATAAATGCTTTTTATATGTATTACTCCTAAAAATCTGAATCTTCCAAGGTCAAAAGCTCTGTTAGTAAAGTTCCTTTGGTTGTGTTATCCCTTGGCACAGAAATTAGGTATCCTGCCTTTGGCATATAGTTTTTGGGGAAAGCTTTGCATCAGTATACCGTCACCCTAATTATATTATTATTACTCCTGTTTTCTTATTTAAAGGAACCATTAAAGAATACTATTATTTTAATTGACTGTAAGACTGCATAAATAATTCTCCTTTAGGCCATACGAGGTAATTGCTGTTGCAACTCACAAGGGAATCACAATATGGCATCTTGGATTGAACCCTGATCTTGATGGAAGGCTCTCGGTGGGGAAGGTTGCGTTGCTCTCTGGTCATGTAGGCGAGGTAGTTGTACCAATATCTATTTACATTATTATGTAATTATGCTTTATTAATAGAAATAAAGATGATGGTTAGAGCTTTTAACTTACGAACACCTCACTCCGCCAATGGGCTTTTGGTGTGCAATGGAAATTTATTTTGGTAATGTTTGGGTCTTGGATTTGTGGGGAGGAAAAGAAAATGAAGGGAAAAGTGAAAATTTTAGCTTTAATTTCATTTACTTTCCTCATTCATTTTCTTTTCCCTCCAAAAATCCAAGTTCCAAACACAAGCTGCGTGTTTTCTTTATATCATAATTTCATAATTTGGATAGCATATTTATGGAACATAATTGGTGTGGCAAATATATTGAAAAGATGCTGAGCCACTGCCAAATGAACTTTGAAATGTGTTATAATGCATGTAGATGTCATGCATTTGTGTGTCTGTTTGCCTGTTTGTCTGTCAGTGCTTCTATGCATATTCATACATTGATAAAGGACTCATTTGAAATTATTTTACTAGCAAGGAGTCCGATCTTAAATGCCATATGAAGCTTCATATGAGATGATGATTGTGTTGCCATGGTATGTCAAGATGCCCACTGAAGTAGCTGGTTGCATCCTTGTCGATGTTCTCTCTCTCTCTCTCTCTCTCTCTCTCTCTCTCATGTAATGTAATGTAACATATCCTTGTTTTGTGATTAGGTTTGGCAGATGGAGTGGGATATGAGTGGAATGACACTAGCAACTACTGGAAGTGAAGGTGCCGTGAGGCTGTGGCAATCTAACTTAAATGGCATTTGGCACGAGCAGGCAGCTTTTGAACCCACCACCTAGTCCCTGTTATTCCGACTGAATGGTTGCTATTTCCTGTATTTATTTTGCCAGACTACATAGCTTCAAAAATTTTTAAATTACCAGCTCTTACGTATAAAATTTCTTCCCAGTATACGCTTACTGGGTCTTTCTAGGCAGAGATGGAGTGGAATGTAGTCATTGTCATGGTCCTATGTTCATGTCGTATGCAAGGTTTCTGATGAATTAGTGAATTCTAAGGCTATAGTCATGGTTATTTTTTTATTTGATTTATTTTTGACCAATGGTAAGAACTTCAAGTATGGGAAGCTGCAAAGCGAACCCAACACAACCCCTATTCAGGGGCACAGTTCCAATGGGAAGGAGGGCATTTTGGGAGAAATGAAAACTCACATGTTTTGGATTTAATATTTAATTAGTACACGTGATCAATATAGTTTACTTGATACACATATTTTGTGACTACGAGTATGTAGAGCTTATTGTGTAGAGTTGATCTAATGTGGCAAGGGTAGCAAAAAAAGGCTAGGTTCACATAAAAAATTATTAAATTTTAATTTTTAAGTTTTGTGAAATAACTTTTAAATTTATTTACATGAATTAAGTATTTCAACTAATTTTGCAAAAATAAAAGAACAATAATACCATGTATATGATGATATTGACTAAAACAATATTAAACATAAAATTAGTTCCTTATAATGATGTACTCTTATCAATTATTATGCAGTAAGATATTTACCTTCCACAAATTGATTTATGAGCATCTTATTTGGACCGAAGTAAGACTCAGATCAAACAGTCCTATTTATCTTATATCTCTGACTTTGATAAGGACTCCATTTAAGGAAAATTTATTAATTGGTTCAGGTCATTACATGATTATATTTTTTATCAATCATAAATTATTTTGCGTTCTCATATTTTTAAATCACTCAATATAAAATTATGATGTCCACCTCCCTCACCAATCATAATGCATGTGAAATATCACATGACGCTGTGACTTAACTAACCAATAATTTTTCCATTTTAAGATAAACAATTATGGCCAAACACAATATTACTATAAATTGAGAGGATTTACTCTGATTCATATGGACTTTGATAATTTAAATCGTTGATTTTATAAAATTTTATGTATAAATTATTTATAAAAAAAAATCAAATTAATTTATTATTTATAATTAAATAATTCCATCATATTTATTTAAAAAAATAAAAATAAATTAGCAACTACAATTTTTTTTTATTTTTATATAAACAAATACAATAAATTATCTACCCATAAAATAAAGGAGATTTATTTTAAGGTCTCTGGTATTAAGATTTTATAGCATAAAGGACATCCAATATTTTTATAATGTTTAAGATCCGTTGAATCAATCCAGAGAATTTTTTTGATCGAATTTTCTCTAGACTTCACAGAGAAATTTTGGTTCACAAAGAATTTCTCTAATCGAATTTGCTCTGGACTTCACATAGAAATTCTCCCCAAACCAGAGAAATTCTCTCCAAATCAGAGAAATTTGTCTCATTACGTGCAGAGAATTACTCTGGAATCAAATCAGAGAAAATTGAAATTTCTCTGAACAAAATTGTTAATTTTTGAAATTAGACTTTACAAATACAAAGCAATTCACTGTGCTCCATTTGGAATACATGTATATTCACCATTACAGTGACCCAGAGAGTGAGAGAGAGAGAGAGAGAGAGCTTTACATCAATGGCGTTTACTTACAAACCAAAGAAATTCTCTCTGATTTAATTTTTTGTGTTAATTTTCTCTATGTGATGGCTAGAGAAATTTGTTCATTTTCTCTAGCCAAATCGCACACCTTGTGATTTTCTCTGGTCAGATTACGTACTCATCTCTGTGTTAAACAACAATCAACAACTAATATTGAAATCAATTTTCTTTTACAAACACATTTATATAATCAAATCATTTACCAATCAAATCCTTTACTTCTGTAGAACCAAAATCGATTAACAATAAGAACAATTCACAATTCATAAAACATAAATAAGTGATCAATTTACACAAATATAAAATTTCCATTTAAATCTGATTACACAAAACATATTCAAACATGTTTCTATATACAATTTTGCATGCTAAAATGCAAAATTAAAACCTAAGGTAGCAAAAGCAATTACAGG
This sequence comes from Camellia granthamiana, assembly GCA_036172215.1. Lineage (NCBI taxonomy): Eukaryota > Viridiplantae > Streptophyta > Magnoliopsida > Ericales > Theaceae > Camellia > Camellia granthamiana. The sequence continues at coordinate 4,925,337 of CM069913.1, read as the reverse complement.
AAGAATTGTGTGGCCTTGGTTACTTCTGCAAAGGAAACCTAGATGATAACAACAGCAATAATTAGGAACAAACCAACTTTATATCTCCAACTCGTCATAAATCCACCAAAGACCTAGAAATTAAATTTGCAAATTTAATCAAAACTAACAAAGATCTATGTTTTTCTCTTCGATATTTGAGTAAATTCACAATCTTTCACTTTTGTCACTGACACAAAAACCAAGAAAGAAAAAGAAAACAAAAACCCAATTAATGCTAGAATAGTTGGTGGTTGATTTGGGCTCTTGTTGCTGCTCTGACTAGAGAGAGAATGAGAGATTTATAGAGAGAGAGAGACAGAATGGAAGTAGGAAAGGCGGACAAGTAAAGAAGCCATGATTGAAACCCTAGTTTCTACCGTCTCTATCAAACTCTAACATGCCATTCCTTTCTCAATCTTTTCTGCTGCTTTCTCCGATCTCTCCAGTTTATTCGATGAACATCTTCGAAATCACCAACCAGGCCTGTAATTCTCGAATTTGAAGACAAATATATATATATATAAATTGAGGAGGAGAAGGAGGTGAATTGTCAAAGTCGGAGATCGTTGGCATTCCGTTGGATCGGACATGAATCAATGAGGCATTAGACAAATAGTTGGACAAATTTCTATGTGATACATGGATCTAAGGTTGAGAGATTTTAGATATCATAAAATAATATTATGAATTTATTCTATTACTAAAAATGGAAAAAAAGATGTTAGATTAATTTTTTTTAAATAAAACCCAACGCAACTCCGGGGTGCCCCACTTAGGGCTGAGCAAAGAATCCGTGAAATCCATAATCCGATTCAGTCCAGTCCGATTCGATAGGTTTGGATTAGTTTTTTGAATCCGTGGTTCGGTTTCGGATTGAAGAATTAAAAATCCGTAATCCACGGATTGGTTCCGGATTGAACCCAACGGTTCCGGATTGGAACCGATCCGGACCGTATACAAATAGTCTATATTTTTATTATACATTCTCCCCCATAGTATTTTCTCTTATTCCATATAAAACTAAACTCAAACCTAAACCCGCATTATATCTTCTTTTATTACTTTGTTTATTAGTTTTTAATTTTAATTTGTAATGGTCTAAATACTTATGGTGAAACCAATTTTTTTATACTTGTTTAAATTCTAGAATAGTATGTCACTATTATAAAAAGACATGTTGTTATTGTGGAACTAATATAACGCTATATTTATATTTTTATAAAATTAAAGTGTTATATATATATTTTTTTGTTATTTAATTATGTGAATCTGTGGTCCTAAACCAATCTAATCCGTATTTAAATAGATTGGTTTGGATTGGTTCCATGATTTAAATGAATTGAATTGGTTTTAATTTTTCAAAAATCGTAAATAACGAATTGATCCTAATTTTACTCTAATCCGATCCAATCCGGACCATGCTCACCCTAGCCCCCACTGACCCCAATAATACCTATAAAAGGACCTGACGTTTTCCTAAAAAGTCCAATTCCTTATATTCCCATTGTAGTAGGATTTTGAATTTGGCGCAAACGAAAACAAAGAAGCGAAGAAAGTAACAATGGGGCGTAGAAGAGTCGAAATCAGGAGAATCGAAGACAAAGCCAGAAGACAAACCACCTTCACAAAGCGCCGTGACGGCCTCTTCAAGAAGACCGGCGAGCTCTGCAACTTGTGCGGCACCGAAGCCGCCGTCATCACCTTCTCCAACGCCGGCAACACCTTCGCCTTCGGCAACCCCTCCGTCGACTCCGTCCTCGACCGTTACCTCTCCATGACCTCATCATCCTCCAGAGCCTCCGTGGACGGCGGCGAGGTGGCGGCGGCTGAACGAGTGAGAGAGAGGAAAGAGAAGCTTGCGGAGGCTCTGGCTAGGTTGGAGGTCGAGAAGAAGAGGGGAGAGGCGATCGATGAGGCTTTGAGTATGTTGAAATTGAATGAGGATGTCGTTGGAGATTCGAAAGTTAGGGTTTCGGAGGAGATGGGGGAGATTCGGAGTGCGGTGGAGATGGCTCAATTGGAAGCGGAGAAGAAGCATGATGAGGTTGTTGATGAGATGTTGGCGATGTTGAATGCGAAGGCTGAAGCTTCGAGATTGAAAGAAGTTGAACAGGAGGTTGGGAAGGATGTGGATGAGGAGATGACTGAATTGCAAATCGGAAACAAAAGCCAAAGAGGCGATCGATGATTCTACTGTTCCTCATGGTTGTGAATTAGGGTTTTGGATTCTACTTAATCAGAATCCCCCTTTCTGGTTTCTTTAGCTGCATTGTGTACAGTAGATAGTATAGAAATCTTGATTGAGAATGGATCTTTTGTTTTTTCGTTTTTTTTTTAATTTTGGAAACTGCAATCTATCTTTCGAAACATAAATTGGAGAAGTTCTACATTAAATTACCGAATCAGATACATTATAGTGTTCTGTTCTTATGCATTGAGAGCTCAATGGAATTCTGGATGAAAATGTTCATCAATGACTTGATTGTTTCCTTCTAGGATTTGTTGAAGGAAAGTAGCAGGAAAATGGAGTAGGAAAGCTTCTTTTTTTTTTTTCCTTCCATTTTTCTTTCCTGAGGAAAACAAATGAGTAGAATTTTCTCAAAAAAATCTTTTATTTTTGTTTGGAGCATATTGGGATAATTAAGCTCTGTTGCTTCTCATTATCGTATAAAATAAAATAAAATAAAATAAAATAAATTGTAATTTGGAGTTAGGTCTGTTAATTTCAGATCAGTAATTATCGGTTTCTGCATTGTTGGAGGCAGGTCTAAATTTCTAACCCTAGGATTACTCTTCCTTTCTCTCTGGTGGCAGTCAGCATTATTAGTTTGATAAAAATAAATAAATTTCTCCAATATCCTATTTTATATTTACTTTGTATCTCTTAATCACTGTTAACCTATTTGTTTCAACTCTATTGATTCCATTCATGTTTTGCTGCTTCGCCGCTGTTGAGCAGTCCCAGCTGGAATATACGGTAACTTCTCATCACCAAGCAAGATTTGCTTAATTTTTCTAAAATAAATTTGTTATTAATTTCTAACTTGAAACTATATTCTCAGACACTCTGCCTTGGGGACAGCAAAGGTGCGTTATGGGACATCATTGTCTAATGTGGACTGGTTGCACGGTGGGGCGGAGTCGCTGCTAACTATCACCAATATATTCATTGTGATGGGTCTAAGGGAAGCTCTCAGGAAAACCCGGGATGCAAAACCAACCGCCTCTAGCATGGTTTCAACTGTCGAAGAAGATAAGAATTCTTCCATATAGGCTTGACATCCTTTTTGGGATTTTTTATTTTGTGGTCTTGATGGTCTTTCATCTTTGTCATATGATACCTTATGTACTGCTAAGAATTCCCAATTGATTATTGATGTACTATTTTGTTGAAGTTGAACTTGTTTATGGAACATAAGATTTTGTTATGTTTGCAATTGACATTCCTAGGAAGAACAAAAATACAACAATCTGAAATCTAAGACATGACTCTGAAATTTGTTTATTATTTCAGAATCAATTTCTAATTCTAGGCCAGGATTTATAAATTTATTTACTAATACGTACAAGCGAGCCTTTCTTTCTCATTTTATGGTAGCAAGGATCAGCAACAGGATTTTAAATATTGGCCAATAAGAAACGTATCAATGTTGAGATTTTGTTCTTTTGATACCGATATCCGGTTGATACTATCTAATGCAAGACCTTATTGCTGATATTGATACCTATCCCAATACAATTATTTAGTATTATGAGTGGGAAACTAATTGAAAAATCCAGGATTGTCAAATGGGAAATGTGAATCTTGAACAACCGGATCAATTGAGAAATCCAGGTCCACGATCGGAGAATTGGTAGCCGAAGTGTTGGAGGAGATTATGTCGGTGAGATAGGATTCTGAATATTTGAGTAAATTCATGATCTTTCACTTTTGTCACCGACACAAAAACCAAGAAAGAAAAAGAAAACGAAAACCCAATTAATGCTAGAATAGTTGGTGGTTGATCTGGGCTCTTGTTGCTGCTCTGACTAGAGAGAGAATGAGAGAGAGAGAGAGAGAGAGAGAGAGAATGGAAGGAGGAAAGGCCGACAAGTAAAGAAGCCATGATTGAAACCCTAGTTTCTACTGTCTCTATCAAACTCTAACATGCCATTCCTTCTCAATCTTCTCTGCTGCTTTCTCTGATCTCTCTCCACTTTATTCAATGAACATCTTCGAAATCTCCAACCAAACTGTAATTCTTGAATTTGAAGACCAAAATATATATATAAATCGACAAGGAGGAGGAGGCAATGATGGATCTAAGGGGGGCGGCCACACCCCAAAAAATTTGAAAAATCTATATAATAAGAGAAGAGGGTTTTTGAAAATATATAAATGTATGAGAGAGACATTTTAATGGCTGAGATTAATCCTAAATTTATGTCAATGGTTGAGATCAATAGATCTCCCCCCCAGATGTATTATCATGTGGCAACATGTCTCCTATTTGGAACTCTAAAACCTTTGTACACTTGAGAAAAGTCTAATTTCTATATTCAAATCCAAAGAAAAATCAAACACTAAATTTTCATTATTGATGAGTTCGTTTTTTAACTTTTACATTTGATTCATTGTTTCTAGATTTATAGATGTTCAGTTAGGTGATTTTTTGTGTAGTATAGTTCAGTTTATAGTTTAGTTATAGTTAGTTCAGTTTATAGTAATAGTGAGCTTTTGAATTTTTAAAAATTTGTAGTGGGTTTTGTAATTTTAGAATTTCTGTTTTTGTTATGTTGTACACAACTTGAGACAATAAAGAGCCAAATAAATGGGAAAATTTCTAACCAGACTGAAACCAAAGGTAGTGTGAATACTAGAATTTACTGTCAAAATTAGTTTTTAAAGTCTCATTGTGGTATTTGTATTAATGAAATTGCCTATTTGTCGTGATTCGTTAACGGTCAATAGAAATATTAACTTGAAATTTTTGTTATTTGGTTTATAGTTGTGCAACTTGCTGTCACTAGAATGTTGTGTTGAACTTTTTGTCCATCTCCTTCATAACCTTAAGGGGCTTCAAGGTTATGTACATTTTTAGAGTTATTTTAGATTGTTTATGGGTCATTTAGATTGGGCTCCATACTGTTATTATTAGAATTTCATTCTCCCAAACTCACAAATTTTTGAATTAATCTAATACATTTTATTTGAATTCCATTCTCCACAATTAATTACAACACCTCCTCCACAATTAATTAAACTCATCTCATTCTCTCTCTCACGGCTCATTTGTTTATTAAACCCATCCAAGCACCAAGAACTTTGTAATCCACCCGAGATATAACCGGATCTATATTTGAACTGGTAGTGTATTTGGGTTTGGATTTGTGATTTTCATTAAGTTATGACTCTCATTCAAAGCTCAAACTTGAGCAACAATGGAGTTCAAATAGGAAGAGAGAGATGTAGAGGAAAAAAAGAGATAGAGCTCTCTGCTAAAAAAACCCACTTAGGTCTGTTTTCTTTTTCCAAGAATAGTGTTGTTTTTATGTTAAATTGATAATCTATATAATAAGATGGAAGGGTTGGGATTACAATTATATTAAATTGATAATTTACTAAATAGTGTTGGGATTACAATTATATTTTAATCCAAACATTATTGACACTGTGCCTTTAGGCACGGGCATACAATTATATTTCTTCTTGAAGTCTCAAAAAGCCTCCACCTTTATGCTAATGAAGTCTCAAAATGCCTCCACCTTTATGCTACTAATGTGTCTCTTTGGCATTCATGAATTCAGATTTGGCCAAAGCATTGGCTGCTCCAGATACAGACCATCCAAATGGAACACCAAGCCATAAGAATTATGGGTTGAGTGTTCTTCAGCAACATGTGGCCTTTTTTGACATGGACGACAATGGAATCATTTACCCTTGGGAGACATATACTGGTAATTTCCATGCATTTTCTTTGTCATGCTATCATTTGCTTCCTACTGGACCATAACTTCACCTTCCCGAAAATAAAATAATGAGGAAAGAAAGACAGAAAATTTGATTTGATTGTTTTTGTGCATTTTGTCAAGATGAAACTGTTGGTCAAGGGCTATGGCCTTGACTATTCAAGTTTCCCAAGTTTTGTCTTGGCCATGCCAATATGGTGGCTGGTTGAATCACTCTGCTGCCCAGAAAAATGCGATTTGTGAGTGTGTGTCTTTGCCCAGGAATAGTAGGCAGGTGAATTCTTACATTCCATTGAGTGTAGTTGATTCTGTTTACAGTTTGGGAAGCCCAATTCGGATTTACTTTTCCTTATTTTCTAGCATGATCTTCAATTTTAATTTATTGTGTATTTTTTTGTCCTTCTCTTCACCCAAAAGAATTTACCCTGATATTGCATCTGAATATGAAAGCATTTGAATATTTGAAAATGGTTAGCTATGCATGCTTATTATTTTGTTCAATTTGTTTTTGTTGTTCTTTTTTATTTTATTTCTATATTTTTTTTCTTTTTAAAGTCACTGGAAGCAATTTGGAGGCTGAACAATTCATCTGATATCTTTTCAAATGGTGGCCTCAGAATTAGATTTCCTTCTACCCTTTTGCTCCATTGCTATAATAAATTTTTGACCTTAAAGTTGCTTCACCGTTCTACTTTAAAATGTGAGGTTTAGCTTCATTTTGCTGATCTGTGGATATATATATATGTCTATCTAAAGAATTTTGGAATGCCTGGTGCATTGATATTAGGGACCTTACTAAATGCAAATTCGTAAAATTATAATCATATAACTATAATTGTTTTGTTGACTGACTTCAAATTCCACAGGAAATGGTCATATTGGCCACTGCAACCAAGGAAACAACATGTACCTTTTTCCTGGGTTAGTTTCAAATTTTCACTCTTTGCAAGAACTGAGTTCAATATTTTTTTCTCTTTTTCTCCATATTCCAATTTTCCAGATACCTGATCATGCAGGATTGGACTTGGTACCCTTCTATCTGGCTCTAGGATCATCTCTGACGGCATGTTACAGGCAGCAGCTGAGTGGTACTTCTTCATTCTACTTTTCCAAATAAAATTCTTGAAATCAATGCCACAACAGTTTTAGGATGTGGAAATTATTCCGCTCAATTATTTCAGATCTCGGTCTAAAAATTATTATGAACAAACCCGTAGAAGAGATTTGGATTAATACCAAAAAACAAGTATGCATATTTGCATGTTTAGGGTCCTGTCGACCAAACTGCTTGACGGGTAGGTTGACAGTGTAGGTTGACAGTCCTGCCGACCAATTTTTTATTTTTTTGGTTATTTTGTGGATTGATTTTTAAATTTTTAAAATTTTAATTTTTTAATTTTTTTGGTTATTTTGGTCTAGGCTAAAAGCCTCCTTTTGGTAACCCACGGGGCATGGATGTTTGGGAAGGCTCCAAATCTGCTGGATCTGTGATAGATCTGAGTTGTGGTAACCCTTCTCTCTCTCCTCTTATACAAATTTCAATTATGTACGGTTTGGATTTTGTATTGGGTGTGTGCAGATTTGGATTACAGATTTTGCAGATTTTGTATTGTGCAGATTTGGATTACAGTTTATCTTATTGTATTGTGCAGATTTTGCATTTTATTATGGTGTCTTCTGGGTGTGTGCAGATTTGAATGATATATATATTGAGTTATATCAGACAAATCTATAGTTATTGAATTCAAATTCTGCACAGACCAATCTATAGATATATGGAAAAGTATTTTTAACTGCTGGGTTCAATAGAGTTATTGAAAACATGTTTACTGAATAGATATAGATATATGGTAAGATTGGTCGGTTATTGAATAGACAAATGTTGAAAACATGTTTGCTGTGCAGATTTGGATTACATGACTTGAAACAGAATAGATATATGGTAGATATATGGTAAGTCATGTTTTGAACCATATGGAATCATAAAACATGTTTGCTGTGCAGATAACCAACCAATCATAAAACATGTTTGCTGTCAGATTGAGATTGAACCATAAAACATGTTTGTTGTGCAGATTCGGACATGGATCTACATGATTTGAACCCAGCACTACTATTCTAACATTTGTTTATTGAAAACATGACTTACCACATTTGTTCATGTTTACTGAATAGATTGTAAAAGACAAACCAATGACTTTAACCAAACATAGGCCTACTAACTGATTCTGTTTCAAATGTTAAAACATGACTTTAACCAATAGAGTATTGACTTTTCTACGCCAATTTAGTGTTGAAAACATGACTTTAATTGCTGCCAACTTAGTGTTGAAAACATGACTTTAATTGCTGGGTTCAATAGAATTGATTTGGGTAATTGAAAACATGACTTTAGTATTTCTCATTTATTCGGGTAATTGTTCTTCTTCTTGAAGTCTCAAAAAGCCTCCACCTTTATGCTAATGAAGTCTCAAAAAGCCTCCACCTTTATGCTACTAATGTGTCTCTTTGGCATTTATGAATTCAGATTTGGCCAGAGCATTGGCTGCTCCAGATACAGACCATCCAAATGGAACACCAAGCCATAAGAATTATGGGTTGAGTGTTCTTCAACAACATGTGGCCTTTTTTGACATGGACAACAATGGAATCATTTACCCTTGGGAGACATATACTGGTAATTTCCATGCATTTACTTTGTCATGCTATCATTTGCTTCCTACTGGACCATAACTTCACCTTTCCGAAAATAAAATAATGAGGAAAGAAAGACAGAAAATTTGATTTGATTGTTTTTGTGCATTTTGTCAAGATGAAACTGTTGGTCAAGGGCTATGGCCTTGACTATTCAAGTTTCCCAAGTTTTGTCTTTGGCCATGCCAATATGGTGGCTGGTTGAATCACTCTGCTGCCCAGAAAAATGCCGGGTCACGAGTTGTCTCACACTACGTTTGGATGGGGTGGTTTGGTGAGAAATGATGCAAAAGTGAACTCTTTTCTCATTTTCAATTTATCAATTGTTTATAAATTGAGTGAGAAATGGTGAGAAAGAGAATTTGTTTACTAAGGCTGTGTTTGGAGATTTGGAAATGGAAAGAGAAAAGGGATTTAGAGAGAGATTTGGAAATGAAAAAGGGAAAAGATAAGTGAAATGTGAGAAAAATATAATTACATTTCACACATCTTTCCTCTCTCTTTCCAAATCCCTTCTCAAAATTCATGAACCAAAGCAAGTCTGTTTCCTCTCTCTTTTTCCCTTCTCGAAATATGATTTCAATTGTTGCCATAACAGGATGTGATATGTAGTTTAGAGTGGGAGGCTATTGCCATCTTGATGAGGGCATAATTTCTGAAACTAAGATGACAATGATCCACACTGGTACGTACCCTTTTAAATTTTTAAATTTTTTTTTTTAACAATCAGTAGGAGGGGGAAGAGGCAAGGGGAAGTTGCATCACGCAACAGGTAAGACTCGAACCCAAACATCAGCCCTGGCAAGGGAGCACCTCATCTACTGACTCAATCCTTGGTCTTACTCTGGTACATACTTCATAGAGTCAAATTTGAGAAAGTAAAGAGTCAGTATTGTAATTTCATTGTCCTGATTGTGGCATGAAAAGCTCTCTTTCCCTTTCAATAGTTTAGCAAACTCCTAAACAGCCTCGCTAAGTTGGAACAATTAGAAATTCTGATTCATAGTCAAATGTGAAGCATGGCATGAATCTCTCGCTATTACAAATCTAGCAAGTTTGAGTTAAAATTAGACTGTCTTTTTGGAGTTCTTTTCAAGAATTCAGTGGTTCCTCTTGCACTGGATATTTTATATCACTGCTGCAATTGGATACACAATAACGGCATTTATTAGTATGGTGTGAGTATAATTTTAATGGACTTGCTTTTCGGTTTTGAATCTCCTTATTTGTCTTTTATTGTCTTATTTATAGTAGGGGGAGAATTCTTCCCAATCCACTATGTGAGTTGGAGGCTTTGTGCGGTGTAGATATACCATAAAATGATTTAATTTGTTTATTTGTTATTTGTAAATTATTCATAAACAGAATTATATTAATTTAGTAATTATAATTATGTGATTTTATATATAAAAAAAATTGTGGATTATTTTTAAAATTATACTTATCGTCTATTTTTTTAAGACAAATATATATGATGAAATAATGTAGTTATAATTATCTTATCAATCTAATTTTTCTCATAACTAATTTATACATAGGATTTGAAAAATGAATAATTCAAATTATCATAATAAAACTATATAACTAATTTAGTCTCTCCCATAGTGTGATCTTTTTATATTTTAGTGTAAGCAACAATGTTATGAAATGCAGAGGGTTAATGACCATGTTGGCTATGCATTAAAGTGGTACATGAATAATATGATGGTTGAAATTTGGTTTTCAAATTTCACCCAAAAAAAATTTGGTTTTCAAATTAAATTTTATTTTTAAAATTTTTATTTTTGTCTTTAATAATTTTTTTTCATGTTTTAAATTTTTTATTACACGCACTTCATTCATATCTTTCCAGAACATTTTAAAAAATTCACTCCTTACTCTTTGAAAAGAAAAAAAAATTTACACCGTGCCTTTAGGCACGGGCATACGCTAGTATTATATATTATATTAAAATTTTTAAAATAACTTAAAATTATAGGAGTTCATACCTCCAAATTTTTTGTAGATAATTTCAAAATTATATAAAGTAGCCCCCAATTTTTTAAAATATAGAGTAGCCCCTCCCAAAGACATAATCCTGGATCCGTTCCTGGGAGGAGGAGGAGGTGGTGGATCGTCAAAGTCGGAGATCGTTGGTACTCCGTTGGATCGAAAATGAATCAATGAGGCATTAGACAAATAGTTGGATAAATTTCTATGTGATAAATGGATGCAGGGTTGAGAGATCTTAGATATCATAAAATAATATTATGAATTTATCCTATTACTAAAAATGAGAGAGGAAAGTTAGATTAATTTTTTCTAAAATAAAACGCAACGCGACTCCGGGGTGCCCCACCGACTCGAATAATACCTATAAAAGGACTGGACATTTTCCTAAAAAGTCCAATTCCTTAGATTCCCATTATAGTAGGGTTTTGAATTTGCCGCAAACGAAAACAAAGAAGCGAAGAAAGTAACAATGGGGCGTAGAAGAGTCGAAATCAAGAGAATCGAAGACAAAGCCAGAAGGCAAACCACCTTCACAAAGCGCTGTGACGGCCTCTTCAAGAAGACCGGCGAGCTCTGCAACTTGTGCGGCACCGAAGCCGCCGTCATCACCTTCTCCAACGCCGGCAACACCTTCGCCTTCGGCAACCCCTCCGTCGACTCCGTCCTCGACCTTTACCTCTCCATGACCTCATCATCCTCCAAAGCCTCTGTGGACGGCGGCGAGGTGGCGGCGGCTGAACGAGTGAGAGAGAGGGAAGAGAAGCTTGCGGAGGCTCTGGCTAGGTTGGAGGTCGAGAAGAAGAGGGGAGAGGCGATCGATGAGGCTTTGAGCATGTTGAAATTGAATGAGGATGTCGTTGGAGATTCGAAAGTTAGGGTTTCGGAGGAGATGGGGGAGATTCGGAGTGCGGTGGAGATGGCTCAATTGGAAGCGGAGAAGAAGCATGATGAGGTTGTTGATGAGATGTTGGCGATGTTGAATGCGAAGGCTGAAGCTTCGAGATTGAAAGAAGTTGAACAGGAGGTTGGGAAGGATGTGGATGAGGAGATGACTGAATTGCAAATCGGAAACAAAAGCCAAAGAGGCGATCGATGATTCTACTGTTCCTCATGGTTGTGAATTAGGGTTTTGGATTCTACTTAATCAGAATCCCCCTTTCTGGTTTCTTTAGCTGCATTGTGTACAGTAGGTAGTATAGAAATCTTGATTGAGAATGGATCTTTTTAAATTTGTTTTTTTTGTTCCTGTTCTTGGCTGATTCTTTATTTTTTTCATGGAAAATACTAAAGTCTTGTTGTTCTTGTTTTGAGATGAATTTTCCAGTTTTGAAATCCACAAATCTCTGGTTCGAAGGGTGGAGACTGGAGAAGTTTCAAATTCTGGCTTGAAAGTCGGTGAGGATTATGATTTGGATGTTGAGCTCTAGCAATCCTGTCGGCTGTAATGTGGAAAATTGGCCATTCTCTCTCATCAATCACCATTCATTGTACCTCATTATATTTTTCTTTATTCACCCAACGCAAATTATATCTCATCATATTCCATATTTACCCAATGCAAATATAGTTAATACTTCACCAATCATACTATCATGAAAATATCATGTGACTGTACTCCTAAATTACCAGATTACCAAATAATCACATCTACATTGTATTGTGATGGATGTGAATGTACAAAGGTCTGTAGAGCTTCTTGATCAAGCTGTAAGTTTGTCATAGACATAGATATTCTTAATCAAGTTTCAAATTAACCTCTTTTTAATCAACTAAACACGAATTGAATTGAGATGAAGTAATTTGATTTATTTTATAATCTTGAACAGCCATGAACGTGGCCATATCAAAAAAATGCCTAAACATATGGGTGGCCTTAATATTCTATTTTTTTTGATAACTCAGGTATCCCCAACCCGCTGATTTTAAGGGAAGTCAGGACTAATCCTGAGGGCCCTGAAGTTAACGACTGGGCAAACCTCCAGTGGCTCCAAGGGGTGACTCGAACTCGAGACCTGTGGATTTTATCCTCCAGATTTTACCATTCGCCCACTTGCCTTGGGGTTGCCTTAATATTCTATTTGATTCACTGAAATGAGTTGGAATATAATCGGATGATTATTCTTTAAGCTCTCTTATAGAATTATCATTCCATCATAATGGTGAATGATGATTGCATTTTTATTGTATTTTTCTTTATTTTTTTAATTAACCAAACATAGGAATGAATATTTTGATGGAATGATCATTTCATTCCACTCAATTCCAGTGAACAAAACGCTGCCTAAGAACTTATTTGATTGGGTAGATTATAGCATAAAATTGACATTATTAATCTATGAAATTGACATTCTATTGTTTGGTCGCAATTTTATTATTTGGATTAGATTCCAATAGTCATTCTATCTAACAAAATTAATGAATTTTTTAATCCTACAACTAATAACGCAAAACATACATATAATTGAGATTATATATTTCCATATTTATTACAAAACAAACATGAACAAGAAAAAATTATGTCCATCACTAATCCAACTAGATAACCAATCCTATACTAATATCATGAATTATTAATCCCCTCATTATTTATCCTACTAATCAAACATAAGAGAACTACAGTCCCAAAGGTCATCATTATGTGGTGCTTGGCCACTCAACCATGTAATGGTAAATTACGAACACATACATATATAAATATTTGAACTCACACTCTTGACGCAATACATGACATTGGATACAATTCTTCCAAACCTGAAAGGCTTAACATATTAATCTTATATGTTGTCAATGTTGTCACCCGAATGATCGACTCTAAACAGAGTTAAATCTGGAACCTTGGCTATAAAACCCAAGATATTTCCACTCAAAAAAACCCCTCGGGTTAACAGGTTCATATCATCAACATCAAGCTTTAGTATTGCAAGAAGGTCCTGCAGCAAGGCAAAATGGCAGGCCGAAAACCTCTCAATTAGGGCCAGGGGGTGGGCTGGGTGGGCAGGTTCCAATATGATAAAAAACCCAACCCACGAAAAGTGTGTTGATTACTCTACCAAAGACAAATCCAAACAAAAAAAGTATATATATCAAGCGGTCTAAATCATCTGAAAACTTTGAATTTGATAAGGGGAAACAATGTCCATATACAGCCATTACTGCATGTTCGTATAATTGTAGAGGAGAGAGAAAGGCTGCTGCTCAATGGTGATTAACTGTTTCCAACCTCTGTGGAAGAACCCAACCTTTCTGGGCTTCTCTTCTTCTCCTTCACCTTCTTCTTTTCTTCACAATGTTCAGACAAAGCATTTCAGAGAAACCACAAATTTCAAGTGTTGGAGAGAGAGAAGGTATTGTGGGAAGAGAGGGGGGATAGTCTGTGGGGGGTTCTTGCCTGTTGACCCATGGGCACCCAACATTGATTCACAGAGCATAGCTTCACAGCTCTTTGCTTTCTCTCTCTTCCCTTACATTGGTTTCTTGTACTTCATCACCAAATCCAAGTCTGCTCCAAAGCTCACTCTCTTTGGATTCTACTTCTTGCTTGCCTTTGTTGGCGCTACCAGTGAGTTTCTTTCAATTCTTCTCTCAACTTTGCTTTTCTTCTGTCGAATCGAAATTTGGCTCCTGTTTATTTCTAGGGTTTGTGGGACTATTGGGTGAGAACATGAAGAAAATCATATAAATGATTTGTTTTCTTGGAAAATCTCACTTTATTGTTTGATTTCTTTGGTTTATATTTATTGTTTTGGTGGAAATTTCTGATAAAGGCATAAATTTTTGTTGGAGAATTTAGCCAATAACCCATTTGGCTTGATGAGAAAATTGTGGAAAAGAGACATACAGAGAGAAAATATGTTGAATCTTATGTTTTATTTGTGGAAATACTTTTTAATTTTGGAAACTGCAATCTATCTTTCGAAACATAAATTGGAGAAGTTCTACATTAAATTACTGAATCAGATACATTATAGTGTTCTGTTCTTATGCATTGAGAGCTCAATGGAATTCTGGATGAAAATCTTCATCAATGACTTGATTGTTTGCTTCTAGGATTTGTTGAAGGAAAGTAGCAGGAAAATGGAGGAAAGTTTCTTTTTTTTTTCCTTCCATTTTTCTTTCCTGAGGAAAACAAATGAGTAGAATTTTCTCAAAAAAATCTTTTATTTTTGTTTGGAGCATATTGGGATAATTAAGCTCTGTTGCTTCTCATTATCGTATAAAATAAAATAAAATAAATTGTAATTTGGAGTTAGGTCTGTTAATTTCAGATCAGTAATTATCGGTTTCTGCATTGTTGGAGGCAGGTCTAAATTTCTAACCCTAGGATTACTCTTCCTTTCTCTCTGGTGGCAGTCAGCATTATTAGTTAGATAAAAATAAATAAATTTCTCCAATACCCTATTTTATATTTACTTTGTATCTCTTAATCACTGTCAACCTATTTGTTTCAACTCTATTGATTCCATTCATGTTTTGCTGCTTCGCCGCTGTTGAGCAGTCCCAGCTGGAATATACGGTAACTTCTCATCACCAAGCAAGATTTGCTTAATTTTTCTAAAATAAATTTGTTATTAATTTCTAACTTGAAACTATATTCTCAAACACTCTGCCTTTGGGACAGCAAAGGTGCGTTATGGGACATCATTGTCTAATGTGGACTGGTTGCACGGTGGGGCGGAGTCGCTGCTAACTATCACCAACTTATTCATTGTGATGGGTCTAAGGGAAGCTCTTAGGAAAACCGGGGATGCAAAACCAACCGCCTCTAGCATGGTTTCAACTGTCGAAGAAGATAAGAATTCTTCCATATAGGCTTGACATCCCTTTTGGGATTTTTTATTTTGTGGTCTTGATGGTCTTTCATCTTTGTCATATGATACCTTATTTACTGCTAAGAATTCCAAATTGATTATTGATGTACTATTTTGTTGAAGAAGTTGAACTTGTTTATGGAACATAAGATTTTACTATGTTTGCAATTAATTGACATTCCTAGGAAGAACAAAAATACAACAATCTGAAATCTAAGACATGAATCTGAAATTTGTTTATTATTTCAGAATCAATTTCTAATTCTAGGCCAGGATTTATAAACTTATTTACTAATACGTACAAGCGAGCCTTTCTTTCTCATTTTATGGTAGCAAGGATCAGCAACAGGATTTTAAATATTGGCCAATAAGAAACGTATCAATGTTGAGATTTTGTTCTTTTGATACCGATATCCGGTTGATACTATCTAATACAAGACCTTATTGCTGATATTGATACCTATCCCAATACAATTATTTAGTATTATGAGTGGGAACTAATTGAAAAATCCAGGATTGTCAAATGGGAAATGTGAATCTTGAACAACTGGATCAATTGAGAAATCCAGGTCCACGATCGGAGAATTGGTAGCCGAAGTGTTGGAGGAGATTATGTCAGTGAGATCGGATTCTGAATGGACCATTCCAAACCCATTCATCATCTGGCATGGAGGCACTGGGAAGTAGCTTGTTTCAGACGTCGCCGGAGACACAAACGATGGTGAACAACAACTCTCCAGAATGCTATCACTGACGAGTGTCGAAAATGCAAAACTCGCATTGTTTTCGCCATTGTTCCATCCGAGTGACAATGTCGAAGGAAACTCGAAATGAGAAGCCATGTCCTTGTTGTCCGAGTCATCAGTATCTACTCTGGAGCTTGTTCTGAAGTTGGAAAACATGTTTTGGGATTGCTGTTGCTGCTGGCAATTGTTGGGATTGTTTTTTGGTTTTGATTCTTTTTTGTCTAGTGATGATGGTGGTGGTGGTGGAGCTGTGTGTGGGGTTTGGTTGCAACTGTGTCTCCCTCTGTAGATAATTTCGAAGATGGTGGGATCGTCGTCCGATCGTTGGACTTGCTTTGTAGCCCAGCAGTTTTGAAGGCTGCGGTATGTGCATCTGTAGTAGCTTCTGTAAAACACCAAAACAAAATCATGGAATTAGATTTGCTTTTGTTTTTCTCATAATGAAAGTGCTTCCATTTTAGACTCTGTCCATCTCAGCCAATTTTGGATACCAAAAAGTGCCTTTATTTCTCAGTTTTGAGCACAAAAAACAGGATGGAATAAAGATAGTGGTTTAATTATGGGGGGATTGCAAATTAACTGAAAATAATTGCAAAAAAATAGTCATCAAAATGATAATTAAAATAAATGGGACAGACAATAATACAAAAACCCTATCGGTGACATGGAATCTTCTATTCCCAAACCTATTAATTCTGCTATCCTAATACAATTTGAATTAGGACAATGATTGATAATTCTAAATTTGAAACTCTAACAATGGCTCTAATAATGTGATATGGAGCAAAAAAAAAAAAAAAAACAAGACATATACATAAAATCATATAAGTAGTGCTCTCATTAAAACTTTATTTTTAATGCTTTTAAACATTTTTGTTTGAATTATTAAATTATGTTTTGAGATTCATGTGCCTTGAAAATTTTAAATAATTGAACGATTGAGTGCATTAAGATGAAGACTAAATAAATTAAAAAAAAGAGAATCATTAGATTAGACAAGTCAAGATTGCATCTGCAAAATTCTTGTCCTCCATGCATTTTGATCGAAATGACTTTAAAATTAGGATAAGAGAGAGAATAGTCACCTGGGATATTTGGCGCCAAGAATGTCTTTCTGTCCATATTTTCTCCAACTGTAACCATCCTCCGTGGGACCTTCAAACCCATTCTCAGAGCAAACCCTCACTTGTCCTGTCCATGTGGGCAACACCTTTCTGCAACACCAATTCAAAAAACATGTTTTTAGAAAAACATTAGCTAAGAAAACACTTTCCCAAATCAGATTCACCACCCAAAAAAAAAAAAAAAAAAAAAAAAAAACCACTTTTGTTAGGATTCGAAATTCACCTCTTCTTGGAAACATCATTCTGGTCCTGCTGATCTTTAAAACCCCGGTCGAATTCCTCGCTCTGAGGACTCCCGTCGCCAGAAATTGAAGACTCTGGCAAATTGGTGATGGGTGCCGATAACTGAGGATGTCCAATTGATCCACTCCACTTGAGAATCATAAAGGCCTTCTCGTATGAAGATAGTATCCTCTGTAGTAAAATTTCTCGACTTTCGGCAGAGGAAGTTGAATTCAAGTGAGCTCTTAGTTGCTTGGCTAGCTCCATCCCGTGAGCCAGCTCATTGATCAGTGTTTGTTCCCAATTCAAACCATTCTCCATTTTGTATGCTAATTTTGATCAACTTGAGGTTGGTGATTGTTGGGGGGGAAAAAAATCAGGGAGAGAGAGAGAGAGAGAGAAGTAGAACCCCTCACACTTGTGATCAGAGCTCAAAGAAAGACATTGAATGCCGGTATGGTCATAAGAAAGGGCATATGAAACGGGAATATAGAGAAAAAAAAAAAAAAAAGCTTTGACATATGCTAGTCGACGTGCAGTTTATAACAGCTTCTTATAATTTTTTTTATTTTAAGAATCCGTGCCAAAGTGTTTGATACAATTTTTGAGGTAAACTGATGATTGGAGAAATGTGGGAATGACACTTTCGTATCTGCTTTCTGATTATTAGTTTTCAGAGCAGAGGAAAAAAACACATACCAGTAAGCATTCCAATTTGCAGAAAATGAGGAATCATAATTGGATGGATTGAGGAATTCAGATGGAAAACTGGGTGGTGTTTGGATATGGGTTAAAGAAGCAGAGTTCGGTATGGAGAGGAGGGAGTGAGGGTTGAGGAAGCAGAGAGTGAAAGATTTGAATTTAAAGAAAGGGTGTGTTTGGGGAGTTTGACCGAGAAAACGAGTTTTTCAGCATAGACCGGTCTTTGGTCATATGGAAATTGGAAAATATTGTGGAAGTCCAAACGCTGACCCATTCAAAACCCCTTAAAAAGGGTGGAGAGTTAATGTTAAGTCATTGGGAAGATTCTTAAATGAAAAATCAGTAATGGACTTTATTGAAAATGGAGATCAATCATGCTCACTTTTGAAAAAACACACACAAAAGAAAAAATGCAAAATGATCATTTCCAAAATCTACAATCCGAATCACTTATAGTGGTGTTTTAGGAAGTTAGTAAAAAGTTGACTTTTTTGACTTTGTGGATAAAAAATGTGAGAGGTGATGTGATTCAAAATTGATAAAAAGCTAAAAGTTAGGCTTCCCAAAAGACCCCATAGTTAATTCTTATTACTTTTTTATTTTATTTTTTAGGTGTTTGAGCTGACTCGTGTGTACATTGACTAATCTCAAAATTTTGAAGTTTTAACAACGTAGCAAATCTCTAATAGTCTTTTGAGGTATTAATTGGTTATGTTTATTAATGGATGAGACATTCATTTATTAGGCGTGATACTAGGTTCATATTATACCATTGCAAGTGCAACTTCATTTATCATATACTTTATATTCTCTTGGTACTAATTGTTAAAAGAATAGTAAATTACATTATTAGTCCTTTGAGTTTGAGCAAAATTTTAACTTTACTTCTTGTAATTTCAATTAAATCAAATTAATTGCTACACTTTTAATTTTATTTCAATAAGGTCCCTCCTTTGTCAATTGTCGTTAAAAATTAAAAGGAAAAACAAGCAGTACAAAGATAGGGGAGCTAAGTAAAATTTGTAAAAAATTATAAAGTTCACCGGCATAATTTATTCATTTTGCAAAATTGCATAGATGTTTCTATATGTGACCATTTTTCATTTTTTGCAAAATTGCATGACTGATTCCCTTTATTAAGAATGTTGTTTTTATTCAAATTTTATTTTGATAATATTATATTGACTTGATAACAATCCAAAAAGGTCTCCGTATCCCACGCATATGCAGGAAGTGAAAGAAGGTCTATATGCTGACCCATTCAAAACCCCCAAATGGGTCTCTCTCTCTCTCATTTGTCCTTTTATTTTATTGCTCATTTGTCATTTTATTTTATTGCATTAATAATTGAATTTAAGAAATGAAAAACAAGAAAGTCAGAGGTTGGAGCTTTTAAGGATGTGATCATTATACTAAAGAATCATCAGACCTAAATCCGCGTTGCTTGCTTTGCCTAATGAATGTTGTTAGGTGGAGATTTGATGATTTTCATTTCATTTATAACATGGTTATACCATCTCACCCAAATTTAAAATTAATAATTTATTATAATTATTTTTTTGAGGCATAAATTATAAATACACTATTGATGTATATTTAAAATATGAATTATCCTTTGTGATTTTGAAAATCACATCCCGCCTTTTTAAATTTTTAATCGCATAACAAATGTCATCTTTTATTAATAAATCGTTAAATTAATTAATAATTTTTAATAATATCATAAATATATTTCAATTAATAATTCAGATAATTTTATTATTATATAGGAGAGTAATTATAAATTTCATTATGTTGACAAGGGGGTTTTGTAATTTTCAAAATTATAAGAAATAATTCATATTTTAAACAAATCTCAGCCAGTATATTTATAATTTATCCTTAGCTGAAACTACAATCGTTATTCATTTTACCCCCAAACATTCAACAAAATTAATATTTTTTTACTAAATATCACATTCTCAGCATACAAAAACATTTATGCACGTGATTTGTTTTATTTAATTGTATCCAAAAACAATAATTTGCTATAATTGATTATATTTTGTGTCTTATTAAATATATATACATATTTGATAATGCAATGCTGTCAATGTGAGATGGGGTCGAACTGATTCACGTGGACTGGGGCGGTTTTTTTCCGGGGACTCTCCAACACTTAAGTTAGATGAGAAGTGATCAAGAGAAAGTTCAGAGAAAAAGATAAGAGTTTAGAGAGAGAAGAAGAGAGTATTACTTGTTCTTCTTAACATTCTTCGCAAGCTTCTGTATATTTTTTACCAATCATTTCTTTATCCATTCAAGTTGTCTTATTGGCTGAAAGTTTATGACCTACTCACCGTCGACCATGCAGGGGACAAGAAGTCTTTTTTGCATTTAATGTCATGACAACCTCATTTAATGTTTGATGCTTGGGCTCAATAACTCTGCGAGATCTTTATCTAGCATGTAGCTAACTCCCTGCCTAACTGGTGTTTAAGTGTAACAAGGTCTAGACCAACGTGAGTTCTTTGGTGGGCCTGCTATTGAGTTTCACCTATTGGATTGTAACTAAATGCCTGTTTGAGCCGTCTAAGGCAGTTGTAGATTGGGCTGTCTTAGGCCCTGTGGGCCATGCCCATCAATATTTAAAATAATTAATTGTGTTTTGTTACATGGTAGCTAGATATTTATTTCATTGCCTCTATATAATGGATAAAGTGAATCAAATACTTTCAATTAATTACTTGGGTACTAGCATGTGTCATATTGTATAAAAATATTAATAATGAACATATAATTACTCAATAATATCATATACTATTTCAAGAATATCTAATAATTTTTTATAATGGACAAGATGCCAGAAAAATGGTGACCCTTTTTTAGCATATGATGTTCAACCATTTTGGTTGTTGGAATGGAAACACTTCTAAATATTGATTTATTTATTTAGGTCTCTAATCTATACTTGTCACTTAAACTCACTTCTTTTTTCTAGTTGAATTGGTCAGCAAAAACACTCCAAATTTGCCAAAAACACTAATGGCCCCTTTGATTTGTACATATAACAATTTTAGTCTTTGTATTTTCAATTGAAAAAAGCAATTAACCTTTAAATATGTTATAATTTTTTATAGAAAATTAGAATGTTTTTCCTGTGATAGAGAAATCATTACATTTTCCTCCTCCAGGACCCATTGTCAACTAACCCCACTCACTGTTACTCTAGCGAATGCAACAACCACATTTCTTTGTCTAATTCTCTGTAAAAAAAAAAAAAAAAAATCATCATAATCATATTTTAAGAAAATGATACGCATAAAGTTTACTTTTTAGATATATTTTTAACATTTAGTGACGTGTAAAAGAGATTGTCATGTTATTAGGCTTAAAAAATGAGTTTAACTTTTTAGTTAGAGTAGCTATTATTTTCATTATCAATTATACTAATTAGACACAAAATGTAAAATTGAAATAAATAAAATTGTTACGATTAAAACTAGAGGACTCAATTGACATAAAAAGTAAATAATAGTAACTATTACATTAAATTGCTTAAAAATAAATGTTCATAGGAAAACAGGGTTAAATACACTGAAGCATTGTGTAGCATTTTAATGATTTTTTTTCCCCCTAACTTGATCCCCATTTATACACTAGTTGAATTGGTCTTGTTGATCGTCAACTATCTCATCCCTTTTATAGTTTTGAAATATATTTCATTTTGCCCTCTTTAAAATTATATTTATACCCCTTATTTCAAAACTTTTTTTTTAACCTTTCTTCATAATACTTATTTACTCTTTGTTGAACTTCTTTCAATTCTCATGACTCCAATTTTCCATATACTAATCTAATCTAGAAGAAAATATGATTGACTTCGTCTAAGTGTTGAATTGTTCGAAAAATATAACAGTGAATCATGTATTCATGTTTAGCAACATTTATTGACCAACGTATAATTATAGATAGTAAATTAGTTTACTTGGATAATTGTACATTTATCTATTTAAATGCCTCTTTTAAATTAATTTCTTGATTTCGTCGCTAAATGGAACCCATATTAATAACTATACGTGAAATTCATTTTTTTACATCAAGTAATAAAAAAAAATTAAGACAACTACAGATCAGGCTATTCGACCAAAATTAATTACAATTATATGGATTTGCAGGTATATTTTTATACAGAAAAAATTACACCTCACAAAAATTCTCACCTTTTGTAAGTAATTGTCCAACCTTTCACTGATTTATAATTTACTATAAAATAAAAAAAAATAAAATAATTTATTTATAATATGTAATAAAAAAAAAATGGGATTGATTTTATAGCATAGGAGAAGGCGTGTGATAAGTTATATATATAGGCGTGTGAAATGGTCCCTTTGTAACCGTGTTTTTTTTGTGGAAAATGAATCATTTTTTATGGAACAGACTGAAAATGATATGTGACAAACACAGTGCACAGTATTAATCCTACCGTCCAAATTTATGTGGCAAGTGGACAAACCTCACATGTCTCCATCATAGTACGAGAAAGTATTTTATGTAGTATAGTGTTGTGCTATTTTGTTCATTAATTAATATGTAATTAAATAATATAAAAATTTATTTTTGTTCAGGTCTGAAATGTTGGGTCTTCATTCATATTAAATTTTGATCTTATTTTTATTTAATATTAATTAATAAATAAAAAATAACATCATATTATGAAATAATATACTCATTATATATAAAATATTTTTTTATTGTAGTAGAGTCCATCGACCACACCATGATAAATACACAAGTGATTAGTTAAATTGAGTTTAATTTTTAAATTTTTTTTGTATGACCAAATGTTCGGATCAATTTATGCACACCTCGACTAATCCCAACTTTCACGTAAAGCGCTCTCTCCATGTGAATTGGGCAAATCTCGAGCAGAGCTCGTGATGTCCAAAGAATTAATGACACTTAATAAGAATTGAATCTGAAACTTAAAGAAAGTATATCCCCAAGTCTCAAATTATACACACTAAGCTGTGGAGTTGAGATATATAAGCTTGTATACCTCAATTTCATGGCTTAAGGCATGGAATTTCAAGTGTTTTTTGTGTTCTAAAAACTACACTACAAGAATTCACACTTTTAGCAACAAAAAAATTGGTCGCTAAAAGTCAATTTTTGGTCGGCAAAAGTTATCTGCGACCAATTTTTTTGGTCGCTAGTTTGGTCGCCAATTGAGGGTCGCGGAAAGTAATTCGCGACCAAAATTTTTGTTGGTCGGCAAAAGTTGGATTTGCCGACTAAATTTTTAGTCGCTAAAAATTTAATTACCGCGACTAATTCATTTTGTCGCTAAAACATTTTGGTCGCGAAAAGTCACCTTTTGCCGACCAAATTTCTTAGTCGCCAATTGACACATTTCGCGACCAAAAAGTTTGGTCGCCAATTGTGACATTTCGCGACCAAATTTTTTGGTCGCCAATCGTGACAATCCGCGACCAAAAAATTTTGGTTGCCAATCGTGACATTCCGCGACCAAAAAGTGTGGTCGCTAATTGTGACATTCCGCGACCAAAAAAAGTTTTGGTCGCCATTTGTTACTTTTCACGACCAAAACTTTTGGTCGGCAAAAGTGAGTTTCCACGACCAAAAACTGTTTTGGTCGGCAATAGATGTATTTTTTGCGACCAAAACTCTTGGTCGGCAATTGTCATTTTTTGCGAAAAAAAATAATTTATTTGTCGCGACTAATAAATTGGTCGCTAAAGCAGGAAAACAATACACCTGTGATTCCTAATAATTCATTCAATCCATAATAAACCTATAATTTTAAAGCATCATTCAAATTAACTGAATCATTAACATTTGACACAATACATAATTCATTAACATTCGACACAATACAACTATTCTCAGTTTTCATTCACAAGTCACATCCATCTAGCATAACAAATTGAAACAATACATAATTCAGATTTACAGCATCAGGAAAATTGCTTAATCCACTAAGTTGCCTTGATAGCCAATCAAATTGATCCTTGCGCCCTTCCGTGCCAAGCTTCGCATCCATCAAAGCAGTAGTGAAAGCAGTAGTGATGTAAGGCACCTAATAAATAAACAGAATTGGAAAATTTATCAGAGAAGCATGATAGTGGCAGCAACTGAATTTTCACTTACATCTGTTTCTCGAGGGGTGATGAAACATCTGAATTTTCGCCTGTTGTACCTATTACTCCATCCATTTTTACGACTGAATCAACTTAGTATTCCCACAGCATGACAACAGTTCAAGAACTGGTTCAAACAGCCTACAAACTAAACTAACAAATCCAACATCAAATGCATTAGTTGTGCAAAACACAGAAAAAAAAAATTCAATTGTAGCCTTTTAAATGCAGAAATCCCTTCCATTTTGCTAGGTAGTGCCATAGTCTTTCTCATAAAACAAATAAATTAAACAAAGTCTTTTTTTAAATTCATATGCAATTCCAATAGGTTGTATCCTGATAAAGAGCATTATAAGATTCTTACAGGGAAATCAATGACAATATCATTCATTTAGTAAATTCAAATATTGTGGATCAACTGATCAAGAAAGCTGCCCTTAAATTCAATTATGGGGGTATTTTTGGAATGCGTCAAAATCTCTTTTTCTAGAATTCAACCTTTTAACTGCCAGTCTTCATTTGAATCATTTCAGAGAATCTCTCAGTTGTAGGCTGACTAACCATTGTTTGTTGCTCTGCAAATGTTATCAAATTCTTCATTGTCTTGACTTTAAACAAAGGTCACATGAAAACTGCATAGATTGTGCCTTTTTTATTGTAGAATTTCTTATTTCTCCTAGCAAAACCACATTGCTATCCATACTAGAGAAAAGATCAGTTTCTAATACATGATTATAGAGTATGTTTAGGTCAGTGCAAAAAATAAAAACCAAACACATATACATTTAATTTAAGACTATGCTTTACATAGGGTTCTATGAGTTTTTATGAGATCTACTAGCAGCCCCCAACACAATCCCATGACACCAATTGGAGCCACATACAAATAATGAGTTCTTAAGCATCAAAATAGAGACAATCCATTCTCTTGCATGCATTTTCCTAGTTTTCCATGTAATTCTACTTTCTGGATGAATTCCATCAGAGAGGCTTGTTCAATTTGATTCTTTGAAGCCACTCTTTCTAATTATTAATCTGGGGGTCAAATTGCCACATCATCACAAAGATTCATCCCTAAGTCAACAAAAATATGCAATTATCATCTTTCTAGCAAACTTAACTCCTGCATATCTATAGTGAATGAGACACCTCAAAACATCCAACAGATAGTTAAAAAATGAAGATGCCACATATTGTTGTACTACACAACTTATTCTTTACATCTATGTACATGTGCATACATATATTAAAGATCTCATATTACAATCTACCTAGGCATGCACTATGCCTATGGCTATAGAATTCACAGAAATATGTAATGTAACTCATCAACTCGTTCTGCCTTTGCTCCTACATTGTGCATTTCATAATTGGTATGGCTTCTTCCCATTCAAGATGACATTATCCTTGTTAATTTACCTTTTTTATTTGTAGTTAAAAAACTTTTTATTACCAAAAAAAAAGTACCAAAAAAAAAAAGAGGATTTACAATAAAGCTCCAGACAAGGAATAAATAACAACCGGAATGAAAACCCAACTTTGAGACCCACATGGTATATAGATAATTACTACTCACCATAATGATCAGGCATGGTTTCTGTCTTCCAAAACCTAATCTGTCTCTGCCAATTGTAGAAATAGAAGGGATAAATAACGATTGGAATAGAAATATATTTATAAAAAGAAATAAGGTTTGCCACAGATTAATTGAGTTCTTATCTATAAATTTGCATATGCAAACTGCCTAACAAGAACAGAATTGATAAATGTTCAATTCTGACAAGAAGGCATCTCTCCAGCAGATACAAACTTCAATTCCTGTAGAACAATATCAGTATTTGCCAGCACCAATACCCTATAACTATACTAGGCTTACATAACAAGTTATTTAATCTAGTGCCTGATTTGTTTACTTTGACTTCCGTTTTTATTTTTTTGTACAATTAAGAACCTATTATGCATATGAAGGTACTTATATCTTATGTGAAGCAAACAATGATAGCATGCAAATGAACAGAGTAGTTTGGGCTTGACTCAATACCAAGCTTGTTTAATAATTTAACGAATGAGCTCAAACCTAGTTTTTCAGGTTATTTAATAAATGAGTCAAGTTCAAACAAGACCCAACCTGACTCATTAGGCTCGCAAACATTTGTAATGGCACACACTTGTAAATATTTAGTATTTATTGGTCACATTAGTATTGTTAAAATTCCTTCTAGGGGTTGCAAAAGAGCAACTTGTAATAGCAAAAGAAACTTGTTGCCACTGCAGGGGAGGTCGAGGAGTTCATCTACAATGATCGAGCTTGGTAAGGCAACATGCAATGCAACAGAGTATAATGAAGGGTTGTGATGAGCTGCGATTGCTGACAGAGAGGGAGAAGACTAGGTGCTGCACTATACTGGTCTGTGATTGCTCCGAAGAGGAATCTATTGCTCTGATACCACAAAAGCAAATACAACATAGAGAGAGAGAGAGAGAGAGAGAGAGAGAGAGAGTTGTCCTAACCCACAATCTAAACAAATACGAGAGTTGATTTACACCAAAAAAAAGCTAACAAATCCTAATTAGCTGTAACGACTAAAATACCCATATACTACACTATAAATAACAAATAAGCAAAAAATACAACTTCAACTTTCAATATCCTACTATCCTTTTTTCTCTAGAAATCGAAATGAAATAAAACAGAAATATGACAAGCAAGAGCTCCAAGACCTCTAACAAGTAGAAAAGGAAATTCCAGTAGTCCTGAATATCTTAGAAATCAAAGTGAGTGGATGATCCAGTTACACGTATGCAATTGTCAATGTTACCACAATCAGAAAGACCAGGTATACTAACTTCCACTGTCGTTGAGTTCTCAAATTCTAGCTGTAGATAGTTCCACAACCAACTGTTACTCACCAGAACATTATCATTAGCTTCAATTTATGATAAGGAAACCGAGTTAATTCTAAAATAGAACTGAGGATATGTTATTGAAGTGCAGACGTCTCTTTCAAGTTTCAAGTTAACTCGTAAGTTTTCTTTCACTATGTTTATAGGAGGGTGAGCAAACTCATTCTTCAAATAAGAACATATGATGCTCCGAACCTTCATAAGATACTTTCTAAGCAAATTCTAAGAATAACATTTCATTACAAAGGAGACAACCCAGTCACTGTAAATCCGGTAAAATGAGAAAAGGAGGCGGTATAAATAATGGATCAAAGAACTCACATTGCCAGTACAAAGCTCAGCCAAGATGCAGCCGAGCGACCAGATATCTATCTTTTTATCATATGGAAGTCCCAAGATAACCTCTGGTGCACGATATGACCGAGATTGAACATATGAGCAGAGATGATCTGTTTCAAAGAAACTGCTTCCAAGATCAATGACCTTCACTTCACATCTACTGTAGCTCTTCACCAAAATATTCTCAGGTTTCAGATCAGTGTATGAGACCAAGACCATGCAAGAATTGAAGTGCCTCCAGACACTGGATGGTGATAGACTACACATAAAAATTGAAAAACAAGTAATTAACCAGAAACCAAAAACCATTCCCTTACTTCTTCCCTTATTTTCTCTTTGTTATTAAACCAAATATATATATACATATATGTAAATTACATTGGCCTACCCTTAGGGATTGATGCAGACAAAGGTAGAGCAGCATGCAGGTTACATGACGATAAAAATGGAGTTTGAAGTGAAAAATAAAAATGGGATAACATTAACTTCAGGAGACATTTTTATAGACGAGAAAATTAAAATTCCTTCAAGTAGCACATTTTGTAGGAAAAAGCAGGAGTATTGGATGGATGTTTTAAAGATTCCTCAATTGGAGACCCTTTTTTTCTTTTGGGTGTGGTTGGGTGGGCAGTAGGGACATGGGAGGGGGATGGACCAAATTGCATCATAAATAAATAAAAAAGTGTCATTAGTTCATAACACTTTCAGAAATGTAGCTACTTACCTCATTACCATGCAAATCAACCAGTGTTTTCAACTCAGCTCTATGGAAAAGTGCTACATGTACATGTCCTAGCAGAAAATCTAATAGCTGCAAATCACAGAGAATAAGGGTAGCCAAGAAGACTAATTAGAAAGACCAACCAATGAATTTGCTTAAGTAATGCAATGCAATAGTGCTGAGCAAACACAAGTACATTGCTTATTGGATATGCTACAGGAAAACAAATCCAAACAAGAACGCAGACAAATGGGGCTACAGCTGCACCAATAGCCAACCCATATCTAGAACAAACAGATTGTGGTATAATCTGTTCATACAGACTAGTAGTAATTAGCGCGTGCAAATTCACTAGTTGAAGATTGAGAATAAAAATCATCAAGACATTCTAGCCCAAAAAATATGTCTACATTCTGAAAATAAAGAAAAAAATACTACTGATAGACAGACATTGTTAATTGGTAATTCAAGCCCTATGTCCAATATCAATTAATATACATAAAGTGATAATTTCATAGATAAAATCACATTGTCAGCATGATTTGCACATAAAGTGTCAATTTCTCAAAATAAACTCCATCATTCCCAATTTTCATCATAATAAATTATTTTTAAATTATAACAGATTTAGGTGTTTTAATTTGATAATCAAATTTCAAACCAAATACAAACAAAAAAAATCCATTGATCTAATAACAAACTAGTGTATGCCATGTATTTGAATTTGTTTTATTACATATAAAATTGTTTGAGCTTTTTTCATTGGGAAATTACCTAACAACTAGAGACAATTAAATATAAATTTGCTTCAGCCTTTTTTCATTTGGTAACAAGTGGCAGTGGATAGATATGAAATAAAAAAAAAGGTGAAAGAAACTTCAGGGCAATACTACTATTATAATTGAATGAGTTGTTTCTATCAATAATTCCAATAATATTTAACTGACATACTTCTTACAAGTCAATTCAAATGTAGATTTAATATTTGGAGCTGTATGAATTTGTAATTTGAAATTTTCGTGTCAATTTGAGCATGTGTAAGTGTAGAAGCATGAATTTAACTGAACATTTTGAATAATGACAGTTCCATATCACAAGAATGCAAGGCCTTCTCTTTCAAATGGGTGGGTCCCACGTAGTGATAAAGGGGTTGTGGATACTGCCCAAAAGGTTATGGGTTTAACAATCACCCAATAATAATAATAATAATAATAATAATAAACAAAAGCAACAAAAAAAAGAAAAGAAAGAAGAAAAATGGACTCTTTGTAGTTCAATCTAATTGCCAGAAAGAGCAACTTAGACATTTAAGATACCTGTCTTTTTGCTTCTCACGATATCTTTGCACTGATGCTTTTCTGCTTCCCGAACCTTCAACTGCTAAAATTTAAAAAATAAATAAAAATAAAAAGGGGGATGGGGATGGGGTGAAGAAAATAAAGGGATTCCCACATGTCATGATATATAAAAAGCTTAAAGCATTTTTCTCATCATATATTAATCTACCCAACTGATTGAGTGAAAATACTTTTACCGTTCCTATTACACTTTATTGATTTCAATTTTGTATAATGGATGCTTATTTTATTAGAAGTTGTACACAAGTATAATTCAAGAAACATGAGAAGTAATTCAAACATTTAGGTTGCCAGCTTAACCCATCTTTTCATATCTCTTTTTTTACCCCATGAATGGAAATGCAAACCATTATGTTTTCCCTTCATTATAATTGAACAAAATATCATACTGTAATTCAGATATATCATAAACCAGAAAGAGGAACAAATCAATTAATGTCACATACTATTTAAAGAGTCATATTTCAAAGAATGCTCACATTTAGATACCACTAATGCTAGTCCTAGCACCGAGGACAAGGTGACCAATTAATCAGATCCACATTGTGAAACTTTCTTAAATATTTTCTTCCCTAAGGCTGAGTGCGGGGAAGGGGCCACTTAGCTGCAGTGGGTCCATTTAAAGTTATTACAAAGACAAGGTGAAGATCAGATAAAAATACAGTCACACTGCGAAGGGAAGCAAGATGGCCAATGAAACTACGAGGAACAAAACAAACCCAGGATAGAGCTAAAATTGTGGAAAAAGGATTCTCCAACCAACCCTAGACTGATCATGTATAATTGCAATAAATCGTCTCCAAAGTCTAAACACAGGCGAATCTCAAGTCTAGTTTTGTGTAACAGAATATAGCAGAACTTTGCAGACCAACAGACCACTATCTGAGCATAGCTGAGCAGCCAAGAATTAAAACACCCAAAAAACAGCAGCAAACTTACCAACAACATAGCACACCAAAGACCGTCACAGCAGCAACCATACTCAGACCACCCTCAGCCATTGACACAGATTCCAGTGAACACTGCTTCCATATGAAGAATACATCTAATTAAACAAACTGACATATGCATAGCTCAGCTCCCATTCCTAATGCAATGTTGAACCTGCTGCCATGTCTTGATCCTTGCTCCATTTAGCAGCAACTAAAAGGGATAACTTAAAGCCCACCCAGCAACAGGACAGCCTCCTTATAAGCCCAGAGAACTCGAGGCCAATCCACAGCAATAAACAACAATAGCACCAAACTCAAGGCCACACTCCAAAACAACATGTCAATTTAGTATCAGTTAGGTAAAACAGCATGTAAATCCAAATCTTTTAGAAGAAAAATTCCAATAAATATTAGAAAATATAAAGTAATTAGTTTGTAGGTAATAACATTTCTATGAGGGAGAAAAAACAAAAAATTTAGACTTAAATTCATATACAACAAATTAGATATTAGTATATTCCTATCGATGTGTATTTTTAATAGAAGCCACTGAAGTCAAGGAGCATTTAACCAAAAAACAACATGATATGCAAAACTTCTGCACCTGCTTTCACTTTTTATCTTCCCCCCCCCCTAAGGTTAGGCTCCAAACTTTCAACCCAATGCTTTTTGAAAGGGCAGAGGATAACAATTTCTCATTTACAAAATTCAAGAATAGGAACATTGTTACAGTTGAAAGTCAATCATGTCACATAACAAACAGAGGCTTGGTTTCAAAAAATTAAGCCCTAACATGCCTAGGAAAGTTAATCAAAACTAACAAGTAAATGACAACAGCATATTGACAGTCTAGCAAGCGCAATGATTTCAGCTTATGGATGGCATATAAGTGGTAATTTTGCTTCTTTGTGATATTATTATCAAGAAGACTAAGAAAATGCAGCTTAGGGAGTGATGCAAGAGGATCAATCTCAACCAAATTCGTTAGTTGGTTGTTAGCAAGAACCAAAGTATGCAACTTGGCCTCCTGAAAAGCCTGAGAAATACATACGCAAAATGAGAATACAATAAACTGAGAAGCCTCCTGAAAACTAGCAAAATGAGGAGTATTGCCCAAAATCTGAGAAATAATTATCAAAGGGAAGCCAATAAATTATTTACTATTGCAATCATAGAATCAAATTTCAATTCAAACAATCAGAACACATGAGAATACATACACAATCAATGAGCAGCCATACATGCAAATACATACGCAATCAATGGATTAGGGCATTGAAACTAAAGAGAGAGAAAGGAAAAAGAGGGCGAAAGTAAATTTTACCAGTGAAATCAAACCCATTTACGAGATCAAACCCATAAAGCTCTAGAAATCAAACCAGTTTAAGAAATCAACACGAAATTATTCAGTATAAATCATATAAAACCCTATAGCAAGTGTTGATAGTTGGGGAAATAGAGGAAGGGAGAGAGAGAGAGAGAGAGAGAGAGAGCGAGACAGAGAACGCGACCGAGACAGAGAGGGAGAGAGAACCTGTGATCTGCGGCGGTGGCGGTGGTGATTTGCGGCTGCGGCGGTGGCGATGTGCGACGTACGGTGAGCGACGATGGTGAGGGACTGCTGAGATGAGGTGGGGTGAGGTTTGGTGGTGATGTGTGTGAGAGAGAGGACTTTTGTGTTTGTTTGAAACGAGAATGGAAGAGGGCGCGAATATTAAAAGTAATTTCCCCCGCAAAGTTTTAGAGCAATTTAGCGACCAAATTGGTTGTTTGTCGGCAAATAACCCATATAGTACGACTAAAACTTCTTGTAACTAGAACTTTTCGTGAAAAAAAATTTTAAAAAATCCCTATATACTAAAAATATAAAAAAAAAAATTTAAAATTCAGTATATTTTTCATATTTTGTGTATTTATTAATTTTAAAAAATATTTTTTTACAATATTTTGCTTTTTAGATACATTTAAGTAAGATACATCTAAAAAAGTAAAAAAAAAATACTTAAATTTTTTAAAATATTCAGTAAAAAAAACACGAAAAACAAAATATTCAGTTTTCAAAAAACTGAATTTAGAAAACTAAAACCAAACACAATGAATATTTTCCGATGACCAAATCTCAAGGATGTTTAAGCAGTTCGAGCTTCTGACAAAGCCTCAAACATGTTGAAACTATTTTAATTAGTCAAACTATAAATACTTAATGGCATATTGGGAGTAGAAAAATACTGTATTCAAATTGGAGATGTGTATAGTAGCACTTCATTTGAAAGGGCAATTTGTAAGGAAATGTATTATTGAAAAACCATGACATGATTTTCAATATAGTTGACATCTATTTTTTTTATCATCGCCCTAGAAATAAGGAGATCCAATTCAGAGCATTAATCATAATGCATTACTAAACCTTGTAACTTAATAAACGTGAGTGTTACAGTGGTGGGCTGGTTTTAGCTTCAAGAGAACTAGATAACACAGTAAGAGAACACTTAATTTGGGTTTTTACTTGCATAGTCGGCGATAAGACGACCTCAGATGATGATGATAATAGGGGGAAAGAAACCAGCTTTCTTGCCACTCTTTGTGAGGGAGGAGTCGCCGATCGAGCTTACGTGGGTGATGGATCTTAGGTGAATCGATGCTCTAGTTGCCAGCAAATACAATGAGGTGTGGCGGAGGAGAGTTGTTCTGTGGCTATTGGAGAGGTGGTGAGAGAGGGAGGGGAGAGGAGCAGCAGAAAGAGCGAGAGACGCTGAAGGGAGAGAGGCGATGGTTTGATTAGGGATTGGTTTGGAAACAAAATATATGTATGTGGTAATTTTACACAATTCGTGACAAAACATTTTGGTCACCAATTCATTTTATAAATCCCTCCGAAATTTAAATCTACAAATTTAAAAAGACATTGTAGAACAAAATTACTTTAGTCAAAGAGAAAACAAAGACAGAAAGAGTCACAGAGTGAGAGAGACAGATATTAGGGGAAGAGAAGGACAGAGAGAAGGCAAAATAGAGAGGACATACTGCGGTAATGCTTCGATAGTGGATCGACGGTGGTGCTCGATGGCAGTGATGCTCCTTACATGACGGCGATGGAAGCAAAGCGACAGAGATTCAATATCAGGAGGAGGGCCGTAATGGAATGAGAGAGATAGAGGCGTGAGAGAATCGGAAAAGAGATGATGCGAAAGAGAGAGAGAGTCACAGAGTGAAAGAGAGAGATAGAGATAGAGAAGAAAGATGAGTGAAAGAGAGAGAGAAGAGAATGAGCGAGAGACAGAGAGAAAGAGAGACCCATTTTATTTTTTGACTTTTTCCTCTTTCAAAAACAATGGGCTTAGAAAAAGAGATGAGTGTAATTGAGAGAAATGAACGATTGAGATAAAAAAGATATGAGTGAGAGACAGAGAGAAAGAGAAAAAGCGAGAGATAGACAGAGAGAGAGAGAGAGAGAGACAACAAAAAGAAATGAACAAGAGATAGAGAAAGAGACATAGAGAGAAAGAGAGAGAGAAGAGTGATGAATGAAAGAGAAATAGAGAGATAGATAGAGAGAGAGACACAGAGAGAGAAGAGATAAAGACATAGACAGAGAGAAACAAGAAATGAGTGAGAGATAGACAAAGAGAGAGAAAGATAACGAAAAGAGATGATTGAGAAAAGGACATAGAAAAAGAGAGAGATAGAGAGAGAAGAAAGATGAGTAGGAAAGACAGAGAGAGAGAGATAAAGAGAAGAGAGATGAATGAGAGAGATAGAGAAAGAAAAATACAAAAGAGAGATAGAGAGAAGAGAAATGAGCGAGAGACAAAGAGAAACAGAGACAAAGATAGACAGATAGAGAAAAGTGATGAGTGAGAGAGAGAAAAAGAATAGAGAGAAAGAGAGAGAGAGACAAAGAGAGAAAGAGATAGAGAGTGAGAGTCAGAAAAAGAGACAGAGAGAGAGGAGATATGAACGAGATAGACAGAGAGAGAGACAGAGAGAAGAGAGATGAGCGAGAGAGACATAGAGAGAAAAGAGATGAACGAGAGAGACAGAGAGAGAGATAGAAATAAGAGAGATGAGCAATAGAGATAGAGAGAAAAGAGAGATAAGAGAGAGCGATAGAAGAGAGATGAGCAAGAGAGATAGAGACAAGAGAGATGAACGAAAGAGACAAAGAGAGAAAAGAGATGAGAGAAGAGATAGATGAGTGAGAGACACAGAGAGAGAGAGAGAGACAGACAGATAGACAAACAGAGAAATAAGAGTGATGAGTAAGAGAGAGAAAGAGAATAGAGAAAGGAAGATGAAAAAATGGGTGAAAAGAGACATACAAAGAGAGAGAGAGAGAGAGAGAGAGAGAGAAAGAGCGAAAAGAGATAAACGAGAGAGATGCAGGGAGAGATGATCGAGAGAGATAAAGAGAAGAGAGACAGAGAGAGACGAGAGATGAGAGAGATAAAGAAAAGAGAGATGAGCGAGAGACACAGAGAGAGAGAGACAGAAAGACAGAGAAGAGTGATAAGTGAGAGAGAGAAAGAGAAGAGAGACAGAGACAAAAATAGAGACATAGAGAGAGACAGATAGACAGAGAAGAGTGATGAGTGAGAGAGAGAGAAAGAGAAGAGAGACAGAGATAGAGACACAGAGAGAAAGAGAGAGACAGATAGATAGAAAGAGTGATGAGTGAAAGTAAATTTTTATTTTTCTTTCAACGACTAAATTATTTTAGCTGCCAAAACTATATATACCGCGACCAAAATATTTTGTAGTCGCTGAAATTAAAGTTTTGCCGACCAAACTTTTGGTCGCGAAAGATAAAAAATAATTTTTTATTTTTCTTTCAGCGACTAAAATATTTTAGCTGCCAAAACTATATATACTGCGACCAAAATATTTTTTTGTCGCTAAAATTAAGATTTTGCCGACCAAACTTTTGGTCGCGAAAGATAAAAAATAAATTTTTATTTTTCTTTCAGCGACGAAAATATTTTAGTTGCCAAAACTGTATATACCGTGACCAAAATATTTTTTAGTCGCTGAAATTAAGGTTTTGCCGACCAAACTTTTGGTCGCAAAAGATAAAAAATAATTTTTTATTTTTCTTTCAGCGACTAAAATATTTTAGTTGCCAAAACTATATATACCGCGACCAAAATATTTTTTAGTCGCTGAAATTAAAGTTTTGCCGACCAAACTTTTGGTCGCAAAAGATAAAAAATAATTTTTTATTTTTCTTTCAGCAACGAAAATATTTTAGTTGCCAAAACTATATATACCGCAACCAAAATATTTTTTGGTCGCTGAAATTAAGGTTTTGCCGACCAAACTTTTGGTCGCGAAAGATAAAAAATAATTTTTTATTTTTCTTTCAGCGACTAAAATATTTTAGTTGCCAAAACTATATATACCGCGACCAAAATATTTTTTAGTCGCTGAAATTAAAGTTTTGCCGACCAAACTTTTGGTCGCAAAAGATAAAAAATAATTTTTTATTTTTCTTTCAGCAACGAAAATATTTTAGTTGCCAAAACTATATATACCGCAACCAAAATATTTTTTGGTCGCTGAAATTAAGGTTTTGCCGACCAAACTTTTGGTCGCGAAAGATAAAAAATAATTTTTTATTTTTCTTTCAGCGACTAAAATATTTTAGTTGCCAAAACTATATATACCGCGACCAAAATATTTTTTAGTCGCTGAAATTAAAGTTTTGCCGACCAAACTTTTGGTCGCAAAAGATAAAAAATAATTTTTTATTTTTCTTTCAGCAACGAAAATATTTTAGTTGCCAAAACTATATATACCGCAACCAAAATATTTTTTGGTCGCTGAAATTAAGGTTTTGCCGACCAAACTTTTGGTCGCGAAAGATAAAAAATAATTTTTTATTTTTCTTTCAGCGACTAAAATATTTTAGTTGCCAAAACTATATATACCGCGACCAAAATATTTTTTAGTCGCTGAAATTAAAGTTTTGCCGACCAAACTTTTGGTCGCAAAAGATAAAAAATAATTTTTTATTTTTCTTTCAGCGACGAAAATATTTTAGTTGCCAAAACTATATATACCACAACCAAAATATTTTTTGGTCGCTGAAATTAAGGTTTTGCCGACCAAACTTTTGGTCGCGAAAGATAAAAAATAATTTTTTATTTTTCTTTTAGCGACTAAAATATTTTAGTTGCCAAAACTATATATACCGCGACCAAAATATTTTTTAGTCGCTGAAATTAAAGTTTTGCCGACCAAACTTTTGGTCGCGAAAGATAAAAAATAATTTTTTATTTTTCTTTCAGCGACGAAAATATTTTAGTTGCCAAAACTATATATACCGCGACCAAAATATTTTTTTAGTCGCCAATTGTGAGATTTTTAGCGACTAAATTTTTTTTTAGTCGCCAAAAATTAATATACCCCGACTAAAAAAGTTTAGTAGCTAAATATTGTACTTTTACCGACTAACATAATTTTTGGTCGCCAATTCTACAACTTTTGGCAACCAAAATATTTTTAGTTGGCAAAAGTGGTCGCCAATTGTGTTTTTTCTTGTAGTGCTAGTAGAATCTCCAATATGTTGTTTGGCTTTGAGAAATATCCTTCCAACTCTGTTCCATGGGGCAAATTATTACACATATTCGAAATACTATTATTTACATGGTATGAAAAAAACAAAACACTTTTTTCCCTTGTAAAATACAAGCCACAACACATACCGGTCCTAGAATTTCAAGTGAGCATTTTTTACTTTTTAATTACTTAATAGAGGTGAGTGACTCAATATGTCCACTTGTTATTTCAAATTCATCAATTTAAATATATCAGATTATTTCTTGAAATTTAAATTTTGAATTATAGATTTTAATCTTTGAATAAGCGATGCTAAATCCATTTATTACAAATGCACCCATATGATTTTATCTGATAAGGCTATCTACTCATATAAGTTTAGGCCAAATTGCATTAACAGTTCTTATAGTTTGGAATTTATGTCACTTTGATCCCTAACCTTTTAATTGTAATATATTTGATCCTAAATTTTAAATCTCGTTCCAAATAAGAATAATTGAAGATATTGTTGTTCCATTTGAAGAGCAAAATCATCATACAATTTATTTTGTATTGTTGAACTTATATTTTGTTTAAAATATAATGGCATTTTTTTAATGAATAATGTTGGAACTTTTTTAGTTATAAAGTTTTGTTTGGTTTGATTTTCAGAATCTATTTTTAGAAAAAAAATTTAAATTGGTGAAAAAAATAAAAAAAACACATCATTTTAATATAATTTTATCTTTTCGGGTTGAAATAATTTTTTTTCTATTTATTTTTGTTAAATTATTATTTTTTTTTTCAAAAGTCAAATATGACGACAATTTTGATATCCTTATTAAACCAATTCATTAAATCAAAAAATTCAAAACAAAAAACATTTCATATATTAAACATATCGATTATGCATTAAAAGCCTAATAACTATTCAAAAATATCTGTTAATAACAAATACAACCATCTATTACATTATAACCATCCAAAAATATCAACAAGAATAACCACACATTACATGATCTTCATCTAAACATATACTAAAAATTAATTTGATAAAAAAATAAAAATGTAAAAGATTTATAATTTTTATATAATTTTATCTTTGGCAAGTAGAAATATTTTTTTATATTTTAAAAATAATTTTTTGACATTTATTTTTGTCAAACTAGTTTATATTTTATCAAATTGATGAATTTATCCTTGAAATTGTCCTTATTTAGAAAGAGATTTAAAATCGAGGTCAAATATATCACAATTGAAAGGTTAGAGATCAAAGTGACACAAATCCCAAACTATATGAACCATTAGTGTAATTCACCCATAAATTTATATTACATGTTGAAACAAAAAATCTGTGCATTATTTGATCTATTATGTGACACTATCATGGATTAAGTACTTTAAACAAAAAAATAAAATAAAATAAAATAAAAATGTTTTTGTTTTTGGTCGAGACTCCGGGCTGATGAGTTAGGTAACATAAAAAAGAGTTAGTATTTTTTCAATGCACGAAATACACCTCCGCTTTTGCACACTTCACAAAAGGAGCCCAAAAGCTATGGTAAAGGCATGCCAATTTTCTCAGTATATGTGAGTGCACCTTTACCAAAAGTAATATATATGAATAATAAATTTCGGAAACTTGTTTTTCAACTTAAAATGTATTTCTCCCTGTTACTAACTACACTTCAACATCATAACGTGTTGAAAATCTCAAACTAATATGACTAAAAATGCATTGAGATATAAGGACATGAATTTCAGAGACAGATTTAATCTTATCTCTTTCGCTAGTAATTCAAGAGCTTCACAATAAGTTTAGAAGATTGAAAAAATATATAATGATATTTTTTTTGTTTTTTTAAGAGAAAGGACAACATAGAGGCCACCAGTTGAAAGAAATCCATTCAAAAATGAAAAAATAAAACAAAATAATAAGTGGAACACACAAAATAGACAAAAAGGGAGATAACCCAAAACTAGAATTAGAAAATAAGTTTCATATATATATATAGCAAGCTTCAAATATTTGGACAAAGTTTTTAAATTGAGTAATTAAATTTGATACAATATGAAACTAAAGCAACTAATGAAGGGGAAAAAAAGGACAAAAAGAAATAAGTAAAAGCTGTGATGAAGTTTGTTGGAGAGGACTATGGTGGCTTGTTTTTGGCATGTCTCATTATCCAAAACCTCTCTATTTCTTCTGCTTTACGCCCTGGAACTCGACCTGCTATTAAATCCCACCTGTGTTTTGGATAATTCATTCATTGCATTTCCATTAATTTAAAACCAAAAAAAAAAAAAAATTGGTACTTTTTCAGAGTCTAATAATTATGATACACCCTATCTAAAAAAAATAAATAATTATGATAAACAAAAAATAGGGCAGATCTCTTAAGGTAATCGATTCTATAAGGTTGAGAGAATTTAACACCGAACTGAACCTTTTGATTTTGGTGGTTGAATAATCAAACGTTTTGGTTTTGTTAATTTTTTAGTTTGGTGTAAATGAGGAATTTACAAGAGATTGTAAGAGCTTTATAAAAACTTATAAAAATCCCACATCAAAAATAAATAACAAAAGAGGGTGGAGGTTTCTAATATTTTTTGCAAAAAACATGTAGGGTGTTTTGGGAACAAAAGAAAAAAAGTTACGTTTTGTAGCTAGGGCTAAAAAAGTCAAAATGGCTTTTTTGCCATTAAACCATTTGGGAAGGTAGCTAAAAACTACTTATGAAATTATAGTTATACCCGCCATGTGGTTAAATGAGCCACATTGCTAAGTGGTTATTTTCTAAAATGAGTGAGTATATTTTGGTCATTTGATTATGATGTAACGGCATAAACAAATATCAAGTAAAAAGGCCAAAAAACAGCTTTAACAACTTCTCAAATGACTTTTTGAAAAAGTCAAAAAACTTGATTAAAAGTCAAAAGTCAGCTTTTAACTATCTTTCCAATATAATATTTATTGCAAAAAAAAAAAAGTATCAAGAAAATAGAATATGTGGATCACATTCATTTTAAGAATAACTCAAACAACATTAAATTGAATCCACACTTCTTATTTCATTTTTATAATAAATTTCTTGATACATGTTTGGAATGCATATTTTCCTCTTTAAAAAGCCCTTTTACCAACATAAATAAATAAATAAATTATGTAAATGGTCCCTATAATTTATATGATGTGTCAATTTAGTCATTGTTGTTTTAATTTGCCCAATTTTGTTCCTTAATTTAACGGATTATTTCATATTGGTCACGGTCGTTAGGTTTGGTGGTCGAAAAGTTGTCAAGTGCTCAGACAATGCATCAATTTGGTCATTGTAATTTATATGAAGAGCCAATTTGGTTTCTGTTGTTTTAATTTGCTCGATTTTGACAGGGAGTAAATTGACACATCATGTAAACTATTAGGACCAAATTGACACATCATTTGAATTCCCGTCCACCAAACCTAATGGCCGTTATTTATTGGACCAATATGACACAATCCGTTAAATTAAAAGGCAAAATGACCAAATTGACATATCGTGTAAACTATAGAGACCATTTGCATATAATTTTAACAACCGCTCCCAAAAAAAAGAAAAAAAAAAGAAAAGAAGAGCCTTTTGATCATCTCAGGCTTTGTTTTTTCGATTTTGCTAGTGTTTTTATTGATTAGTTTGCAATGTGGCTCCCAAAATAGTTGCATTCCATGTAGGCCTTTTTATTGACGTATTTGTAATATATTCTTTTTTGTACTCATATAAAATACATCAACAAATCTCTTTATCACCAATTAAAAATATATATATCTACCTATATAATTGCAAAATCAATCCAAATCAATTTAAGTTTTATGTTTCAATGAAGAACAAAATTTTACTCAAAATATAATAAGGTAAAATTAACTATGTGAATCTTTGTTTGCAATTGTAATTGTTGTATGTTTAATTAAATTAAATAAATATATATTATTTTTTTACCATCACATCTCATATTAATTTATGTTTTTCATGACTGTAGATCCATTTTAGACCTGTCGTAGTTATTCAAACCATTCAAATTGTAAGTTCTATTTGTAAGTTTTTATAGCAAATCATCAATGAAAAAATTAAATTAATTGGATATCAACAGCTACCTAATCGGATCACATTTAAAAAAAAAAAATTTTAAAAGAAAGAAAGATAAGAGATAAGTATAATTTTTAAAATAAATAATTCAATTTTTCATACAAAAATAAACAAATTATGTAATTATTAATATTTAATTAATTTAATTTTATATAAATAGTTAGTTTAATGAATTCTATAAATTAAAAACCGAAAGTGATAGACAACTTTAGTAGAACTCTACTTACATGGTAATAAAAAAAAGTTCAAAAAAAAAAAATATAAACACATATCACATCAACGGATGGACTCCATCCATTAAAACTTTAGTTTAAAGTTACCAAATATTTTTGATTAAACAATTAAAACCGCCAAAGCAAACTTAAAGCCATCAAAACTTGCCCTCAGTCCAAAAAATGAGTAAGGAAAAGATTGCTTCTTAAATAGAAAATGTTATAGGCTTTAAATTTTTTAATAAATAAATAATTAAATGTCTCATATAAATATAAAGTCCACAAAATTACAAATCTTATATATTTAAATTTTTTAATAAATAAATAATTAAATGTCACATATGAATATAAAGTCTACAAAATTACAAATCTTATATATTTAATTATTTATTTAGAAGAAAATTTTAATGCCCCTACCATTATTTTTCTTAAATAGGACATCATGCCGACAGTACCCAAGGACCCAATAATTACTCCATAATGAAAATGAATTGTACGTACCCGACCAAATATAGCATCATTATTGAAATTTAATACTCTTTTGAGAAGTCGGTAAAAAATCAACTTCTAACTTTTTATTAATTTTAAGTCACATTACTTTTTACATAATTTATCTATAAAAAGACAAGATAAGTTTAAAAAGTAAAAAAAACCAATTTTTTACCAACTTTTCAAAACACCCCTTAATTGGGTAAATTATGTAACTGGTCCATGTAATTTATACGATGTGTCAATTTAGTCTCTGTTATTTTAATTTGTTTGATTTTGCCCCTTAATTTAACAAATTGTATCATTTTAGTCCAATAAATAACGATTGCTAAGTTTGGTGGACGGAAAGTCTACACAATGTGTCAATTTGGTCAATGTAATTTATACAATGTGTCAATTTAGACCATGTTGTTTTAATTTGCTCAATTTTGACAGGGACTAAATTGACACATTGTGTAAATTATAATGACCAAATTGACACATTATGTAGACTTTCCATCCACCATCCACCAAACTTAACAACTGTTATTTATTGGAATCTATTAAATTAAGAGACAAAATTGAACAAATTAAAATAACAAAAACCAAATTGACATATCATGTAAACTATAAGAACTATTTGTATAATTTACTCAATTTAATTTGAATCATATATTAGTATTCTAGGCCAAATATTGTTGACCCATAACTGCACTGACCCTTTTGCTTGCTATCATTCAGGTTTGGTTTGGTATCTTTAAAACAAGATAAAAAGTTAAAAAGTTATCACATTCATAAAAAAAAATTATAAAAAAATTATTTTTATACAAATTGTGAGACAACTCACTCTGATGTGAGTTGTCTTTGCCTAACTTTGGCGAGGACAAATTACACAGGCGGAGGCAAACTTAAGGACAGTGTTGTTCGGTCTGTGAGGGCCATCACAGGTCTCGTTTTGATAATTTGAATCGTTGAATGTGTAGAACTCGTCGAGTACTAAATGCATTTAAAAAATCACGTTGGTCGGATATCGCTAATTATATGATCAAATCAGTTTTGTGTAAAAAAATAGATTGTGTTATAGTTAACGGTTGAAAAAAAACTAATCCGATCAGATAGCTATCGATATCCGATCAACGTGATTTTTTACAAGTATATACTACTTGACGATTTCTACACATTGCACGGTTCCGATTAGTAAAACGGGACCTGTGGTGGGCCTCCACAAGCCAAACAGCACCATCCAATTCAATGTCCGAAAAGGAGGGAATCATCTCCTACCCTACACTCTACCCACACTGCCCCTTGCGCCTTCCGACCGTACGGCCTATTCCATCACAATCTTCTTCTATACACAAATTTATACAATTTTTTAATACATATTTTTTCGTAAAAAGTTAAAAAGTTATCTCAAACAACCATATTTTTTTCCTCAACTTTTTATTCCAAAAATTCAAAAAGTACACTTATTTAGGATATCCCAAACAACCCCTCAATTGATTATTATTGACACATAAGTATATATTATTATTGACACATAAGTATATATGTATATATATATATACAACATCATGCACATGGGTTATTTTAAAAAGATAATTAAGAATCATCTTCCAACTTTTAATTCATTTTAAATTATATCACCTCTTATAATTTTTACACATTTAAAAAAAAATCAAAAAATCAAAAAATTAACTTTTGAACTATATTCTCGAAATAACTCTATATACACACATGTACATATTG
This sequence comes from Camellia granthamiana, assembly GCA_036172215.1. Lineage (NCBI taxonomy): Eukaryota > Viridiplantae > Streptophyta > Magnoliopsida > Ericales > Theaceae > Camellia > Camellia granthamiana. The sequence continues at coordinate 4,881,601 of CM069913.1, read as the reverse complement.
CACGAGTCTACATGAGCTGGTGTGAGTGAGATAGAAGAAACACAACACATGGCCTTGCCCATTGTGACCACTTTTGTATCATCAAAAAAAAAAAAAAAACCCTCATCAACAACCCCATCTCTTGGTAATTTTATCCCTATAGTATAATCAATTTTGTGCAATCTTCTAGATAATTAATAATTTTAAATTATAAGATTAATCAGTACCGATCAATATATGATAAATATTGATATCAAAAATCTAAAATTTCAATACATTTTGACCCATTAAAATCTTGACTAAAACACTAACTAGTTTGAAATGGTGTAAATGTGAAAAAATTATTGATTGATCCAGAGACACCATGTGATTATATTCCTATCCAATCATAAATTCTTATATCCCCATATTTCTTAATCACTTAATATAAAATCATAAATCCTACCATCTATCAATCAGAACATGTGGGAGATCGCGTGACGGTTTCCAAAACCAACCGATAACTTATCGTGAATGTGAAAAAAAATTTCTCATACCTGTCTCCAACTAGTCTGTACATCCTGTTGATGATATCTTCCTCTTGTGAAGTCATTTTTATGAACTCCCACTCTATGCTACTCACTTCTGCACAACAACAATCAACAACAATAACAATAAAAATATTCTTTAAGAGCCTTTTTCTAGGGAACCAAACAAGGACACCAAGGAAAGATTCCACTAAGAACTGATAAATTGAATTCCAGAAGACACAGCTTAAATAAGAGGAAGACGAAAAATGGGAAAAAAGAACATGAATAAATTTAAGAACACAGAAACCAATCACAATCTTAACGCATAATATATATGAATATAGAATATATATGTACGGACACATAATATATATGAATACACGATATGTATAAACGGATTAGGTTTCTGAAAATTAGACCCTATTAACAAATTTCGTAAAATTTTGTTCATTATTTATATTTTGTGTTTGATTATGTGATTGGAGAGAGAGGGGATTAGAATAAGTAGAGTTACCTTCAGAAGTGGTACTACTAGTGGTGGTCTTGGCTTGTTTCCGGGGACGTTTGTCCATAGCTTGTATAGCCACTGGTACAAACAACACACAGTCTTAAGACTCAAGAGAGAGAGAGAGAGAGAGAGAGAGATGGGAAGAAAGAGATGAAAGATGGGTTGGTTGTGTGTGTGTGTGTGTGTGTGTGTGTGTTTGTGGAAAAAACTGTGGGTTTAGTGAGAGAAAGAGAGCTGAAAAGAAAAGGGTATTTGCAAGAGCGGTTGGAACGACGGGTGGTAACGACCAGACATCTCATAATTAAAAAAAAAAAAAAAACCCCCACAGTTGACTCGTAGTTATCCCCTTCCACATGTTCATCTCTTATTTGTTGATCTTTTATTTTAATCAATAATATTATTACTATATTACAAAAGTGTATAGGTATGAGGGTAAACTACCAATAGATCTTACTAGTTGAACTTAATTTTCATCAAGTCCTATTGAAAATAAATTTTAGTAAAATTGTCATTAAAAATAATTTTTTATGACAATTTTTTACATACGTCGCTAAAAATTGACAACTAGTGACTTTTTTTTGTCATGATTTTTTATAAATTGTCGCTAAAACATATAACTAGTGGCTTTTTTTTATGAATTTTTTTTTTCCATACGACCTATTAGACAATAAGTTCACTTATTAGGACTTACACGTAAGTACCCCTAGTGTTAATTGACTCACACAAACTGTCCGATCTTACCTTACGTTTTTAGGTAGTTTCAAAAATTACGTATGGGCGGATGCGGGTGTAATTTTTATCCTACTGCAAGCAAAGGGCCAAGAGTCACTTTTATTTTGTTTATTCTTACCTTAGCACAAGCAACACTGTAGTAAAGCAGTTCAAGAGTCATTTTTCATTCTTTTCTCATCTCTTGCTCTTTTTCTCTCTCGCTAAAGTAGTAATAGTCCAACGCAATAGCAAATCACGTAATATATAGATATATATTTGAAGGGGCTAAATGTGAAATGGGTCAGGTCCAAGCCTTGGGCTGGCCCAATCTAACAAAGCCCAAATCCAAGTGGGTCAGATGAGTATATGGACAGATCAGTCGAGCCTAACTTCATGATCAACAGCCCGCCCAAGTCCTCCAACACTTGGGCCCAACCCGTAGCGGAAAGTCTAGCCCAGCCGCAGTGCTGGTCTGGGCCGAGCTGTGGGACGGAATTTGTGGGCCGAACAGATAATGACCCAGCCCATCTTCGTAAATGAGCCTGGAAAAGGCCGAGCCGAGGCACACCAGTACCGAACTGAAGAACATAAGTACCGAGCTGGAGAAATCTCGCAAGGAAACGTGGGATCTGTGAGTGCAAGCATGTGCAGTTTGCCACCTCAGCTGGTCCCCCACACCTAAAATCACGGAAGTTGTTGAGCCAAAGGAATGTGGTTTGTTATCAGCATGCTTACAATGAGAATATACAATCAATGACAACTATCAAGTGGTCTCCCACCTAGAGCAATGCTGAAAGGACACCTGGCAGCACCTATACTCCTTGAACTCACCTTGAGAAGCAAGTAAGGAACACTATATATAAATAACATGAACTTCACATTGAAGGTAACTGAACGATTCCAATCTAAACCATACTTACATACAAATTCAGCTCTACACTCCTTCACCGATCGCTAATTCCCACACCGAAGGGGTTATCCGGCCAACCCCAGCCGGGCAGCTCTAACGGTGCTTCTTGTGGCAGGAGTCCTGGTCCCTGGATAGTCCAACTGAGTGCGAAGCCCCGATCCATTTTCATCTAGTGCGGAATCCGGTACGCACAATTGGTGCGGCGAGCGTGGATCATTTTCATCTCCGAGCTCTGCATTCAGTTCCGGTAATGGGGATTGAGGATGTTCCGTCTTCATCACATACTCCGCAGACGGAAAAGACGAAGGACAAAGGTTTGGCACTCTCGACAGTTCTGGAGGAGCAAACTGGAAACAATAATCGAACCCCCGAATCTGTCGAGCATCGATTGCCCTGCGCCGGAGGTTCTTCTCATCATTTCCTTCTGGAAAAGGATTATAGAGATCGAATTATAGATTCCATGAGAATGGAGATACAGGAATTGAAAGCTCAACTTAAGAAGGTGTTGGGTGATCTGACGGAAAAGAGGACGGAAGCAGAGCCTTCTCGTTTGCAACGAAGGAGCTCATCTAGAGAATTACCAGTGAAGAAATTCCCCAAGAATGACTCCGGGCAACGAAGCCAACCAATCCCAACACAGAGCGAAGCGGCGAGTAGCCACACCCGTGGGTCACACCGGAGGAGGGCCAAGAGGCAGAAGACGGGTAGTCAACAAACTGAATACCCTCCTCAGGACCTTCGCACTTGGCTGATTGGCAATAGGCAGAACGAGCAACATCGAGATCATCTGGACCGTACTGTTCACCAGAGAGAACATCGAGCGCTGGACAGACTCGTCTCTTCGCCATTCTCTCCGGAGATTGAAACCATGAGACCTCCAAAGAAGTTTACTCCACCAAAGTTCACTTCCTACGATGGGAAATTGGACCCTCTGACGCATATCAGCCATTTCAGACAGATGATGTCCGTTTGGAGCCGAGATGAGGCACTGATGTGCAAAAGTCTTCCCATCCAGCCTGGGAGAAACCGGACTCCGATGGTTTCGATCGACTTCCTGCTGGATCAATTCATGGCTAGAAGCAGCTCTCCGAAGAGTTCCTGGCCAGGTTCGTCTCCAATACTAAGATCCCGAAAGAGCCGGATACACTGTTCGGCCTCAGGAAGAGTAAGAGGACAACGCTGCGCAGTTATGCTAGGAGATACTGGGAAGAGTATAACGATCTGGAAGAAAATGTGTGCAGCGAGCAAATGGCCGTCATGTCCTTACAAGCATGGTCTGCGCCCGGAAAGTAAGTTGAGACAATCACTTACCAAAGCGCCCGGCCACAGCTTTGAAAGACTTGCGCGCCAGGAATCGAGCAGTATGCTCGTCTCGAAGACGATCAGATCCCCATTGAGGTAGTATCAGCAGAACAAGCAGCCCGGCAGAAGAAGAAAACGGATCGAGGAGAACACCGAGGGATTGCAGTGAATGAGGTGGATAAGTCCAAATCCCATGAAGCCGTTGTGACCGTGTTCAAGAAGCCAATCTATCGAATCCTGGAGAAGATCAAGAGAGAACCTTTCTTTGTTTGGCTGCTGAAAATGTTAGGAGATCCAGCTCGGCGCAATCAGAAGCTCAGATGCACCTACCACCAAGACAGGGGACACATGACTCAGAACTGCAGGGCACTAAAGCAACACTTGGAGGACCTGGTGGCAGCTGGGCACCTAAGGGAATACATTGATCAGGGTAAGGAGGTGGCCGAGTTGGGGAACCCACTTCCAGAAGCAAACATTGTGCATCCGCCCCGGCTGATAATAAATGTGATCCATGGGACAGCGGCTCAGGAATCTGAGGAGGCACTGAAAGAAGAGATCGCTAAGGCTGCCCAAATTCAGCGAATCATATCAGTGGAGCCTGCATCGAAAAAGGTACGTACCATACCAAAATCCTCCCTATGCACTGTTTCATTTACTAGCAAAGATTTAGAAGGCATACAGCACCACATACTGATGCATTGATCATAACTGTTGGGATTGGGAAACGATTTGATGTGAAACAAGTCCTAGTAGATCAGGGCAGTGCAGCAGACATACTGTATTATGATTTGTTCAGAAAGCTCGGCCTCTCCGAGCAGCATCTCACCCCAGCGGCAAACCCCGTTGGTCAGTTTTCAATTCACAGCCGGAATGGCCGCTCGGCCGAATAGTATTGCCAGTCATAGCGGGGACAAAAACCTCCAGATAGAGTTCTTGGTTATTAATACACCATCCCCTTATAACGCCATACTTGGCCGCCCGTGATTAATCGAATGGAAGCAGTCCCTTCAACCTATCACTAGCTCATCCGTTTCCCAACGGAACACGGAGTAGAGCAGATTTCGGGGGACCAAGTTGCGTCCAAACATTGCTTCATGGTAGCATTAAAGGCAAAGCAACTCTGCAACCGGGTACAGACAGTTAGAAGTGGCCGGACAGCCAGTCTTGGAAGATGTGGGAGGAACTCCGGAGGAAAAGATGGTAGAGGATTTGGAGAAAGTCTTGATAAAAGAAGACGACCGGAAAAGTACTTCCTTATCGGTACGTCGCTAGGTGCTGATGAGAAACTCAGCTGCTGGAACTGATGAGGGAAAATATGGAGGTATTCGCGTGGTCAGCATATGATACTTCAGGGTTGGACCCAGAATTTGCTTGCCACAAGCTCAACATCAATCTTCAGCTCGGCCCATCGTACAGAAAAGTCGGAGATCCTTAGTTGAGCACACCGAAGCAGTGATTGCCGAAGTCGAAAAACTCCTGGCCTCGGGAGCAATCAGAGAAGTACAGTACCCGCAATGGCTGTCCAACACAATTGTAGTCAAGAAGAAGAACGGAAAATGGAGAGTTTGTGTCGATTTCACTTGCTTGAACAAAACCTGCCCTAAAGATAGTTTTCCACTGCCTCGCATTGATCAACTAGTAGACTCAACAGCAGGGCATGAGCGCATGAGTTTTCTGGACGCCTATAGCGGTTATCATCAAATACCATTGTTCGGTCCGGATCAAGAAAAGACAGCGTTCATCACTCTAAGAGGGACTTACTCCTATAGAGTAATGCCGTTCGGCCTCAAGAACGCCGGAGTGACCTACCAGCGAATGATCACTCGGATGTTCAAAGACCAACTGGGGAAAACCATGGAAGCCTATATAGACGATACGGTAGTAAAAAACAAGTTCGCTACAAACCACCTCACAGACTTGAGAGAAGTTTTTAGCATCCTGAAAAACCACCAGCTTCGCCTCAATGCCTCGTAATGCGCCTTCGGGGTAGGAACAGGGAAGTTCTTGGGATACATGGTCACTCATAGAGGAATTGAAGCGAATCCGGATCAGATCAGGGCGATGCAGGACCTCGAAGTGCCAACAAAGTCTAAGGAACTGCAGAAACTAGTCGGAATGGCAGCCGCACTAAATCGGTTTATTAGCAAATCCTCAGATCGGATGAAGCCCTTCTTCCAGCTCTTGAGGAAAAAGGCAGCATTTGAATGGAATAGCGAATGTACCGAAGCACTGCAGAATCTCAAAAGATACCTCAGTACACCCCCTCTATTATCCACTCTAGAACCGAGAGAGGAGCTGTATCTCTATCTAGCAGTCTCAGATCATGCCGTGAGCGCAGTGTTAATTCGAGAAGTTGATAAGGAGTAGAGACCAGTATATTACGTTAGCAAGACTTTACTAGATGCCGAGACACGGTATCTATCACTGGAAAAGTTAGCTTACGCACTGCTTATTGCCTCAAGAAAGTTGAAACATTACTTCCAGGGGCATACCATTAATGTCCTCACTGAATTCCCCCTCAGATCTGTATTCAGCCGAGCCGATTTCTCTGGCCGAACAGCAAAGCGGGCAGTAGAGCTTGGTGAGTTTGACATTCGGTATCAACCCAGGACAGCAATCAAGGCCCAGGTCTTGGCGGATTTTGTCGCAGAATTCACTCCCACCCAGAGTACCGAACCGGGGAATCTGAGTTCGGCACAGGTGCCATGCGCTGCCGAACAAGAAAAACCCAGCGCTTCGGAAGCATGGAAACTCTTTATTGGAAACATCTGGCAACTCTACGTCGATGGTTCGTCCAATAACCGAGGCTCGGGGGCAGGAGTAGTTCTTATTTCTCCAGAAGGATTTATCTGGGAACAGGTTCTCAGGCTAGGCTGGAAAGCTTCAAACAACGAGGCCGAGTACGAAGCGTTATTGGTCGGCTTGCGGAGCGCCGAACACTTCAGTGCAGAACAGCTTCTTGTTTTCAGCGACTCACAACTAGTGGTAAACCAGCTTTCCGGGGTCTATGAAACTCGAGATGAAAGAATGGCTATGTACGCAGGCAAGGCCAGAGACCTACTCAGAAAATTTCAATCCATACGAGTGGAACGAATCAGTCGAGACAAAAATAGCCACGCAGATGCTCTGGCATGCCTAGGCTCATCAGTGGACACAAAGGATGCCAGAAGAGTTTGGGTTGAGTTCATACCAGAACCAAGTATTGCATCTCCGGTCCTCTGCAACAACTTAGAGCCGAGCTGGATGGATCCAATATTGGTCTTTTTGAAATCTGGTAAACTCCCCGAAAACAGAAAGGAAGCCAACAAGATCAGGCATAAATCAGCTCGATTCTAGATCTTACCGTCTGGGAAGCTTTACAGACGTTCCTGCCTTGGCCCCTACCTCCTATGTGTGCATCCAAATCTCGTCGAGAATGTTCTCTACGAAATTCATGATGGGATTTGTGGATGCCACGTTGGCGGGAGGTCACTGGCGCACCGAGCCCTAACTCACGGGTACTGGTGGCCATGAATGCAGCAAGATGCATAGCAGTACGTGCAAAGGTGCGACAAATGTCAGAGGTTTGCTCCACTCATTCATCAGCCAGCCAAAACTCTCACTCCACTCACCAGCCCATGGCCCTTTGCGTAATGGGGCCTGGATATTGTTGGACCATTGGCGCGAGGCACTGGGAATAGGCGATTCTTCATTGCTGCAACCAACTATTTCACCAAGTGGGTTGAAGTTGAGGCACTGGCAAACATCAAGGAGGCAGACACAAAGCGGTTTGTTTTGAGGAATGTGGTAGTGCGTTTCGGCATTTCGCGGGTACTGATCGCGGACAACGGAACACAGTTCGATGGTAAGATCTTCAGGAAATTTTGTGCCGACCTCAGAATCGAGTACAGGAACTCTTCTCCAGGGTACCCACAGAGCAACGGTCAGGCAGAAGCGTCGAACAAAACCATCATCAACGGAGTGAAAAAGTAGCTTGAGCATGCCAAAGGCAAATGGGTTGAGGAGTTACCACACGTATTATGGGCTTACCGAACTACAGCACGACGCCCCACAGGAGAAACACCTTACTCTTTAACCTATGGGATGGAGGCCATCATCCCACTCGAAGTAGGTCTCCCAACCCTTCGGTCTGAATTATTTGAAAGCTCCAGTAATGAGGAAGCTATCACGCAAGCACTGGATATGGCAGAGGGCCGAAGAGAGGCAGCGCTGATCAGACTCGAAGCATATCAGCAACAGCGCATCAGAAGTTTCAACCAAAATGTTTTCCCAAGGCAATTTATACCAGGAGAATTGGTTTTGAGGAAAGTCATGGACCATAAACGGGTGCCTGGTGAGGGCAAACTTGGGCCGAACTGGGAGGGTCCCTACAAAATCACAGCCGTAGTTGGAAATGGAGCTTACTACTTAGAGGATCTGAATGGCAAAGCAATACCTCGGCCCTGGAACATAGCAAACCTCAAGAAATACTACCAATAGAGTCATTCCCCAACCTCTTTATCAGGATGTAAAGGCACTTATTTGTTGACCAATACAAATGTTTTCCCACTCCTCTCAGATTTATCCAATTCTTGTAATTAGTTTTGATGTTTATCAAACGAAATTAGCTTTGGTGCTTACCAAACGGAATCAGCTTTGGTCTTTACCAAACGGAATTAGCTTTGGTGCTTACCAAACGGAATCAGCTTTGGTCTTTACCAAACGGAATTAGCTTTGGTTCTTACCAAACGGAATTAGCTTTGGTCTTTACCAAATGGAATTAGCTTTGATGTTTATCAAACGGAATTAACTTTGGTTTTAACCCAAATGGCTCAGTTTCAGAACGACTGAACGGAATTTAAATTCGGTTAGCACTCAAACATGCTAAGTGGTATAGCTTAGTGGAAATGTTTGGCAACTGAATTGGAATTTAGCCAAGTGGAATTGCTTGGTGGAAACCGCACTAATGTATCTTAAGTAAACATCTCTATTTTGCCAAGTGGAATTGCTTGGTGGAAACCGCACTAATGTATCTTAAGTAAACACCTCTATTCAGCTAAGTGGCATTGCTTGGTGGAAACTACACTGACGTATCCTAAGCACACATCTGTGCACCTACAGAACTTCTTAAATATCAGCACAACAACACTTCAGTATTGACTCAAACAAGCAGAGTTGGAACATACTCAACTGAGCTACGCCAAGAGCAAACTTCTAGTATCAGCCTTACTCAGCTCCAGCTGGGAGCAAACAATTTTTTTTTTAAAAACCTACTTGGACCTGAGTAAGACATCTCTCTTTTCATTTCTCTCATTCAAACACACTTGTACTATCAAAGTTGAAACAGACTCAAGCAGTTCTAGACAAGGGACAACTCTTCAGTATCGATCTTACTTAGCTCCAGGTGGGGGCAAACGATTGTTTTCATTCGAAACCAACCTGGACCTAAGTAAGACCCACTTATGAACTCAAAGCACAGCCATACCACATATCCGTTAACCACGCTGATCACTAGTTCGGCCCCGAGGTCCCAACAGTGCTCGGCTGGGGGCAAATAAGTGCAATGCCACACAGAGCATCAGTTCGGCCCCGAGGTCCCAACAGCGCTCGGCCGGTGGCAAACAGTACAGAATCAGACAGAACATCCATTAAAAGGCAATACAGAACCAGACCGAGCATCTATTCGGCCCCGAGGTCCTAACAATGCTCGGCCGGGGCAAGCAGTATAGGAAATGTTCAAACATAGAAGCTAAACAACATCAAATTGCAAAGTTCAAAGAGAAAATCACATCATCCAAGCAAAGGGCACAGAAGGCCCCACAACCAGCAAAAAAAAAAAAGAAAAGAAAAGGAAAAAATTGTCTTCACCAGAACAGAAAAGCAAAAAGTTCAAATCATTTCAACATCAACTTCCATCAACAGTGGGCAATTCAGTAGCAGCATCAGCAATTTTGTCAAGGCCATCAACTTCCTGAGAAGTAGGAGCCACCTTAACCACATCTCCCGTGGCTTCGGTCTCTAGGGTTTCAACCCCTTCAACGTCCACCGTTTCAGTGGCAACGTTCATGCTCTTGGTCTTGCTTACAGAATCATCTTCTGGGGAAACATTGTCTGGCAGAACAGCAGGGGTAGGAGTAGTCTTCAAACCTGAGAATTTCGAAGGAACAGGGACATCATGATACAGAGAAGAGCCTTCAGGAACCATCGCAGCAGCTAAGGCACTCGTCCAACCCTTCACAAAGAGCTTGTCTCGCAGCACTAGAACCTCCCCCTTGTATGCCGCCCCAGCTTCATCCCAGCCCTGTTGCCAGTGCTTGGCCTCCAGCGCAGTACGCTCGGCGGCCATCACAGCAATAACGGCATCCAGTTCGGCCACATTCCCCTTAAGTTGAGCCTGGGTCTCAATGGCAGCCTCCTTCGATTGTTCAGCGGAAGCAACAATCTTGTTCAAACGGAAGGCTTCCCTCTCAGCGGTTCGGCGTCCTTCCTTCTCCGACTCCAAGTTTACTGTCAGTCTTTCTACGTTCATTGCAGCCTCCAGCACGGCCCTTTCCAGCTCTTCAGCACAAGTAATGGACAGGTGCATTCTCTGGATACACTGCAAAGGACGACAAGGAACTTAGAGAAAAGGAAGACAGCAATGCAATAGTGAAGTTAAGTAAAACGAAGAAAAAACTTACAGCAGTCAGCATTTGAAAGGTCCCCTTCAAGATAGGAATGTCACGAGGCCCATTATGGCCAGCCATATCAACCGGCATCAACAAAAACTTGGTCAAACTAAAGGCAAAATCCTGTGAAGCGACAACTGAATCAGAGGTAGAAATAGGCCTACCCTCATACGATATCGGCGGCTCCCATTTCTCAAAAGTATTATCCTCAGCAGGATCCTGAGAAGCTTCCCCTACCACTGCTTTGCCAGTTTCCCTTCTCCTCTTTTTTGCTCGTGCAGCGACTGAAGCTGAGGGCTTGGCAGCAGTTACAGGGGTCCCAGAAGCTCCAACCTCCATCTTCACCTCCATGAGGCTCTTCGCCTCGGTCTTCTCCAGAGGGGTTTGCAAAGCGCCAGAGGCCCCGAAGGCCTCGGCCTCTAAATCCACCAACACCCTTCTCTTTGCCACAGACCCGCTCCCTGCGAAACTGGGGACAGGGGAGGGCGCTCTCTCAGGAAATGCATCTTGACTACTGCGACGTCTCGGGACCAGCGGGGTGAGAGACGTGTCAGTCTCGGTATCAGAGTCCAGAAGGGCAGCAGCGAGTCTTGCCTTCTTTGGAATAACAGAACGGTAACTTGACTGGTAGTCCAATAACTCAGGTGCAGATTTTTTCTTATATCTCAAGGCTGCCTTGATGGCTTCAGCATTCTCCCGATTCGGCCTTCGCTGGAAACGGGAAGGTTCTGCAAAAAGAAAGCAACCCATCAGAGCAATATTCAAAATAAAGTAAGAAACACCAAAGGCATTAAAATGAGAGGCCCGGACCTGGGTAGCCGTCTTTCTGTGGCATCCGTTCAGACTAAAACTCGGTTCCGGCGGGAAACTCCCAATTTCCACTAACTTGCAGGAAATCGTCATTGTGTTTATCCGAATCAGGTAATCCAGTAACTAAGTGACAATCAGCGAAGCGAACACGCAAGTATTATGTACTATGGTCTTTGTTATGAGAAAGGGTGTAACATCCCAAAATATCCCATATGTCAAGGTTCAGGCCTAGTCGTCTATTGAGGGCAGATACGCCGCAAACAACACGGAAAAGATTCACAGACACCTGTATTGGGGTTAACTGGACTTGATGCAGAAAACGGCGCACTAATGGGTCAAGAGGAAACCGAACCCCTCCCTCGACAATCGCAGCGATGGGAAAGGCAATGGTGTTCCTCGTACCCATACGTTTGGTGTCTACTTTCGCCAGTGAAAGGGTAACGTCATGAGGAATATTGTAATCTAGACGGAACATGGCCATGGCCTCTGGGGTATCAACCAAGGAACGGAACTTCCCCATTTGACTAAACTAGTGGGACAAAAGTGGGATTCAACTAACAGGATATGAGACACAGATAGCAAGTGCACCAGACCAGATGATTAAAACAGAAAGGGGAAAGAGAAGAAGAGTCATAAGAGGACTTACAGAAATCACAGCGGCGATAGCAAAGCAGGATCAGCAGCGAAGAAGCCCAAGCGGAGCACCAGCAAGATCGGTCCAGAGGAATGGGAAGAGGCTCTCTCTCTCTTTCTCTTTCTTTGGAACTCACTAGAGGAATGAGAAAATCAAATCGAGGGATTTGAATTGATAGCCTGAGCATTTATTACACCAGTCGGCGCGCAGGCATACAAATCATGACCTTCGGTATGGAGTCGACGCATTATCTCTGCACGCCTATCGCACATCGCCACATGTCACATGAAAGGACGCATGCAGGAATCATGTGTCAGGATTGAACCGTCACCAAGGCCGAACTGGGGAGGAGCCAAAACGACGCGACGCTTGGAAGGCAGAACAATAGCTCCCCCCAAGGGGAACCTTAGCGCGAGCTAGGGGGCAAATGAAAGGGGCTAATTGTGAAATGGGTCAGGTCCAAGCCTTGGGCCGGCCCAATCTGACAAAGCCCAAATCCAAGTGGGTCAGATGAGTATATGGACAGATCAGTCGAGCCCAACTTCATGATCAACAGCCCGCCCAAGTCCTCCAGCACTTGGGCCCAACTCGTAGCAGAAAGGCCAGCCTAGCCGTAGCGCTGGTCTGGGCCGAGCTCCGGGACGGAATTTGTGGGCCGAACAGATAATGACCCAGCCCATCTCTGTAAATAAGCCTGGAAAAGGCCGAGCCGAGGCACACCAGTACCGAACTGAAGAACATAAGTACCGAGCTGGAGAAATCTCGCAAGGAAACGTGGGATCTGTGAGTGCAAGCATGTGCAGGTTGCCACTTCAGCTGGTCCTCCACACCTAAAATCACGGAAGTTGTTGAGTCAAAGGAATGTGGTTTGTTATCAACATGCTTACAATGAGAATATACAATCAATGACAACTATCAAGTGGTCCTCCACCTAGAGCAATGCTGAAAGGACACCTGGCAGCACCTATACTCCATGAACTCACCTTGAGAAGCAAGTAAGGAACACTATATATAGATAACATGAACTTCACATTGAAGGTAACTGAACGATTCCAATCTAAACCATACTTACATACAAATTCAACTCTACACTCCTTCATCGATCGCTAATTCCCACACCGGAGGGGTTATCCGGCCAACCCCAGCCGGGCAGCTCTAACGGTGCTTCTTGTGGCAGGAGTCCTGGTCCCTGGATAGTCCAATTGAGTGCGAAGCCCCGATCCATTTTCATCTAGTGTGGAATCCGGTACGCACAATATTCATATTGATGTTGACTCTATTTTTTTTTTATGCAAATATTCAACCCAAAAATAATGTTATAATATTATATATATGTATGTTTTATCTTATTAAAACAGAATATATGATAGGAGATGAGTCCCAAAAAACATAAAAAAAAGTACAAGCCAAATCCGTTCAACCGATCCGCGCCCACCTACATAATCAATTAACTCACCAACAAAAACCACAACCAACAAATCAGACAGCTCTAGGTCCACTTTTCATGACCCACACCAAAGTGGAACGGGTAAAAACTGGCCCGCAAACAGCCCCGGTAGGCATCTCAAAAATTATCAAGAAATTTACATAATAGTCATGTGTGTCTAAATTTTTTGTAAATCCCTAATATTGCTATATTATATTAGGACGATTAATTTATTAAACCCATAAATAATGACTAGTTAACTTTTGATACATAAATAGAATATTTTCTAGATTTTTGTTTTTCTAGGCACCCACCTCTCTCTATGTGCCGTTTTGGGAACCCAGTGAAAACGCTGCGTTTTTGGGTTGGGAAACAAAACGCAGGAGTGTGCAAAAAAGCTGAAATGGCCATTTGGGAAGCGGAAAAAACGCAGCTTGGCTATTTACAAAACTACCCTCAGCTTAGGTAAATTTCTTCAACTGGCTGAGGGTATTTTGGTCATTTTGTAGTGATGTGACACTTTTAAAAAATATTAAACCAAAAAATAAAAAAGCCAGCTTTTTACTAACTTCCCAAATCACTATAAAAAAGCCAAAAAACTTGATAAAAAGTCAAAAGCCAGCTTTTTACCAACTTCTCAAAACACCATGCATTAAATAATAGTAATAATAATGAAAAATGATGAGATATTTTTCATCAATTTTAAAACGCTTTCAAAGGAATTTTTATTTAATTTGAATATGGGTCTTGTGAACATGAGAACACATGTTAAGATAATTTTAAAAAGATTGTATATTTTTTTTATTGTATTTTCATGTAAAATGTACAATCTTTGTAAATTTGTCAAGGACAACAAATTTTGAAATTTGTACTCTCTAAAAAAATTGTGAAAAGCTGATTTTTATATCTTCAATATTTTTACAAAAATGATTGGGACCTCTAAAACTAGAGCTCTAAAGGAGCATTAATTTGTCCTTTTCCCCCCTCCTGTTTTGTCTTTTACCTTCTTTTGTTTTTTTTTTTTTTTTTTTAATTGGAGACAGCTCATTAGAGCTGCTGAAAAGCAGCTCTAATTAGAGCTCTGAATCAGAACCCATATTTTTATGAATTTGTTAAGAAAGTGATTTATTTATTGAAGTCATCCCGTACAAACCTATTTTCTTTTTATTTTTTGAACCAAAAAACTTATTTATTTAGAAAATTCCAAACAAAGTGTTAGATATTGTGAAGATGAATAATGAATTTGTGAATTCTTTCAATACATTTAAATAAATGCAACTATAGCAATGCAATTCTTGTATCTAATCTTTATTCTACTCTTCTTCTTTTTTTTTCTTTTTTTTTTTTTAAACTTCTAAAGCAAATTCACATATTATAAAATAAAACAAGATTTTTTTGTTTTTAATTTTACAAAGAAAAGAACATGCCAAGTTGTTCATATGCTTCGAAGCACGTAAAGAAAAAGAGGCCCTTTTTATAAAATAAAAATAAAATAAAATAAAATAAAGACTAATTGGGCTGCGAGAACGTTTCCAGCCCAACCTTGCACGAGATGAAATCGACATGGAATTGGCCCTTTCTCTTTTAATGGGCCGAGTGGCTTCATTTGGACTACATTTTGCTTTCCTAGCTACAGCCCAGTCCAAATGTTTTTACTCTTGTCCTTCTTATTTAGAAAATTCTAGAAAACAGAATTTTATTACAAAAAATTTCTTAGGAATGATGAAATTGTGATCAATGTTTTGTTTTCAATTGGCTTGTTTCAAATAGTATATATGAACAAACATTCAACACATATTATGACTTTGAAATGGATCTCTCTTGATTATGATAGAACCATCACAAAATTAATAGGCTTAGTTTAGTTAGTCAAAAATCTTTATATCTTATCAATGTATCAAAGGCTCAATTATTATCATAAGCAAAGTCACTAATATACAAAAACCCAAAAAAAAAAAATTAATTAAAAAATAAATGAAGAGGAACCTATGAGAAAATATAAGTAGAAAGCACAAATCCATCTACAGATTTCAAATAATTAAAATTTTTTTTTTTAAATTACTTTTGCCTTATAAACTTTAAGTTATACCAAACAAGCGCTCCACGATTAGGAGTGTAAAAATAGTCTGCAGCCCGTAAGTAGCCCGAAGCCTGCTCGAGGCTCGGGATGGGCTCGACTTGTTTAGGCCAAAGCCTAGTCCGAGACCTAGGGCTGGGGCTTGAGCCATCATTTTGAAGCCCCGCCCGTGGCCAGCACATCGGCCCACTAAGGCCCGACCCGCCTGATGCCTAGTGTTTTTTTTAGTGAAAAATAATAAAATTTTAATAGAAAAAATAAAATTAAAAAAATTATTAAAGCCCACTAGCCTCCCTAATGCCCGAAAACTCCTTGTGCATGGGCCTAATTTTTTGGCCAGTGGGCAAGACCAACCAGACCTAAATTTTGGCGGAAGCCCCAAGGCCCGATATGGGTCAGGCCGGACCAGATTTACACCTGCCCATGATCAAACATATTAAAAAAAAAAAAAAAAAGGCACAGTGGTATGAGGACAGAAAAGAGGGCTCCACAATGTTTCAACTAGAACAATGATTTTTTGTTTTGACAAATGGATCCAAACAACTTTTTCATAATTTCTGTGTTCATTGGGTTGGTATTCTAATATTGAAGATTATAAAAAACTAGAAAATAAAATAAGAAAAACATTCTAAGAACCTTGGCCATTATGAACATTAAAATTAACTTTATCACAATTATGTTATTTATCAATATTTATATTGACACTGCATGACGTGATGCATATCATCAAACTGAATGGTTTATTATTCAAAAAAATTATTTGTGAATTATTTTTCATTTCAAAAGTAAGTTATAGAACTAAAAAAATATAACAAAAAAAGTATACATTAATATGATGTGGTCGTGTTTTGAGTCTGTTATTAAAAAGTCATTGCTTGCCACATCATTTTGATCGATTTTTTTCCTAAACTTTTAGTAAAATTCTTTTTTGACACCATTTGAGTTCTCTACTACTTTTATGATTAACAAAGGAGAATGACGAATTATTATACAAAAGTCATATGCAAAAATGATTATTAATCTAATTGAAAAGATCCCAATATGCTATTGGATATGAAGATTGAATGAAAAATGTGAAGAAACTTCCATTTGAGGAATGTCAAAGTGGAATAATTCCTCCATATATAGAACTTGGATATGAATGAGATGCCAAATGAACTAAAACCCCTTTATTCTTTTGTATAAACAATTGATAATTTGTTGGATTTATTTTCTAGTGTGGCCCAATAACTTACTTATTTTTTACATGTTTTATTTTATTTGGACTCCATGATTAGATAAAGCCAATATTTGAGATAAAGTTCAGTAATTAGAATTTTAGTATAATTACTCTTCTAAGATAAGAAGGAAACCTTGATGGATTAAGAATTGTTCTAATATGAGTTTATCTGGCCATCTCCCTTTCATATGATAAGTATTTTTCCATCACTCTAAATTTTATAGTCATCCTAATTAAGAGAGACAGAGAGAAGAAGGTTCGCCAAGAATTCAAGGTTCAACTATTAGGGGTATTTTCTCAACTTCTCTAATTCAATGGCTGACAAAGGTATATTCGTTTTATTCTTGAGTTGTATTAAATTCAAGATCCTGTAAAGTTTAATTCCGCATTATTATTATGGTTACATATATTATTAAATCTTACATGTGGTATCAGAGCTTTCGTTTTGTGAATCAATAGACCTTGGAATAATAATATATTTATTATACTGGTTTTAATAAACGCTACCTTCGTTTTATAATCAGTATTGATTTTAAAATATTATCTCAATTTGTTTGAATTGATCAAATGTGTAATGCACCTTTTGATTTTGTTATGCTATTAACATGCTGTTCATATCCCTTTACAATAAGTAATATGCATGTTTCGGATTATTATTTTATAATCATTATAATATTAGTGAAGAATATTATTTCCTCATGTATGCCATAGAATTGAATGATTATGAAATGATTTATAGAATTATTTAGATTACCCATACACGGATAGCCAATGGCGTAATGGGTTAAGTCCATGAGCTTTAAGGAATCCGTACACTCTAAACCCACCCATAGTCAATGGCATTGGAACCCATACAGCCAATTGCGTTTATGTAAGGCTTGGGCGTGAATGAACAACCATATGCGTAAACCCATATGTAATAACCGGTGTTTGGGGCATAAATTAAAAGCAATTTATTGAATCATTCGGTCTATTAAAGAATTATGATTTTACCTCATCTGATTATATACACTTATTGTATATTATTGTTGATATTTATATATTTTCATGATTTAAATTTAATATCATGATATAGTTTTATGACATTGAATATTAAATATTGAAGTGGTTAATTCATATTAGATGTAATTCTTATTAACCATTATATGAGATATTCATGATTGTCATATTGCATATATATATATATATATATATTCATGTTCATCTAGAGTTATTATTATTATCATATTGGTAATTGCAATCACATAAAAGAAATTCTAGAAATCATAAATAGTGATTTCATTAAAATAGTGATTGAATTAATGATAATTAAATAACTCAAACTAATGAATGGAGAATATTGTTGGTTAGTTCCGTATTCATAAGGTTTACTAATTTAGTAGCTGCCAAAGTGGCCTAGATATGTAAAACTTTTGAATATAGAACTACATAAAAGAATTGTTAAAAGGGTAACATTAAGATCGATAATATTCTCAATTGCAATTATAATAAGGAGATTGAGACTAGCCAAAAGGAGAGTCACTTTCAAATAATTATGAACTGGGTAGGGTAACTTATGTAATTTGACAGATTAGAATTGAATACCCAAAGGTAACATGACTAACTGAAAAGTTTCATAAATTACTTCAGACCTACATAAGTGATTCTTGATGAGTGGACAATAGATATATCTAAGTTTTTCCAAAAGGAAAGACTTATGTGATATCAATAGTTCATCATTATAATTCTCAAAGCTTTAATATGTATATTGTTTACGCCTTTTTTTGTGTTACTTATGAGATCTTGTGTTAATACCTCTTAAGATCTGTCAAAAAGATAGCTTGCTATCTAAAGTGGTTGGACTTAGAAGGGAGGCTATATTGACTCCTCCGACCTTTCTGGGATTTTACTTGGATATTGACCAAATGACTTTTTAGTGACGTTACCCTAACGCTTAAAGTAAAATTTGGTTAAAGGCTGTTGAACATCGACAAGCCACTTGCTGGCACTATTATGGCTGAATTGACAACAATAAAATATAATGGCCACTGAGGAGTTTAGGATCACATCCTCAATATGGCGACAAAGCTGCAAAACTTAAAACTTTAGGGATGCAAGTTGATGAAACTTTCCTCGTGCAGCTTATTCTCAACTCACTTCCATCATAGTTCGGCGCATTCAAAATCCACTATAACACCAATAAAGATAAGTGGAGTTTGAATGAGCTGACTAATATGTGTATTCAAGAGGAAATGAGATTAAGGGAGGAAGGACGTCAAACTGCATTAGCTGTAACTCATGGAGCTATAAAGAAAAAGAATGGTAAGTTTGTAAAATCAAAGAAAAATCCACCAAAGAAAAAGAATGAACCTGGGGAAGAAAATCAGGCTCAGAATGGTTTCACTGTCAAGTGCTACTTTTGTGGCAAAAAGGGACATGTGAAAAAAGACTGCAGCAAGCGAAAGGCTTGGTTCAAAAAGAAAGATAATAAATTTTCTTTTGTTTGTTATGAATCAAATCTTGCTGAAGTACCTTCTAATACTTGATGGATTTACTCTGGGGCCACGATCCACATTACAAATGACATACAGGGATACCTCTCAACTAGGAAACAGAAGGAAAGTGAAAGATTTGTCTATATAGGGAACCGTCTCAAAGCTGAAGTCGTAGCTGTAGAAACCTACCGACTGATCTTAGAGACGAGTCATCAGATGGATCTAGAAGACACTTTTTATGTTCCTTCAATTTCTAGGAATTTAGTTTCGTTATCCAAATTAGATCGTGTTGGATATTCAGTTTTATTTAGTTGTGGAAAACTCAATTTAGTATTTAATTCAATAATGATTGGTTATGGTAATTTATGTAATGGTTTATATAAAATTACCTTAAATCATGAGTTTACACAATCATTAGTAACTCTGCATTCAAATATTGGTTTAAAACGTGGTCTAATTAATGAAAAATCCTCAATCTTGTGGCATAGACGGTTAGGGTATATCTCTAGAAATAGAATTGAAAAATTGGTGAATAATGGGATTTTGGAAAACCTAGACTTCACTGATTTTGAGATATATGTGTGGATTGTATTAAAGGAAAGCAAACCAAACACACCAAGAAAGGTGCCACAAGAAGTAATGAACTTCTTAAGATAATTCATACAGATATTTGCGGGCCACTCAACATCCCATGTCTTACTGGCGAAAAATATTTTATCACATTTATAGATGACTTCTCACGTTATGGATATGTGTATCTAATTCATGAAAAGTCTCAGACTGTTGACATCCTTAAGGTGTACATAACTGAAGTCAAGAGACAATTAGATAGAAAGGTTAAAATAGTGAGATCAGATAGGGGTGGTGAGTATTATGGTAAATATGATGAATCATGCCAAAATCCTAGCCCATTTTCCAAATTCTTAGAAAAGAAAGGCATTCGTGCTCAGTATACAATGCCTGGTATGCCACAGCAAAAATGGAGTTGCTGAAAGGCGTAATCGTACACTTAAAGATATGGTTAGGAGTATGTTAAGTTACTCAATTGTACCTATTTCACTATGGGGTGAAGTTTTAAAGACTGCAATGTATATCTTAAATAGGGTTCCTAATAAGGCGGTCCCAACAACTCCTTTTGATTTATGGACTGGTAGGAAACCTAGTTTGAGACACTTACATATTTGGGGTTGTCCAACAGAGGCAAGAATCTTCAATCCACAAGAGAAAAAGTTGGACTCAAGAACAATATCTGGATATTTCATTGGTTATCCAGACAAATCTAAAGGGTACAAATTCTATTGTCCTAATCACAGTACGAGAATAGTGGAGACTGGTAATGCTAGATTCCTAGAGAATTGTGAAATTAGTAGGAGTGAGAAAACACGAGTGGTGAATTTCGAGGAAATTAGGGTGGATATCCCAACATTTGACCCTTATCAAAAAATTGTTGTAACTCAAACTATTCCACAGGCTGAGGGAAACGAACAACATAATGAAAATCCTTCACTACCTCATGTTTCACCACTTCATAAAGATACCACCATTGAAAATATTGTAGAACCACCACAATCGACAGTTCTGAGAAGATCTCAAAGGGAAAGAAAGCCTGCCATTCCAGATGATTACATGGTGTATCTACAGGAATCTGATTTTGATATTGGGATTAACAAAGATCCAGTCTCATTTTCACAAGCCATGAATAGTGATGATTCTACTAAATGGGTCAATGCTATAAATGAAGAGTTAAAATCCATGGAATAGAATAGTGTTTGGGATCTCGTCGAATTGCCTAATAACTGCAAAAAGGTCGGGTGTAAATGGGTCTTCAAGACCAAGCGTAACGCAAAAGGCAATATCGAACGATTTAAAGCCAGACTTGTTGCCAAGGGTTTTACTCAAAAAGAAAGCATAGACTATACAGAGACCTTCTCTCTAGTATCTAAGAAGGACTCGCTTAGAATCATCCTAGCATTGGTAGCTCATTATGATTTAGAGTTGTATCAAATGGATGTGAAAACTGTTTTTCTAAATGGGAATTTGGATGAAGAAATTTATATGGAGCAACCAGAAGGATTTGCAAGGAAAGGTAAAAAACATTTAGCTTGCAAATTAAAGAAATCCATATATGGCCTTAAACAAGCTTCCAGGCAATGGTATTTAAGGTTTAATGATACCATTACCTCCTTCGGATTTAAAGAAAATGCAATTGATCAGTGCATTTAAGGTTTAATGATACCATTACCCGCCACCGTCACCCACCCACCCACCAACCCACCACCATCACCCGCCTCCAACCACCACCACCCTCCATCCGCCACCCATCTACCACCACCACCTACCACCCGTCACCACCACCACCACTACTCACTCGCTACCATCCACCACCCGCCACCGTCACCCACTCACCCACCGCCACCACCCGCCACCACCCACCACCACCCGCCATCCGCCACTCACCTGCCACCACCACTCGCCACCACTACCCACCACCCGCAACCACAACCGCCACCACCCACCACCCGCCACCGTCACCGTCACCGTCACCCATCCACCCACCCACCTACCACCACCAGCTACCTACCACCCACCGTCACCACTTTCCACCACCGTCTTCCACCGCCACTTGCCACCATTTGCCATTTCTCACTCTTTTTTATATTTTTAAAATTTTTTAAACATTTTGTCAATTACCAAACGCGTTTGTAGTTTATGTTTTTCTAAAAATAAACAAAAAATAAACAAAAACCAGTTTATAAAATTTTTGTAAATATAAACTGAAAACGTAAACGTTACCAAACACACCCTAAGGTTTCAAGAATAATGAGTTAGAGTTAAGATTATATATAATAAGAGTTTACAAACTTAGATTATAAAGATGATAATGTTAATTAATTAAGGTTAATAATTTATTATACTTATTAATATCATTGTATTATTAGATTATATATATATATATATATTATTATAAATACAATATATGTTGAAGTGGTCGGTTTCGGTTTAGATCGGTGCATAAGGTGCTTAAACCGATACCGAACTGAAAACCGAAAAAAATCAAATTTAAAAACCGCACAGGCCGATTCCTGTTAAAAAAACATACCAAATATAGCCGATTTGGTCCGGTTCAATTGGTTTGGTCAGTTTTTTCGGTTTTTCTTACATCCCTACCTACAACCCACATATAAAAAAATAAAAACAAAGGCCCTTGTCATTTGTTTGTAGTTTTCCTCCATTTCAATTTTTGTACTTCTACTCTCTTTTTTCCCACCCTAGAGGTCCCCATGAAGCAGTACTGGTGATTGTCGTGAAAAAATGATTCGGCATCCAGTGGGTATTGTTAGGCTAACACCATAGACATTGGCCCAGTTTGTTATCACATATTGAAAATTGTTTTCAGAAAACAGAAATTAAGAGTACACTTTTTTTCCTTTTCTTTTTTTACTTTCAACAACCACTTTTTTTTAGTATATTTAAATTATTTATCTCATAAATTGTAAGTATAAACTTCACTAAACACTCTGATACAAAATTTTAAGATAAAACGGATATAAGCAACTTGATAAACTACACTAAACATAACGATTAAATACAAAACTTGACATTAAAATGAAATGATTGAAAGAATGATAGGGATAATAATCAAGTTGATGATGTAATGGTTCCGAAGGAGGATGGGTCAGGTTGGTCCACGCTTCTAACGGGTCTGCTGGCCTTGATGTCCACGGAGCGTGCCTTCAAAAAAGGTCCAAAAGGGGGAGATAATCCCCTGACGGACACTTCGACGATCAAGTTAGGATAGAGTAGATTGATTATGTAGAGAGAGGAGGGGGATGAAGAATTAAATCTTTAACATATCTTGGAGGCTTTCTTATATCATTTGCTCATCATTTCCTTGTCCATTTCAGACTGTTTTGTTGGCCGAAAGTCTATATTCTAGCCTGCATCGTTCATGGTGAGTCTGTATCATCCGGCGTGAAGGGGTTGTCACATTTAATGCTACGAGAGCCTCATTAATGGCTGATGTGTGGGTGTAATAACTTTGCAAGATCTTTGTCTGCCTGCATGGCTGATTCCCAGCCCGGCAGTGTCTAAATACTATTGGTTTTAGTCCATCATTGGTTTTTCAAGATTAGTGGGCTTTACTATCTAGTCCGTGGGCTAGGTCCTGAGTTGTGGACTGGACCCTCTTATTGGCTCACCGGTATCACAAGTGAAGGACAAAATGCACCATCATTCGAGAAGTTGTTTGTTTCTCTCAAAACACAAAACAAAATTGTTGGCTGTATAATTTGCATAAGCTAATATTAATTCAACACGTGGCATGAAAAGGGTAATTTGGGGAGTTAATACAAGTTGCCAACCATAGTCAGACACGTGTCAGCCCATATTGGTAATAATGGGTCCGCATAGCACTGAAATGATCAAGGGACATAAGGTGATGTGGTCTAACGGTTACTCATAAGGTTCAAATTCAAAATCAGGAGGGAAGCCTAACTGCAAATGTGGCGTAGTGGTACTGACTGTGAGAGAGCATGTTCAACAATCATGAAGAGACATTTCGACGGTTAGAAGCCCACTTCGACGGTGATCATTGAGAAGTATAAATAACAGAGAAGGCCCCAGAAAGGAAGGTCCAGACTCAGATCTAAAAATCAGTTTATTTACTTCATATTGCTTTCCAGTTTTATATTCCCAGTTCTTTACATTTTTGTATTTCAAATTCTCGTACTGCACTTCATTCATAGGAGTAGTTTCAAATAGCTTGTTGCTGTAAACCTCTACCAGGCTGGGTCAGATCATTGTAAGTTTTTCATTTTACTTAATAAAATTCTAAAATTATTCTTCACTTTGTTATTTACTAAATTCTCCTAAACAAGCCACCAGTAAAAGTCCTATTCATTGAGGCTGAAAGAACTAAAACACAATCGTTTGATAATTGGTTGGCAATTAATCTTTTGTAAGGATTGATTGATTCTTGCTGGCACGCTTGAAATTACAATACTAACCTTCGAAAGCCAAAAAAACCAACATATATTTTTGGCACGCCCAGTGGGACCAGTTGAAATGGCTAGACGTAAGAGACAAGGAGAAAATAAACACTTGGAAGAAGGTGTAGAATGAGAGGTAAAGGTACTTGATCTAGAGGATAATGTGATAACACATCATATGAAAGCACCTATCTCATTAGAACCTATGGTTGAATAGACCAGTAATTCAGAACAGACACTACATGTTCAAAATATTGGACGAGGCCATGGAATTGGACCATCCACTGTTCCATCGACTCGGCCAATAAATCCATGGGGAGGTCTGGTAGATGCCATGGGACAACAGTTAATGAATACAATGGAAAGATGGACAATATCCTTTATAGATCGGATGAATTCCCGTCAACCAACTAACACAAGGCATATGGAGGAAAATTCAAATGTTCCTCAGTAAAGATTGGCTAGAGATAAACAGCCTATGCAAAGTAATGGACGTACTAATAGTCAGATTAGTAATCAAAATTATGAAAGACCATTACTTATATCTCAATCTTGGTATGAGCCTCTTTCGTGGCCTATGGTAAATCAAAATGCCTCATTACCTAATAGCGAAGCCATACAGATTGGTGGATCTGGACCAACACAAGAAAATGGCATGAGAATGTTTCCAAATCCCATGTTCGAAGCCATACCTGGCACAAGGGGGTTCACTAATCCCTTGTTCGAATTTACACCCGGGGGGTTGGAAGGGTTTCTTGCGGCTGGAAGAGAAACAACACATGTTCCTCCTATTACAGCACCCTTCGCAGGTCCTTTCACAGGATAAGCTCAGAGAGGTCAACTATACCCTCAACAACAGCCAGTACCACAGGGACAGCCAGTCCCAAATATACCCCCCTATGGACTAAGAGGACCTCAAGTACAAGGTTTTCCACCAAATCCTGTGTTTGTTCCTCCAGTGGTAGTCCAATAAGCACAAAATATGGTTCCTAGGGACCAAATTGCCGATATTGACAGAGAAATGTGTGGACCTATGGCTCAGGGGCTTCAAACTCCTGTGCATAGAAAACCATATCCAAAATGGGTGGATATGATGCATGAATACCCAAGGGGGTTTAGAATACCAGACTTTGCTCTTTTTTATGAGCATGGAAGCCAGTCAACAATAGAACACATTGTTAGGTTCACTGCCCAATGTGGTGAGTTTACCAATAATGATTACATGAAGTTAAGACTTTTTCCAAATTCTCTAACTGAGGCAGCTTTTATATGGTATATTAACCTTACATCTGGCTCTATCCAAACTTGGCAGCAAATGGAAAAGGCATTTCATGCCCAATTCTTCCAAACGGAGCCAGAAGTTTCCATGGCAGACTTGGCAAGGTTGAGTCAAAGGCCTGATGAGAAGGCTGTTCAATTTATTGCCAGATTCAAAAGAGCACGAAACAAGTGTAGAGTCATTCTACCAGAGCCTGAATTTGTGAAGTTGGCTCAAAATGGTTTAGAGTTTAGGTTTCGAAAGAAGTTTGACTCAACTGAGTTTCAAGACTTAGTAGAATTAACCTATAAGGTGTCTAGATATGAATCATTACTTGAGAAAGAACAAGATCGAAGTAATGCCTCATACAAGACTTATTATAAGGATCCTAATTATGAGATTAATGCAGTAGAGATCGTAGGAAAAGAGCCTGTGATCTGTGAGGCATTAATTCATAAAGACACTATAATAGACCAGCAGTTTAAAAAGAAAGATCTTCATAGGAAATACTCTTTCGATTTAACAAAGGCAGATGACATTTTTGATCATTTGCTTGCAGCGAATTTCCTAAAGTTACCAAAAGGAGTTAAAATTCCTTCTCCAGAAGAACTTAAAGGGAAAATGTATTGTAAATGGCACAATTCTTGGTCTCATTCAACTAAAAACTATATTGTTTTTCTAGACAGGATCCAAGAACAGATTCGAAAGGGGAGTTTAAAATTCTCAGCTAAAGCAGAGAAAGCTATGGGGTTTGACACTAATCCATTCCCAGAGATTGGAGAAGCTACAGTCAATATTGTTGTGCCAGACTTCCAAGACTTATCCTTGAAGGAATTGGAAAAGGTTAATGTGCAGATGCATGTTGCCAGCTAGACTACTGTCAAGAAAGATACCAGAAGTTCACCAGTGAATGGGCAAAGCTTTGTAGACCAAAGTGAGGACTCTAGTGAGGAGACACTGGATGATGACTCCCTAGAGGCAGCTGTCATGCAGAGGATGTGTACCAGGTGCAGGTTAAGTTACAAATGGTTGAAAGGGCTCCCATGATGCCTGGTTGTAAGCAAGAAGATAAAACCCAAGAAGCCAAACCCTGGGCTTTAGTCAAGTTTTCAGCATTGGACTTAAAATCAATAGTCCAAAAGGTTCAGGAACAAAAGAAAGAAGCCATGGTAATTGGCTGTAAGCAGGAACAACAACAGGTCAGGCCTTTGACCTTTGATAAATACTATGCATTGGACATCGAAACAAAAGTCTAGGAAATACAGGAAGAAGAAGTCTTATGGACAGACTTTTTCTATGAGGAAAAAGGCAAAAATGTTGAATCAGAGAAAGTAAGAGCAGAACAAAGCAAATAAATTGCTTCAAGGACAGAAGAAATCAAAAGAGAAGCATTAGTGAGTTCTCAAATACAAGACCCCTTAGAAGAAATTAATTTAGGAAAAGATTCTGCACAGCAACCCACTTACATCAGTGCTTGGTTAAGTGCTCTTGACAGGGACCAGTTATTGATGGTTTTAAAGAGATATAAAGATTGTTTTGCATGGTCTTATAATGAACTGCCAGAATTGGATAGGTCATTAGTGGAACATAGGCTCCCTATGAAGCCTAATTTCAATCCATACAAGCAGAAGCCAAGAAAGATGAGTCCTGAAGTGATTTAGAAGGTCAAGAAGGAAATTCTTAAGCTCCTTAAGGCAAGCTTTATTAGAACAGCCAGATATGTTGAATGGCAATCCAATATTATGCCTGTGGTTAAAAAGAATGGTAAAATGAGAGTATGCATCGATTTTAGAAGCCTAAATTTAGCAACTCCAAAAGATGGGTACCCCATACCTATAGTAGACTTATTGGTAGATAGTTCAGCAGGGCACAAGATTTTATCTATGATGTATGGGCATTTTGGTTACAACCAAATCTGCATTGCAGAGGAGGATGTCCATAAGATAGCATTCAGATGTCCTAGGAACATTGACACCTTTAAATAGGTTAAAATGCCATTTGGCCTAAAGAATGCTGGGGCTACATATCAAAGGGCAATGAACACTATCTTTCATGATCTCATTAGAGGATATTTAGAGTGTTACATTAATGACATTGTAGTAAAATCCCAGTCCATGGAGAAACATTTGGTTCACTTGGAAGTAGCCTTCGAAAAAATAAGAAAGTTCAAGTTGAAGCTTAATCTTTTCAAATGTGCTTTTAGTGTATCAGCTGGAAACTTCTTAGGCTATGTAGTACACAAGAAGGGAATACAGATTGATCAGAATAAAGTCAAAGCCATCATTGAAGCCAAGCCTCCATTAAGTAAGAAAGAAGTACAAAAATTCTTTGGACAGGTTAATTTTCTTCGAAGATTTATTTCTAACACTATAGGGAAAACTAAAGTATTCTCTTCCTTATTAAGGTTGAAAGATAATGAGGAGTTTGTGTGGACAGCAGAGCATCAAACTGCTTTCGAAGGAATTAAAGCCTACTTGGCCAAGCCTCCAGTGTTGAAGCCACCAAAGAGTGATAAGCCCTTGAAGTTATATATTGCTGTAGCAGAAGATTCATTGGGAGTTTTCTTAGCCCAGGACAATAAAGAAGCCAAAAAGCAAGCAGTTTACTACCTTAGTAGGTTTTTAAATTCTTGTGAATGTAAATATTCAGCTGTAGAAAAGCTGTGCCTTGCATTGTATTTTGCTGCAATGAAATTAAGATACTATCTTTTGCCTACAATTGTCTTGGTAATTGCAACCACAGATTTTGTTAAGTATATGTTATCTAGACCTATGTTGAGAAGAAAAATTGGCAAATGGATACTAGCTTTATCAGAATTTCATCTACAATATGTCCCTTAAAAAACAATAAAAGGACAAGTTTTAGCTAATTTCTTGGTAGATCATCCATGTCAGACAGAAAGCCAAGAGATAATGGATCTTGGTATGGTTAATATTGAGCCATGGCAAATGTGGTTTGATGGATCAAATGCCAATGGTCTAATTGGAATTGGTGTGGTGATTAAGTCACCACAGGGGGTAGAAACCACACATGGTTTCGGAGTTAATGAAATTACTTGTTCCAATAATCAAGCTGAATATGAAACTCTAATAATAGGACTGGAAATGCTTATTGGATTACAAGCTCATGCAGTTGATATATTTGAGATTCTCAATTGGTGGTCAACCAAGTAAAAGGAATTTTCAAATATCAAAGTACAAACATGTTGCCATACTATGTTGTTGCACTACATTTGCTTTCTCAGTTTCAGATAGCAAATGTGACTTATATCCCGAGATTCATGAATAACAAAGCCAATGATATAGCTCAGAAAGTTTCGAATTTCAAGAGAAGTGATGACACTCAAATGAACATAAGTCAAGTAACATATCAAAAATTAATACCACCCTTGACTAAAAGGGATGTGGTGTTAGAAGTCAATCATAATGACTTACAAGATCAAGATTGGAGGTATCCAATAATGCAATACCTAACTGGCCCATCTTCGAAGGCCAGCAAAAAGATCAAACTACAATTTATGCAATACATAGTGTATGGTAATGCTCTTTACAAAAAGGGGAGCAGATGAGTTGTTATTGGAATGTCTAAGGCCAAAGGAGGCATTGAGAGCCATGGTTGAAGTCTATGAAGGCATCTGTGGTGCTCATCAAACTGGTGTGAAGATAAGATGGCTGCTTCGAAGACATTCCTATTATTGGCCCACCATCCTTAAAGATTGTATAGAATATGCTAGAGATTGCCAAGCATGCCAAAAACATGGCATGATAAGACATGTACTAATAACTGATTTACATGCAGTTGTGAAGCCTTGGCCATTTAGAGGTTGGGCTATGGATATGATAGGGAAAATATATCCACTTTGTTCGAAGCACCATTGTTTCATCTTAGTGGGCACAGACTACTTCACTAAGTGGGTCAAAGCTAAATCATATAAGGTTGTAGACCAAATTGAAGTTATTGGATTTATTAAAAATCTAATTCACAAGTTTGGCATCCCACAAACCATAACTGTGGATAATGGGACTGTATTCAATGAAAAGATGGTAAAGTCTTTTGCAGCAGAGTTTGGAATTAGTTTTGTTAATTCTACCCCTTATTATGCACAAGTAAATAGACAGGCAGAATTATCCAATAAGTCTTTGAAAAAAGGAATACAGAGAGTTGTGGAAGACAATCCAAGGGATTGGCATAACTTATTATTGGATGTATTGTGGGCTTATAGGAATTCTCCAAGGTCAAGTAGATTAATTACTCCTTATACCTTAGTATATGGACATGATGTAGTGTTACCTGTAGAGATTAACATTAAGACCTTAAGGGTGAGATGCCAGGACCAATTAGCTCCTGAGCAGTACCATCGGAGCATGTTCTTGGAATTAGAAAATTTGAATGAAGCTAGAATTTTGGCATTAAATAGCATTCTTTTCCAAAAGAAGAAAGCAGCCAAAAACTATAATAAAAAAGTCAAGCACATTAGCTTTGATGAAGGTGATTTAGTATGGAAGACAATACTCCCAATAGGCGTTAAATGCCATAAGTTTGAAAAATGGTCACCTAATTGGAAAGGACTATATCAAGTTCATAGGGTTTTGCCTTGGGGAGCATATCATTTGAAAATTTTGAATGGGTATGTACACCCTAAGAAATTAATGGCAAGTACTTGAAGCCTTATTATCCAACTGTATAGGAAACATAAAGAGTACAGTAAATGCTAAACAACAGAAGCATGAAAACACTCAAATAATAAATAAAGAATTCATTTCATAAGGAGTTAAGTACATGCAGCCATAGATGGCCCAAAAGTCAGTAAAATGTTTTAGTTGTCCCCTTACAATTGATTCTCTACTCTTAAGGGATGGAAACAACTGAATGACTGTAGTCATCTCCTGCCTTCGATCAGCCAGTCCTTGGTTGGTGATTTGCAGCTTTGTGGCAGTTCGATCCAAAGCCAGGTTAACTACTGATAATTCTTCCTCTAGTTGAGCTTTCTTCTCCAAAAGTTGGGCTCAAAATTGGGAGACAAAAGAATGTTATTCTTTTAATTCAGACACTTCAGCATGTATATGGGAGACAAATTCCTAATCTCTCAACAATTTCTTCTCTACAACTTTGGCAACATGGCATATGTTGACATAAAAGTCAATAGTAGCCGCTGCCTAAGACAAGTGACTTGATGTTGGATTGCTCAATGACCTTGCAGCACTGGAGGAAACCATTCTTGATAATAGGTATTTGCAAGGCTTCGAATGAGATCCTCGAGAACAATGTCAGCAACTCCAAACAGATGCCCAAGTCCAGTGAAGGTGAGGAAGCCCTACTGATGGTTGAAGAGCTCTAAAAAATTTCCAAGAGAGAATTAGCTAGAACCAATGGCTCAGTTTCATTACTGGCTGTTAGAATAGTAGAAGGCATGTTAAAAAGGCTTGCCAGTCTAGCTTCGAAAATGTCCATCTTTTCCATTGATATTGGTGGTGCAGAAAGGGCTCTAGTGGTAGGAAGAAATGGCTGCATAGGGATAGGAGAGGAAGATAAAGTGTCCCTAGCAGTTTCTATAGTCCTAGTTACCAGTAGGTCAAGAGAAGAAGGGTTGGAGCTGGATAGTGATGGTGGACAAATAATTAGTGAGCTACTAGTATATTCTCTGAGGGAATCAGTTATTACTAGAGATGAAGTAATAACTGGGATCTCCCCAGGAGGGAAAAGAGCAGCAAGGATTGTAGGGAGAATAAATTGGGCTGAGTTAAAGGTTAGAAGAGGAAGGTATGGAGTTAAGCCAAATGATAAGGATATAGGAATGCTTTGCCTTAAGAAGGATATGAAAAGTGTAGAACTAGGAAGTGGGAGTATTGCCTGAATGGGCTCTACACTTAGAGGCACTTTAATATCAGTCTTCTTTGTCTTTTTGAGGATGCTTCTAATAGTCTTTCAACTTCAGATGAAACTAAAGAAGTCCTTATCGAAGGAGAAGGTAAAGTAGTTGTTGCTGCAAAAGAAGAAATACGAAACAATGTTAAGTTTCAGTATCGAAAACTTGAGAAAGGAAACTAAAAACACAAAAGGAAATTACTAGTTTCAGAAGTGGTAGCAATTGTTGGAGAACTGCGAAGGGTTTAATGTTCAGCAGTTTGTTGCCTCCTTGCAGTTTCTCTTTGGAGTGCATTAGCAGCAACAGCTTCATCCCTAAGCATTTGCTATTATCTCCTCTTCTCAGCCGTCTGGAACACAATGATCTCTTTGGAGTGTTCCACTTCCACTGCTTTAGTAGATACTTCATGAATGGGATCCCCAGTGAAATCAGAGAAAGTGACTGTTATTTTCTTATTTCTTTTTAATGGTGTCTCCTGCTCTTTCTATAACAACCTGAAAATTTAAGTCATCCATTAAATTTTATAGTAATATTATTTAATTATAAATAAGAAAAACTTTAAATATTTAATTTAAATATTCCGTAAAAATAAAATATGAAATAAAGTATAATGGATTATATATTAAAAAAAAAAGAAAAAATAAAAAGCAAGAGATAAGGATGAATTAATGGCGTATTAATGGAAATGCGACACGTGGGCAGCCGCATGGCTTGGTGCCCACGTTCCTCTTCCTATATAAAGGAGGGGGAAGTTGATCAAGAGGGAAAACAAAAAGAAAGGGAAAGAAAGGGGAAGAAAATACTAGAAGTGAATAAGGTCTTTAGTAGTGGAAAGAAAGAGTGAGGTATTAATTTTAAAATGAGTTATATTATACCTTGAGTTACCATAATATATTTTACGTATGTTTTAACTTACCATATTTATTTTATACAAGTTATGTTTTATAAATTATACTAATATTTCAAGTACGTGGATTAATTTCTGAACTCTATTTGTTAAAATGAAACCCATGGATATGTTTGTTTATATTTTAAAGAATATTTGACAATGACCTTATAAACAATTATGTTTTGTAAATACCACCACGGGAGTCCCACGCCTTGGGGGACTTAAAGAACCATTGGCCTCTATTTGACCACTTTGTGACCCTCTGTTATCATGGATCTATTAACCTCTGTTCTATGCGGAGACAAGTGCTACACTATTGTAGGAGCCACCTCTATAATCTGTACGAGCCACCTCTTGAATCCGTATCTCTGTTCTAACTGTCACTCATGTGACCTCTATTCTGTTTTGTTCGGTACCGTGGTTATAGTTATTTATTTACATAATCTCATTTTTGCTACTTAAATGATTATTTGTTCAGGCTAAATTATTTTAAATATTTTAGTTACATAACTATCCATGATTATTTTGTGTCCCTTATACTCTTGGCATAATATTTCTCACTCTGCCATGTGCTTATAGCTGTTTATCAATTTTCAGGAAACAGTGCAATTTAGAAATAGTTTTTGAAAAGTTTTAGACGCGGGGCTGCGCAATAGACACACACAACACTTTATGATATTTTTCTATATAAATATCGGCCTTTTGGTTAATAAATTTTGTAATAAAAATAGAAGTTTCGATGATTATTTTGGTACCCTCACTTACATATTATTTCAGCTCGTGTTTATTTGTTTGTTCAAGAATTGGCCGGAAGTAACTTCAGTTACTGGCCATCGCGATACTTAACCCTTAGGTACGGAGAGCGAGTCGTGACACTTTCTCTGCTTCCTCTTCTCCCACGTGAGCCTCCGGTACCTCTTCTTTAGGATCAAGCAAGAGCTTTTTTTTCCTTTGTTGTTACTGCTTGTTCTTGAGGAGATTTAAATCTTAAACTCTTTAAGGAGAGTCTCTCTATGAGGCACCTACACCACCTACACCAAACAAAGAACTATAAGTAAAAAGCAAAAGCATCATAAAGAAAAAGAAAAGAAAAGAAAAGAAGCAGCAGTGCATACCTTTCTTCGAAGCAGCTCGAGTGACTCTAGGAAAAAGTGAGGCAGCAGGAGCAGACTTTGTGGTAGCATGGGTAAGAGCTGGGATAGCATGAGCAGTGGAGGAAGTAACAACTCCAGTCCCTTTGGACTTGGCTTGAGGTACATCTAGTACCACTAATAGATCTTGAGGAGAAATGGCCAAGTACACCTCCATATTGGCCATCCACCAATTTTGGTGCCTTTTTAGTGTGTTGCTTTGGGGAATGTAAGATAGGTATTCAAAATCAATCAAGTCTCGGATGAACTTGGAGGTTGTCTCTTCTAATTTGGATTTGGGAACTTTCAGTTCTCTGTTCACAAGGTCTGAGTCGGACTGCTTGCAGAGAGGGATAGGGATCCCGTGAGAAAGTCCAAATTGCCTAGCAAATTGGGCAGGACAATAAGGCTCAGAGATACACTTATAAGCTCTGGAATTCATGGTGCCAATGAATAGCTCCCTCGGGATCAAAATAGAAGCCCACATACTTTTGTGCTAAGGCCTCGAGTATGACATATCGTTCAAAAAGGTCCTCAACCAGGATGGGCCAATATTGGCTTCGAATGGGCAGAAAAAGGTATGAAAAGAAAGGGAAGCTGGGAGTTGGTGAAAGAAAGAAAAGTAGAAGGCAAAGTTTGAAGGATAAAGAAAGACATTCGCTAACTTCATGCCATAAGTGGAAGGGTTTGGTATTAAAAACTTTAGACACTTAGAACGCAAATCAGTGAAGTATGCAAAAAGTCAGAGTTGGAGTATCCAAAATGGGCCCCCTTGATTGGCATCCATGGATTTTTCACAAAAGAGGGAACAAGCCCTGTAGACATGGCCCACAACATATGGAGCTAAGGTTACCTGTTTATGCAAAACAAAGGCTTTGGTACGACGGGTAAACTCAGGCATAATCCTCTGAGAAGAAGTACAGAAAAGGATTTTGTAAAGCCAATCCAATAAAAAGGAAAAGAATTCCCTATCAGTCACAGGGCCTTCCCTTTTGTTCTCAGTCTTGACAAAGTGACTATAGGATGAGTTCAGAGGGGGAAGAGAAAAATGGATGCTGAGGTCAGGGTAGTCTAGACCAAAAGGAGTACCAATAGGGGATAACCTTAATAAATGGCAGATGTCAAGGATAGTAGGAGTCATCATTCCATATCTAAATTGGAAAAAATTGAAAACAGAATTCCAAAAACAAATAGCAGCAGGTATTAAAAATGGGTCCTCCGAAAAGGTGAACCTGAATAGTTGAAGGACGTCGAAGAGGCAAAGTTCTTGGAGATCCAGTGTTCTAGCAGGGACGACCCGATCATACCATTCTTCTCATTCTGGTCTTGCTGTGGGCCAGCAGCGATAGGGTCGATTCACTCTCCAGCTTCTCCAATCAAGACCGCCTTCATAAAAGAGGCAATGGTCCTCCAAATACAGGTACAGAGCTGGAATATGAGTAGGGACCTCTTTAAAAATAGGCCCAAGCACATATTCCTGTTGCTCATGGTGACAGGGAATGAAAATACGCCCATCAATAGTACTTTTCTCGCTAGCCTTGTATTTCTCACACTCTTCAGCAATGATCATTTTTAAGGCTACGGATGGACTCATACACTCTACGACTGGTATCTTCGAGGAGAAATAAGCCATTGACAGAAGTTTTCAGAGGACAAAGTTGGGAAATAGGGTAAAGAAGATGAGAGGTCAATAGAGATGAAGGGTTTGTGTGTTGGGTGAACAAGTAAATTAAAAACACGAAAGGAAAGGGTTTTTAAACCTTTCTGTTTGAAAAATGCCCAATCAGTTTAAATGGGTAGAATTCATAAAGAAATACTGAAGGTATGGATACAAAAATTTTCTCTCAATAATGATAATTTAGGAGGGAAACGTATCTCAAACACTCATATTGGCTTCGAAATCAAATATTTGGCTTCGAAGCCAAGCTTTGGCTCCAAAGCCAGATGACAAACATCCAGCTAGGGCTTCGAGAGCAAGAAATTGACTTCGAAGCACGTTTCATACCTAAGAATACAAGAATACTCAGGTGTTTGTTTGCTTCAAGGGGATTAAAGACTTGCTTTTAGGTTTCTTGTTGAAAGTAAAATCCTTCGAAGTAAAATTTGAAATACTCTGCAGTTAGAATTTGTTTGTTTTAGACTTCGAAGTAGCAAAAAACCAATATTTGGTTAAGCAGTGAAGAACATAAAGGGACTCACTCTTTTAGAATAAAACAGTGCAATTCCTAAGGAAAGTTTTCATACTTCGAAACACGTAGACTGTTTTTTCGAAGCAAAGATAGTTAATTCAAAGCTGTTGATAGTGTTTACCATATGATTGAAATGAAAAGACCTAGGCAAGGATTGTCAATTATACTCCATATGTTGGGGAAGTTCAAATTAGGTTTCCAGTATTCCATTGGAAATGTTCAAATCAGGTTTCGAATGACAAAATTGGTAAATTCGAAGCTCTGATTTTGTTTACTTTAGGCGAATAGAATAAAATTAGACCATGCCGAATAAAGAAAGGAAAACTTAGCTTTATTAATATGAAAGTAATTATTAGAAAGCTTTCTTGGCTACAAATTCAATTTCATAAAAATAAGGAATATAAATAATAACAAGGTCATAGAATTTGTTCCAACAGTGGTCAATGAATTTATGTTCCTTTTTTATTCTGTCCTCTATCCTCTCCAAACTGGGTTGTTGTAGCTGATATGTTCTTATTTAATGAAAAAGTTGTTCAGTTTTTATTTCAAACTCTGTTTCCTTCAATCGTTGTTCCATCTTATCCATATCTAGATCATCCCAGTATGCAGAATCTTTATTCTGAAAGTCATTATATTCGTCGATAAGGTTCTCTGCTTCATACTGGGTGTGAATTCGATAGGCTGAGATTTTGTCCAAAGATTGAGAGGTAGCTAAAGAAGTTTGGTACCAATGAAGAAAAAGTAGGAGTTGATCCAAAAACATCTAAAGTTCTGCTTGAGCAATGGGGTTGAGGACATGACCCCGAGTCATAATGTCACAAGCCCATCGAAAGTTCTTAAAAGGAATATCACCTCCAAGAACATTAAAGGGCAAGTGAGAAAAGGCTGTAAGTAGAAGTTGAGCTTGATATCGCTCAAATATAGTGGGGAGAGCTGGAGGTTGGTAGGAAGAAAGAAACTGATTCTCAAATAGAGTAAGTCTCAGTTCTTCCATCCAGTGAGGGTTTTGAGGAAGAAGAGGCGCATGAGGATCCATTCTAAAGAAAGAAGGAAACTGGGGGTTATTTACACATTCAAGCCAGTTAAGAGAGCAAAATTTTCCCCTCTAGGCTAAGAATGATGGGTTGTATCCTCGTGCTTCCTCTGGACGAGGAGTGGCTCGTATTATCTTCGTAGGCGTGGAAGATGTGTACCAAGCTATAAGTAAGTTGTTTTCCAAACTACGTCGGCGATCAATGAGTACATAGGGGTAAACCACCGAGCTCCGAGCAAAAGGAGGGAAAGATAGAGGATCAGCGAATTCGACGAATCGATGGTTAATTCGCTCTCTTAGCTTGGATTCATCAGGTTCTGGCCAACTTCCCCAGCCAGAAGCTTTAGAAGAAGAAGAGGAAGCTACAACCTTATCCCACGCAGAAAGTTTTGTGGTAGAAGCATAGCTTTCAATATCCATTTTTGTAAAGTCTTGGACTAAAAAATTGTGAACAATAGGTTCTTGATCCAAAGGTCGATGATCTGCAAAAGCTTCCATGACTTGAATAAATGGAGATGGATAGGTGTGGCTAATAAATGCATGAAAATTCTTTCGAGGGCGCTGTTCGTATGCTTGATCTATGTTAGAGAAGGTTTGTTTGGCCATGCGAACTATATCAGTCTTTTCAAATGCTCAGATAGTTGGAAATGTTCAATGTGTAGAAAAAAATTTAATGCAGTAAGTTACGGTTCTAAGAAGATGCAAAACCCATGCACGTCCTAAGACGTGGGTAAAGTGCTTTGATCCACTAATATCACCAAGTATTGGGTATATTAGTGCGAGGGAAATGTTGGCTGTATAATTTGTATAAGCCAATATTAATTCAACACGTGGCATGAAAAGGGCAATTTGGGGAGTTAATATAAGTTGCCAACCATAGTCAGACACGTGTCAACCCATATTGGTAATAATGGGTCCGCATAGCACTGGAATGATCGAGGGATATAAGGTGATGTGGTCTAACGGTTACTCACAAGGTTCAAATTCAAAATCAGGAGGAAAACCTAACTGCAAATGTGGCGTAGTGGGATTGACTGTGAGAGAGCATGTTCAACAATCATGGAGGGACATTTCGACGGTTATCATTGAGAAGTATAAATAGCAGAGAAGGCCCCAGAAAGGAAGGTCCAGACTCAGATCCAAAAACCAGTTTATTTACTTCATATTGCTTTCCAGTTTTACATTCTCAGTTCTTTACATTTCTATATTTCAAATTCCTGTACTGCACTTCATTTATAGGAGCAGTTTCAAATAACTTATTGCTGTAAACCTCTACGAGGCTGGGTCAGATCATTGTAAGTTTTTCATTTTACTTAATGAAATTCTGAAATTATTCTTCACTTTGTTATTTACTAAATTTTTCTAAACAAGCCACCAGTAAAAGTCCTCTTCATTGAGGTTAAAAGAACTAAAATACAATCGTCTGATAATTGGTTGGTAATTAATTTTTTATAAGGACTGATTGATTTTTACTGACACGCTTAAAATTATAATACTAATTTTCGAAAGTCAAAAAAATCAACAAAAATATTAATTAAATTTTATTATTTTAATCAATAAAATCCAAATTAAAAGATCATATAATTAATTATGTGACCACCATATCCCAAATGAAGGGGTTGGCATGTGATGAGATTGGTACATGTATGACCCACACCACACACATGTCAGCCTTATTACTTTTTCTCTAGAGAATACAAAAAACTTTGTTGAAAAATGGAAGTTTTAGCAGCAAGTGGATATCTGCCAAGCTGCATAATTTGTAACCTTAACAACATAAAGTGGTATGGGTTGTGTGACAAAGAAAACAAGTCTATGAAATGCATCACATCAAACCCCCCCCCCCCCCCCCCCCCCCCCACCCCAAATCGCATTAATTCAACACCGTATTACACATAGAATCTTTAGAAGATCTCAAAATATATATTAATGGGTGTATAATATAAATTTAAAATTAATAAGATATAAGTCATAGTTATAAAAAAATATAATTTATTAATTTATTTTTTGAATAATTTTTAAAATTTATAATATTATAGATATCTCGCCAAATTGTTTAGGTTGGTGTGGCGACTTAGTAGGTGTTAATGACCGGACATAGCTATGAGATAAACTTTGCTAAAGTTTATTTGTAGTTATTGTTGAAAAATATTGGTTTTTAGTAATTTTAATTTGAAATTAAAATGGAATTTAATTACCAGTTGAGGTAAGTCTGAGTGGTTTTTTATTTTCTTCAGTGAAAAGATTGCAATACAAAAATAATGAGCTGAAACCATTGAGTTGTGAATGAAAATTATCTCATAAAGTGGACATTAATAAAGTTGGACTTGGATTTAGTTTTAGTTTGGACTGGGCTTAGACTTGTGCTTGTACATGTGCTGGGTTTAATCTTAGACTTAGACTTGGACTTAATCTTGAGTTTGGGCTAAGCCATGTTGTATTGGGCTTACCTTGTGCATGCGTTTGAGAATTCCATTTGAATCGGGTTGTCACCCAACATTAGTATCCATTTTGTAACCCATCTAGTTGGTTTATTTAAACATCATTATATACGTATTTATTTGTATATATTAAGCACATGAGAAATGTAAAGTTTTATAACTCTCATATTTTGATAATAGTGTTGATGACCATATTAGTGGCCATAGGATTTCAACCTTTGTAACTCGAACCTTAATGGCTAGAGTTGATGACTTTGGTTAATGGCATTTGATAGCCCTATTAATGTTATAACCTTCATGAGGATTTCCCACTACTTGTATAAATAGAGGCATTTCCCCTCCAACTTAGTAGAATAATTTTGGAGAGATTTTTAATAGAAAATGGAAGTGGTGTTTTGAAATAAAAAGTTGGAGATATTTTTTGCTACCAAAGAAAATTTTTCTTATCTTCTTTTGCTAACCTCTTCTTTGGTTCGTGTTAGGAAAAAAGAAAATTTTTCTTATCTTCTTTTGCTAACCCCTTCTTTGAACATTGTCAAGTTCGTCGAAACTATTCAGAAGATGCTTCTGTATTAGTTGGTTTCAACCGTCGTATCTTGGAAGACAGACACCGGCGTAGCATCCATCGAGAGGCGGTGAATCTGTTTTAAGGAAATTGTCTAATGCAGGCTTTGGTTTGTTTCTTTTTTTTATCATTTGTTCTTATTTTTTCAAAAATTTAGTTTACAAAGATGAGTTCTAATATTTAGTTATCCATGTTAGTAATTTGTTCTATTAGTAATGTAATATAATTTATTTCTGTATTTTAGTTGTGTATTTTATTTTGTATTTCATTCTTTAAATAAAATAATAATAAATTATTTTGTTATTTTTATTTTATATATTTTTCTTATATTATTATGAAAAAATATCAAGAGTTATAATAGGTAAAATGTTAATAAATTAATAAAGTTAGGTTAAATGAACTGAGTGTTCAGTGCTTCTCAAGAAATTGATAAATTGACAGCTATTCAGTCTGTCTTACGGTCATAATATTTGTTGAAAAAAATACTCTATGCTCATGTTTCAATTTATTTATAACAATTAGATTATATGTCTAATTGAATTCAGACCAAGAGATGAACAATTTTCGGGGATAGAAATCCTAAACCTTTTTCCATGTTCCTTCATCTTCCATATGGTCCATAATCGTGAGACTAGAATATTTTTGAAATTATCAACTCCCTTTAATTAAAGATCTCCCAACTATAATCACAGGTTGGTAGGGTGGTTGGCCTAATGGGTGACGACTGGAGCTTGAAAGTTTGCTCTCATTTAAGTTTCAGGTTCAAATCCCCTAACCAGTAAATACATACTTTGGAGCCACGGACCACAAAACTTGTTCGAACTGTAGGGAATTAGTCTAGTGCGCGTAAACTAGCTTAGGATACCCTACATAATCCCAAAAAAAAAAAAAAAATCTCCCAGCTATGAAATGTTTAACTAAAAATTCTGGCATGAACATATAACAAAAGGAGGAAAATCCCCTCTAATTTAGATTTTGGATTGGAGTATATTGTTGGCCTTGTGAGGTCCATCACGGATCCCATTTTGATGATCTGAACTGTTTATTATGTTAGGATTTTTGTGTATTTTTTTCACACAAAAAATTAGGTCGATCCGATAACTGTAATTTGTTCAATTTATCACGTTTTTAACCAAAACAAATTATGTTTTTAAAAATAAATCATAAATTTTTTTTGGTTAAACATGCGATAAATTGAATGAATTACAGTTATTGGATCAACTTAATTTTTTTTGTGTAGAAAAAAATACACAAAGTGCTGAACAAAATGAATTATTCAAATTATTGAAATGGGACCTCTGGTGACTCCACAAGCCCAAATAGCACCTTTCAATCCAAAATCTAGACTTGAGGCAATAAAATTTTTTATTTACTGATTAAAAAATATCCAACTTCATATGATTTTCACATTTGTAACATCAGAGTAAAACTTTTTAGTTGATTTTGGTACGTTCAACCTTGTTTGAGGATAGATTATTTAAATTAATTTTTTAATTTTTTATAAAAAATGTGTAAAAAGTTAGAGAGAGATGTGATTAAATTTTTTATCTTTTTAATTATTTTAGTCAAAAAAATTTACCCATACGGGTCCTGAATGTGAGCTTGTTGATTACCCAACCGTTCAATCCTCAAAACCCTTTCAATGTGGACTTTATTGGTCAACACACCAAACTTTGAAGACTTGATCTTGGTCAACACACTTAAGTGCATTTTTTTTTTTTTAAATTGCAAAAAAAAAAGTTTACTCATAAAAATAAATGTGGTTCAAATTCAATTTTTGTATAGTGAAATTCTATTCATAGAACGAATTTGGATGAATTTTTTTTACAGAGAATGTTTTTGTTCAATAATTTTTGTACAAATTCATTCCTAGAATGATGTAAGAGTAGCCTTTTTGTAAATTAAAAAAAAAAAAAACAATTTGATGATTTTTTTCATATTTTATTTTAAAGTGATAGACTTACTCAAGGCATTATTCTATATAATTTTTTTTGTATTACAATTGGAGTTTGTATATTATTACTCTTTTTGTCATGGATTCTAGCCTTGCTAAAAAAATTGGCACAGTGGAGAAGAGCCCACAAGCATGAGACAGATTTTGCAAGTTTCAAGAACTAGATACATTGCATTACAATAATGGAATCAAGAGATACAAAGTTTCCCTTGTTCTTGCCAGCCTAAAACATGTACACAAAGTCACATTATCATTTTCATCCATTTCCAAGCCCTTTTCTCTCTCTCCAAAACTAGTCAAGCTCTTGATTCTTTTCCACAACTCTCACTCCCTTTGCAGATCTAAGCACACTTGCCTGATTGTACACACAAAAAATGAATCAAACTTTCATTAGTTCTTAAATGTAGCTATATATATACAACAAAATAGTACTCGCAATATATCATTGTAGAGATCACCTGATCATCAGTGATTTCCACAGCAAAGCCATCAACAATAACCAAAGAAAATGTCTTCTTGTAGCTTCCAGGCTCGAGTGTCGACGACAACAACTCATCGTGCTTCTGACTCAAGTACAAATCAAGCTCATCTGATCCTCTCTTTGTTCTAATATTAGTGACACCATTGTCATTAGATAATGCACTAAGATATAGAAATTAG
Source organism: Camellia granthamiana (assembly GCA_036172215.1). NCBI lineage: Eukaryota > Viridiplantae > Streptophyta > Magnoliopsida > Ericales > Theaceae > Camellia > Camellia granthamiana. The sequence goes on along the minus strand of CM069913.1, from coordinate 4,839,422 downwards.
AGCGTAATGAAGTAATAATGCTAGAGAAAACTCACCGATTAGATCGAAGACGATCATATTCAGGATCGTAATTCATGAAAACAAAATACAACTCACTTTTTGTAGTTCCCATTGTTCCTCTCCACCTCTTCTTCTCTTCTTCTTTGTTCTTTTGTTTTGGTTGTGAAAAAATATGCAAATGAGTTTTTGCCCCACATGGTATGTATGTGTATTTATAGATGGGTTGGGTTTTGATTTTCTACTTTTTATTTTATTTTCAAAAAACAAAGTTGCCATTTATGGATTCTGTCTATATGCATTATTGTCAAAATACTTACTTGAATCTAAGCATATTATTTTTTCAAACATTTTTTTTTTTTATAGTATTCTGGCTTCTTCTTCTTTTGTACAAAATTATAATATGGCTAAAATTGCAAAATATTATTGTTTTTGTATATGTGACCTCTACAATGATTTTTACCAAATACTAGTTTTACATTTGTACAAAAAAAGGCAAGTTACATTGTCAAAAGATGGCCATATGGTACAAAAATACACAAAATCAAGATTCAGCAGCAAAACTTAGCCCTTTATACAAAAACTTCGGATAAAATAGTTTGACATTTTTTAAATTAAACAGGTTCCACTCGTATGTCACTTAGTTGATCACTTATGATTCATCCAAAAAAATTATTATTATTATCAAAAATCTCAAATTTTTAAAAATTGAATTATATAAAGTTTCATTTTGATATTTAACTTAAAATCTTTAAAAAATTCAAACAATTTGCAAATACGTATTTTGAACAAAACCCATAAAGTATGCACACCTTTATATATACACACACACATTGATCTCACATGATTGGTGGTTGTTTGAGTTTTTCTCCAGAAAATTTGACTAGGGTTTTGTTTTAGTATCCAAGTGTAAAAAAGAACAGCTGAAATTCCCAGAGTGCCCCTTGTATTAAGTCATGATTCCAACTCGAAGTTTCTCTAACCTAGGGTTTGTAAATTGTCTCAGATTAACATATTAAGCACACGCTTGTGCAGACAAGTCAACCCTTCAGAAAAGTCAACACACCCATAGGGGCAAATGAATAAATAATGTATATCACATGCATAAGTTAAGGACAACTGGTATTCTACCAAATTTTTTATATAAATTTTATATTTGAATTATATGACAATGTCATTTGTGTAATTAAAAATATTTCATTTGATTCTTTGTCTTAAAGTTGTAGAGTTAAAACCCAATCAAATCATTATATATAAAAAAAATTATTTAAATTAATTGTTGCTATGCATTATGGCATCTTAATTGGGAGACAATAGATCATCAATGATCAATGATCAATGATCAAATGATGGCATGGATGCCACTCAACATGGTCAAAGAATTTTATGAAAGATGTCATCATGTAATGTGAGCCAAAGTAAATACTTTAAAATTAATTATATATGATACCTATGCCTATTTGGTATTTTTTCATAAAAATATAAGAAATATATATAAAATAAATTAAATAGAAATGACAAAATATTTTTTTTATTATTAAAGAATGAAATATAGAATAAACAACACAACTAAAAATACAGAAATAAATTAGATTACATTACTAATAGAACAAATTATTAACATGAATAATTAAATATTAGAACTCATCGAGGTAAACTAAATTTTAAAAAATTTAAGAACAAATGATAAAAAAAGAAGCAAATTGAAACCTGTGTGATACTACAGTTTTTTTAAAACAGATTCACCCCGCTCCAATAGATGCTGGAGGTATGCCAACGTCTGTCTCCCAAGATATGACAGTCGCAACCAGTTAATGCAGAAGTACTTTCTGAATAGTTTCAGCGAACTTGACAATGACTACACTCTCTTTAACAAGAACCAAAGAAGGGGCTCGCAAAAGAAAATAGGAAAATATTTCTTCATTAAAAAAAGGCATCTCCAAATTTTTATCTCAAAACACCATCTCTATTTTCCATCAAAAATCTCTCCAAAATTATCCTACCAAATTGGATGGGAAAAGCCTCTATTTATACAAGTAAGGGAATCCTTAGTTATGAAAGTTATACATCAATAGGGCAATCGAATGCCATTAACCAAGTTCATCAACTCTAGCCATTAGGGCTAGAGTTACAAAGGTTGAAAACCTATGGCCACTAATATGATTATCAACTCCATCATCAAAAGATAAGAGTTACAAAACCTTACATTTCTCATATGCTTAATATATACAAATATATATATATATATATAATGATATTTGAATAAACCAACTAGATGGGTCACAAAATAGATACTAATGTTGGGTTATAACCAATCCAAGCCCAATTCTTGAACACTTGCACAAGTTAAGCATAACATAATATAACTTAGCCCAAGTTCAAGATTAAGTCCAAGACCAAACCCAACACATGCACAAGTACAAGCACAAACCTAGGCCCAGTCCAAACCAAGATTAAGTCCAAATCTAAGCTCAACTTTATTGATCCCCACTTATGAGACAATTCTTATTCACAACTCAATAGTTTCGGCTCATTATTTTTATATTGCAACATTTCTACTTAAGAGAACACAAAACCACTCAAACTCATTTCAACCGACAGTTAGATCCCACTTTAATTTCAAATTAAAGTTGCAAAAAAAATATTCAGTGTGTTTTGTTTAAATTTTTTAAAAACTGAATTTTTATTTATTTATGTGGTTCTCTAATCATCTTATCATTGTCTAACATGCAATGCACAACTGGTTATATATTATAAAGGAAATATCTACCTATGTTGGTGTGAACATAAAAATCAAATTGAGTAACATTTTTTTCCAATCTTAAAATTATAAAATAAAAAAGTTATTTTTCACTTTTTTTTTTTGGTCAAAAGAAGGAAAGGAAAAAAGGTAATGGACCTGCATTTACAGTAATAAGACTCAAACTTTCACACCTAGGAAGGGAAACACCTCTACTATCACACAAACATGTTGATAAAATTATTTATTATTATTTGAATGTGTTTCTTGATATATTTTTTAAGGGTAAAAGTATAAATTCATACACCAGTATATGGAGGAATGTAATGAAATACATAGATATATACAAAAATATTTGATTTTTGTAGTCTATAAAAAAATATTAAAAAAAGGGGCCTAATGTTGATTTTAGGTAACCATGCCAAATTGGAAAAATTATTTTTTCTTCCAGGCGCAAATTTATGTGATATCCCAACATAATATTTATTGGTTGAAAAAATGAAACTCAAAGCTTGTTTGCTTTTAGAATTCTGGATTCAGTTTTCAGAAAATTAAAATTTTTTATTTTTCATATTTTTTTTATTTTGGCTGAATTTTTTAAATATTTTAACCAATTTTTTTTTAAAATTTTTAAATACACCTAACATAAATATATTTAAAAAGTATAATATTTGTGAAAAAAATCACTAAATATGAAAAATATATTAAAAAAAGAATACTAGAATGCAGTATATTTTCGTATTCTTGTGTATTTATTAATTTTTTAAAATATATTTTTTAAAAAATATTTTACTTTTTAGATACATCTAAGTAAGATGCATTTAAAAAATTAAAAAATATATTTAAAATTTTAAAATATTCACTAAAACCAAAAAACAAAACATGAAAAATAAAAAAAAATAAATTTTCACAAATTAAAACCAAATAAAATATTTTTTATTAAATTTTTAAAAAATATCTAAACAAATATCAAGTAATAAATAGTGTAAAATAATATTTGAAGACCATGAAATAATCACTTGTGAAATTGAAATCGGTCAGAATATTGCAACGTAGGTCAAGAGTGAACCACACATCTGCTGATTTTAGTCTCTATTGATGGGTCCGGTCACTTTCTTAGGAAGTGTTTGGCAGGCAGTTTAAAAATTATTTTTTTACTAAATAAATCAAAAAAATAATTTATTACCAGTTAAAAAATCAAAAAACAAAAAACAAAAAACGAAAAGCAATTTCGTTCACAAAAAAATATATAATTTTGATAATTTTCAAAACACATTGTGCGTGTCTGGTTCGAGTTTTTTGAATTAATTTTTTAGAAAATTGAGTTTTTTTATTTTTCGTATTTTTTATTTTTAGTGAATATTTAAAATTTTAAACATTTTTTTATTTTTTTAGATGCACCTTACTTAAATGTATTTAAAAAATAAAAAAAAATTATGAAAAAATATTTTAAAAAATTAATAAATACATAAAAATATGAAAAATATACTGAATTCTTGTATTTTTTTTTTATATTTTTGGTATTTAGTGAATTTTTCAAAGCTTTTTTTCACAAAAATTATACTTTTATGTGTATTTATGTTAGGTGTGTCTAAAAATTTAAAAAAAATTGCTTAAAATATTAAAAAAATCATTAAAAATAAAAGAAGATACAAAAAATAAGAAAGTAAATTTTTTGAAAAGCGTTTTTAAAAAACTAAAAACAAGCAAAGTGATAATTAGTTTTTAACAAGAAAGTAGAATTAACTTTTTTTTACTTAAAAAGCTCAATCCCCAGCTTCCTCGGTTAATTTTTTATAGTATTTAGTTTCACACAATGACCTATTTTGAGAAGTATATTAAAGGTCAATTTTTTGATTTTTTTTAAAGAAATCTGTAAAATATTAAAAATTTGTTCTAATTTAAAAAAATTAAAATGCCAAAAAATTGGCATTTAATCCAGTTATTGAAGTGGTGTTTTGGAAAGTTAGTAAAAAGTTAACTTTTTGACTTTTTGATTTTTTTGACAAAAAGTTAAGTTGTTTTAGATAAAAAAGCTAACTTTATTAACTAATAAAGTTAAAAAAACCAAAAAATTAACTTTTTAGCATTGTTTCCCAAAGACCTCAAAATAGACCAGAGGTTGTAAAAAAGCTCAAGGTTACAAATCAAAATTGGGACGCCATTTTTTTTCTCTCTCTAAAGATCAAAGTAAAAGTCAAGTAATACTTTAAATAATGAAAGTACAATTATTAATTTTTATAAATCATGTTTGTATGTACAACAATGTTAGCTAATTCAAAATTTTGTAACTCAAATCACTCAAAACGACGTCGTTTTGAGTGTAAAACGACGTAAAAAAACGACGTCATTTTGACAAATTTAAACTATTTGAATCACAAAATTTTAGACTACCAAATATTTTCCTTATATGTAGCAATGTATAATAATTGATCAAAACATTTTGAAGTGTTAAAATCGCTGCAATACGCTATGATTGGTGGTATACGTGTTAATCGAAGAAGAAAACGAGAAGTGGCCACTGTTTGGGTACACATAATTCAGAAACGTACATATACGTATACATTGACGTATGTACATTATCCGTACAGAGGATACAAGACATATATACAGCCTACAGCTCATTAAATTGAAGTACTACGTACTTTGCTGTCGTACTGACAGTTGTCAGTCATATGGCGGTAGTGTTCTTCTTTTGTTTTAACGAGAGTTGTTTGGAAACAAGATTAAGGGGTTGTTTGGAGTATTTTAAATAAGTGTATTTTTTGTCTTTTTAGACTAAAAAATTAAGAAAAAAAATATGAATATTTGGGTTAATTTTTTAACTTTTTATGAAAAAATTTGTATTAAAAAATTGTATAAATTAGTGTGTAGGAGAAAATTATGATTGGAAGTTGTGCAACTATAATTTTAAATTTTGGTGAATAGTGTTAACTTTTTAACTTTTTGAGTAACTTTTTAGTTTTTTAACTTTTTATAAACTTGTCAAACTTGACCTAAATTCAAATATAATAAAATAAATTAAAATAATTAATAATATAGAATATTATATTTAATTTATAATTTTTTTATATAATTATCAAATTAATTAAAAAAAAATCAATCAACTTTTCAAACACAACTATTAAGATTTCCAACATTTTTGTTACTTTAATGATCGATCTAAAATGAAGACTTTAGGCCTTGTTTGGCATAAACTAAAAAAGTCAAAAAATCAAAAAGTCATTATCCTATTTAAGTCACATTATCTTATTTAAGTCACATTACCTCTCTACCACATCACTTCAAACCCAATCCATACACAACCCATATTTCATAAAAAATCAAAAATTACACTTATTTAAATCATCCGAAACAACCCCTTAGTCTGCTTGTCCCACTGAGATCCACACTTTAGGTTCTGACCATTGTCTTCTAGTGGTTCTCAAGCATAGTGAGTGAGGTGTCATCCAAAATGTTCTAATTGGTGAAAAAAAATACGTCTTTTTCGATAAGCTCAAACTAGCCTATCACCCGTGTTATGCACGAGATAATTATAGATATTTATATTTATTTTAGATTTTTTTTAATATATAAATTATGTTTTTAAAGATTTTTTATAAAAATAATTTAACAATTTTATAATAACTATAGTGTATGGGAGAAGTTGAAAAGGGTACTGCAGTAACTATACATAGATTGTATCTATAATTATTTATATGATGGGATTTTGACCAAACCAATAAATGCAGTCATGTGGATTGAAAAAAGTTAATAAATACTGATCAGGGGATTTTGACCAAATCAATAAATGTTGAATTTTTTTTTTAAATAAAAAATAAAAAATTTAGAAAATTCAGATTGTGATATTGAAGCTCCCACAGGCCTTGATGGTTAAAAATTCCCTTTTGTTTAATATATAGTATAGATAGATTATTTAGAGCCATTAAACAAACTACAATCACATTTTTCTTTTTGTGAATTAACTTCAATCATATTAAAAAATCAAATTATAAACAAAAGGAGATAACTTCAATCATACAAATCACAATTTTTTTAATGCTATCTAACTACAATGACATTTTTCTCATAATAAAAAAAATAATTGAAAAAAATAACCATTAAAATAGTAAATAAAAAAGAGTATTTAGAACCATTGAACAAATTACAATTACATTTTTCTTTTTGTGAGTGTTTATGTTTATCTAACTTCAATCATATTAAAAAATAAAATTATAAACAAAAGGAGATAACTTCAATCATACAAATTACAATTTTTTTAATGTTATCTAATCATCATCAATAATTAAAAAAATCAATCACAAATTAAGTCAATTGATATTTAAAAAACACAATAATTTATTTTTCAAAAAATATAGTGTGTTAAAAAGATCAATTACAATTTTTTTTTTTTTTGTCAAAATACAATCTCATCATCATCAATAATTGGTACATTATGTGACCCTAATGAGTACAATCCATTTTGTTTTTCAAAAAACACAGTGAGTTAAAAATCAAATAACAAATTAAGTAAATTGGTAGTTAAAAAAACACAATAATTTTTTTTTCAAAAAACACAGCAAGTTAAAAAAATCAATTGCAATTTTTTTTTCAAAATATAATCTAATCGTTATCAATAATTAGTACTTTAAAAATCAAATCAAATCACAAATATTTTTATGCTATCTAACTACAATCATATTTTTTCCATAAATAATTGTAAAGAAAAACCATTAAAAGAGTAAATAAAAGATTAAATCACATTAAAAAAAAAAAAGAACCATTGAATAAACTATAATCACATCACATTTTTTCCATAATAAAATAAATAAATAAATAAATGAAAAAAAGAACCATTGACTTACTACAATCACATTAAAAAAAAAGAACCATTGAACTAACTACAATCACATTTTTTTCTTTGTGAGTGTTTATATTTATCTAATTTCAATCATATTAAAAATAAAATTAAAATAGTAAATAAAAATATTAAATAACATTAAAAAAAATCATTGAACTAACTATAACAATCATATTAAAAAAAAGAGTCATTGAACAAAGTACAATCACATCACATTACAATCACATTTTTTTCTTTGTGACTGTTTATGTTTAGGGTTTAGTGTGTATTGGAGAAGTTAAAAGACTTGGAAGAATTTAATAAGTACTAAGTTTTTTTTTAAAAAAAAAATCAAAAAAATTAAGAAATTAAGGTTCAGATATTGGAACTCCCACAAAACTTGTGGGTTAGAGACATATATAAATAAATAGATAGATATAGATATAGATATTTATATTTGTTTTAAATTTTTTTTAATATACAAATTATTTGTTTTGGAAAACGTACTGCAATAATTATGAGAGAAGTAAAAAAATCTTGTGGGTTGAGAGAAGTTAATAAATGCTGAGATTAATTTTTTTTTTTTAAAATAAAAAATTAGAAAATTAGAATTGACATATTGAAACTCCCATAGACCTTGGGGGTTAAAAATCCCCTTTTTACTTAATATATAGTGTAGGTAGGATCTACTTTGTTAAGCCATTAGAAAACTTTCAAAGAATTTAGTAATTGGTGATTGATTATAGATAATATTTAAAAAGATCTAATAATTTCTTTTATCTATATAACACAATGTACATAAAAATTGTTACTCTGCTGTTAATAAGTTCTGATATTCATACTTTAAAAGATTTGTCAAGAGTAATAAAGATGGTATTAATAGCGATGATAATGATAAATTTTTTTTGCAAGTAATAAAAAAAGAGAAATGATTGTCGCGATGATGACAAGAACTGATGAAAGAGTTAAAGGTGAAAAAGAGACGAGGATATCTGATTATTGTAGAATCTTGAAGGTAAGTTTGGGCCGGTATAAAAACTTATGTTTACTTAAACCTAACTCCATCCAAATATCATATATATATATATTAAGGTCATATTTGTTTACCGGCTTCAATGGCCGAATTAGATTGCCATGGCTGTGGGTCTTACTCACAGTATGTTTGGTGCTGAATTGGAAGGCCGTATTGATAGTCCAAAGGGGTTAGTTATCCCATTCAGTAGGAGAATTAGCTTGGCTGGATAAAAGGTGGGATCAGGAAAATAATAATCGAATTAAGCCTTCTTTTTTTTTTTTTACCAAGTGCATTTGTTTGTTTTAATATTTGTTTTAAATTTTTTTTAATATTGAAATAATTTTTTTCTTTATTTTATAAAAAAATAATTTAATAATCTCATCACTAACCATTTCCTATACTATCATCAAAACAAACACACTTTTATTTAATCCTTTCACTAATAATCTCCACATTAACAATCTCTTCACTAATCATCCCTTCACTAACAATCTCATCCAACCTAATCCGCTAAACAAACATGGCCTAAAAGTAATGCTTTTCCTTGTTATGTGACACATTTTAAAGGAGTTTTTTTTTTTATAAATATTATAGAAAAAAAAAACTATTTAGAGAATTGACCTACTTTTCAAACAATTTGGGAAACTAACTGTAACAACCCCGATCCATAATTAATTACTAATCCGTGATTAAGGACGTTAATCAAGTGATTAAAATAATTATATGTTAATTGTGTATTTTTGCATGCTATTTGATTTTCTATCTGTTGATCATAGTAATATCTGTTGTGAAATCTGCTTTGATATGAAAATTGAAAGCCTTATTGGTATCCGAAACCGAAATTGGTTACATGAATATGTTATTTAGAATTTTTAAAATGTTATGGCAAATTTTATTAAAAATTGATTCAATCTGATTAATTAAGTTGTGTTTAGCAAGCCTTATGTTTTAATTAATGTATTATGGCATCATAACTACATATATGAGCCCTTAAGCTCATTTGAGCTCATCTTTGCCCATTGTTGAGTGCAAAAATCTGATATTGTATTTTAGAGAGAGAGTGAGTTCACTTTTAGAGGGAGAAAGTGTAGGAATTGAAGAGAAATTGAAGGCTTTGGCTTGAATTCTTCAAGATTGTACAAGTATCTAGCTAATTGAAGACTTTAGGTAAGATTGTAACCTCTAGATTGTGTATCTAAGTCATTTAGCATGAGATTTCTTCAAGATTATGAATTTAAATGCATAAAATAAGCTTAGAATGAAGGAAATGTTGCTAAGTCATACATGCATATATGAATTTGTCAAAAACTCTCATGTTTGAGCATCATTCGTGCCATTAGAGAGGAAATTAAAAGCTAGAAGTCACATGCATGCATAATTCATAAAGGTTTGAGGCTCAATTGCATGTGTTGGAAGTGGAAGAAAAGAATTTGAATGAATTTGAGGCATACATGCATGGAAATATGGAGTTTTGACATGTTAAGTTTGATTTTGAGCATTTAAATTATTATGGTAAGTGTACGAGCACGAAATAATCTCCTCGTATAATCCTGTTGATCAAGTTTGCATTCCTCCAAACAACGTTGCTTTGCCACCTGAAAACACAAACGTGAACTAACCGGCGGGTGTGTGCCGGAAACCCCTCCGATGCCTAAGTCAGCAACTAGACAATAGACAATAAGCTCTGTGTATTCTAGAGTAAGAATTGGGATACCTGTACATAGGTCTGGTCATGAGCTCTTATAGACATTACTTGGCACAATCCTAGTAGGATTCCAACTCTCCGTATAAGAGTCCTTCCAAGAATCACACACCCTACTCACTACCAACCAAGTGAAATGGTTTGCACAATCCTAGTAGGACTTTACTCTCCTTAGCAGAGTCCTCCTAGGAGTCACACTCCTACTCATTACCAACCAAGTGAGATGGTTTTGCATAGTCCTAGTAGGACTCTACTCTCCTTAGCAGAGTCCTCCTAGGAGTCTCAAGCCCAAGGATAATGATTATCCCTAAAACACCCTCATCACTGCAAGCCAAGTGAGATGGCTGAACCCTTACCTCGGCTGATATTGTGGTCAACCGTGCTCACACAGCTCGGTGATACTTTAAGCACCACTGTCAGTCTTAACTCTGAAATGACGCCCTGCAGAGCTATCCTTTAGCTCGGTTCTTCCTTCACTGATACCTCGATCCAGGATAGCTAGGTCAGGTCACTGGTAGCCCATCTGTAACCGACCCGATGTCTAGATAATCAAGGACCGTGCTACATAAATAATTACCTTGACCCATAGTTCGACCCAAACCCGAAATATGAGATGTCTTCTTGGCCTAAGACCGAGCTACACCAGCCCTTATCTCGGCCCATTACACCGCTTAACTCCCAAAGAAGACTCTTCCTAGCTCGACCCAATTTGTTTACAAATTACCCTCTCAATTGTCCCTTAATTCCATCTGCGTAGCATGATTGGGATTATTTTTCCTCCAACCGAGCTAAGAACGCCCCACTCTACCGAGCTAAAAAGTTGTTCGGTTTCATAGCTCGTTTGGCCCCAATAAGCCTTGTCAGTTGCTCAACATGTTCTTCCACTAATCTGGCACAACGTCATTCCCAAGATACGTGGCGTGCCCCCATTATCCTTGTTCTCTTGTTACAACCGTCATGTACCTTCAAAATTTTGAATAGCCCCGCCTTTTTGCCTTCAATATTTATATCCTTCGAGTTCGCAATCATATGAGAAGGCGTTCTTTTAGTGTAACCGGGCTATATGTCCTACCTTTTGTAATCATCTTCCAATTAATGAAAAATTTCAATCTCTTTACTCGGTTACTGTGTTTCTTTTTCAATGTTTTGCATCATTCCAACCGCATGCCTAGCTAAACTAATTAGCTTGGCCTTACCTGATCCTACCAACCTTCTTTGGCCGAGATACGCATCTCGGCTAAAGAATCCAAAAAACTTGTTGGTCAAACCTGCCAACCTACTTTGGCCGAGGTAACTATCATCCGAGCCAAAGAGTGCAAAAGTTTTGTTGGTCATACCTGCCAACTTCCTGCAGCCTAGATCCTTATCTCGGCTTAGGAGAGCTAAATGTTGGTTATTCCTGCCAACCTTCTTCAGCCTAGATCCTTATCTCGTCTGAAGAGAGCTAAATGTTGGTCATACCTGCCAACTTCCTACAGCCTAGATCCTTATCTCGGCTTAGGAATGTTGGTTATTCCTGCAAACCTTTTTCAATCTAGATCCTGATCTCGGTTGAAAGGAGCTCAATGTCGGTTATTCCGGCCAACGTTCTTCAGCCTAGATCCTTATCTCGGCTGAAGAGAGCTAAATGTTTGGTTATTCCTGCCAAACTTCTTAATTACCCCCCAGTCGAGCAAAGACTTTTACGCAGTCGGTCCTACTTGTCAACCGTGTTAACTCTTGCCAAAGGCTTTTTGTCTGGTATCACTGTTGTGCCGGACTCTTCCTCGGTGCGCGCCCCATCTTCCTCTACCCGGATGTGTTGGTGCACTCTCTCTATCAGGGCTTCCATAGTAAGGGGTGGCGTCATTGTCATTGAATACCTTAACTTATTGCCGACCGACAAACCTCGTTTGTACTGTGCGATAGCTAGGTTTGTGGGACAATCTCCAATATGATTAAAAGTCTCCCAATACCGGTTATTGTAAGACCTCAATGTTTTCTTCTCACCCATATCTATGGAGAGAAGCTGGTCAATCTCTACAGGTGTCTTGGTGTTTGTTCTGAATCTAGTCACAAATACCTCTGCTAGTTGCGCCCATGAAGTTATGCTACCTTCTGGCAACCTTTCATACCATGTTAGACCTAGGTCACCAAGGCTGGAAGGAAATATGATACACATTAGAGCCTCGTTTCACCGATACATCGCCATAACCTGGCGAAAGTGGCTCAAGTGCATGTAGGGGTCCGATTTTCCCTCATAAATAGTGAATTTAGAGTGGTGGAAGCTGAAGGGTAATGGTGCGTTCTCTATTGCCGGAATGAACGGCGAGTTCTGCAACCTTGCTAACACTTTACATTTTGGTTCATAGGTGAGGGGTGGCTCTAGCATTCCAACCTCGACACTCCCATGTGTTCTTGGAGCCAACCGTTGTAGCACGGAGACTCTGCGGGGGTCACGAGCCTGAGTGTCTTCTCTCATTCAAGCCCTTTCTTCAAACACTGTCCGCAAGTCCGCCAACCTAAGCAACTCCGTATGATTAGATGTCGTTTGGTGTGAATGTGTGGGCCGATAACTACTTCCTTCTGTGTAAGACCTTTATGTCCTCCTTCTCTCAGACCTAGAGTAACGAGTCCTGGAAGTCTTTGATTGTGTATCGCCTGACCTGAGGCTTCTTCTTTCAGCTTGTGATGGTGTGACTTGTCTGTTACGATCTTCTAAGTGGTGAAGGTACGCCCTGCTCTTGCCCACCTCTTCTTCCGCTGCCCTTTTGCCCTTTATCTGGCGCTTCATAGTCTCTATGCCGGCCGTCATTCTTCTTATTACTTCGTCTTACTCCCTTACGCAATCTTCCAGAACCTGAGGATCCATCTTCCGCCTCTGTCTATCAGGGCTTTGAGAGCGGTGTAGACTTGAGCCTCGTCTTTCTCGCACCTCTCTTCGTGGATTCCGTCGCTGGGGATTTAATTCTGCCATGGGTGATACATAAGGCAAGCCTTCGCGCCTTGCGCTCCCTCCCGGGGTCTGCCCATCAATAGCAGAATGTGGTAAGTCTTCGTTATGTGCCATTAATTTCAACTAAAGAGGAAACTTTGATCAAAAGGTTATGTTCTTTGTGTTTTCCCACAGACAGCGCTAATTGTACGAGCACGAAATAATCTCCTCGTATAATCCTGTTGATCAAGTTTGCACTCCTCTAAACAACGTTACTTTGCCACCTGAAAACACAAACGTGAGCTAACCGACGGGTGTGTGCCGGAAACCCCTCCGATACCTAAGTCAACAACTAGACAATAGACAATAAGCTCTGTGTATTCTAGAGTAAGAATTGGGATACCTGTACATAGGTCTGGTCATGAGCTTTTATAGACTTTACTTGGCACAATCCTAGTAGGATTCCAACTCTCCTTATAAGAGTCCTTCCAGGAATCACACACCCTACTCACTACCAACCAAGTGAGATGGTTTGCACAATCCTAGTAGGACTTTACTCTCCTTAGCAGAGTCCTCCTAGGAGTCACACTCCTACTCACTACCAACCAAGTGAGATGGTTTTGCATAGTCCTAGTAGAACTCTACTCTCCTTAGTAGAGTCCTCCTAGGAGTCTCAAGCCCAAGGATAATGATTATCCCTAAAACACCCTCATCACTGCAAGCCAAGTGAGATGGTTGAACCCTTACCTCAGCTGACATTGCGGTCAACCGTGCTCACACAGCTCGGTGATACTTTAAGCACCACTGTCAGTCTTGACTCTGAGATGACGCCCTGCAGAGCTATCCTTTAGCTCGGTTCTCCCTCCACTGATACCTCGGTCCAGGATAGCTAGGTCAGGTCACCAGTAGCCCATCTCTAACCGACCCAATGTCTAGATGATCAAGGACCGTGCTACATAAATAATTACCTCGGCCCATAGTTCGGCCCAAACTCGAAATATGAGATGTCTTCTTGGCCTAAGACCAAGCTACACCAGCCCTTATCTCGGCCCATTACGCGGCCCAACTCCCAAAGAAGACTCTTCCTAGCTCGGCCCAATTTGTTTACAAATTACCCTCTCAGTAAGTTATTTGGTACATGCATGTTAGAATCATAATGTTTTACCATTTAAATTCATGTCTTAAAAAGGGATTTCTTACATGCATAGAGCTTGTGAGCTCAAATTTGCTAACTTCATGAGTTTTTGAGAAAAGAGTTTGAAAGGATTTAAATGCATGCTTTGTTTCTTAAGTTTCAAATGAATTTTGAGCTATTGGCAAGCTCTTGGACCATGATTTCATGAAATAATCTTTAATTCATCATATTTTGCAAGTTTACAATGTTATCTCAAGTTTTAGGGCCCAAGAGATGTGCTTTGGAGAGTTGCATTCGAGTTTGAAGCTTGGAGATCAAATTTGGAAATTCCAGAATTTGAACCTACGCTTGAGCGTAGGAGTTCACGCTCTAGCGAGCACTCTGAATGCGTGCACTTCCACTAGAGCGACATGATACCCGCTCGAGCGTGAAATGCATGTGTCCAGAAGTTCACATGTTTTGCAACACGCTCGAGCGACAGAAGTCACGCTCAAGCGAGGGTCTGAGCTTCACGCTCGAGCGGGGATTGAGCGTCCGTCAAGTGTGAAAAGCAAGCAACTAGTACTTTTTCTAAATTTACAGTCCGCTCGAGTGAGGGAAGTCACGTTCGAGCGAACCCTCACATTTTACATGTCCGCTCGAGCGGGGACCCTGTTTTCAGAAATTTGACTAAGTGTTTTCCAATGCATTTTGGCATCCTCATTGCATCTTAGGCATTCCTAAGCCTTAATTTAGCCGTAGTAATGAGGATATGAAGTAGAAACACACTAAGAAGGAATGTACTAAGTTGAGAGATTATAAATGTGTGTTTAAGCAATGTGATAAGAAAGAACAAGAATCAGTGTTAAGAAAGCTAAGTCGCGATGGCCATATGAATGTGTAATGATAAGATATGTTTGTGTTATGTATTTTTGTGTTTGTAGGTCAACATCCAAAGATTGATTGACCGTTTACGGGTGCCCACTGTGAGTAACGTTATTGTAAAGATATGTTCATATGAATTATGTTCCAAATGTGATATGTTAAGCCATGATTTCTAAAATGATTATTTACGTAAACAAATGTCCTATGTTTGAAATCTATTATGGTATCCATAGATAGTCCCAAGTCATGGGGGACGGAATGTAAATGCAGGTCCATGACATATATGTGATTACGATATCTCGTTAGCCACTTTATTGTGGTGATATGTGTTTAATCAGTATCTGAAATCGATTACTCTAGTTAGAAGACGATATGTGATGTGTTCTATAGGATATACCATTATTATGTTCAAATATGAGAATGATTATGCTATAATCTGTTTTACGATTATGTCATGTTCGGGTTTCGTTCACTAACCTCTTTACCTTAATGTTATTCACTGGGTTTTAGCTCACTGTGTGTATATATATGTATAGGTAGGCATTCTGGAGATCGAGCCTGAAGGCTTTTGTCTGGATCTGTGTTCTGTTGTCAGCCAACCATTGTGCCTCACGTGGAGGTTCCTAAAATGTCATGTGTTATAAGTTCTGATTGTTTCTATAAATAAGACTTGTTTTGTTTTGTTGGTTGTACTTAAGATGTTATAGTTAAGTGTGTGGGTATAATGTGAAAATGATTTTTGGTTATGTATATAAAGTTTGAAATATTTTGTTTCATATAAGTCTGCACAGCTCAATAGACAACTATATTTATGTATTTGCTTTCGCTAGCCCCTTAATTTTGTTAATCAGTTCAGAGGCCTTCGGTAATCCAAGGATTACTGGCCAGTTACGATGCTAAACCTATAGGGGCGGATTTAGGTCGTGACCCTAACCTACTTTTTGAAATCACATTTTAAAAATGCGATTTTGAAATTGAAATTGCATTTTCAACATGCAATTTCGCATTGAAATCGCAAGTTGAAAATGTAATTTATGATGATATGGTGAAATCGCATTTTCAATTTCAAATCGTATTTTCAAAATGCGATTTCAAAAACAGGTTAGTTTCCCAAATAGTTTGAAAAGTGGGTCAATTCTCTAAATAATTTTTTTTTTTTTAGAATATTAAAAAAAAGAAAACTCCATTTTAAAGGATTACTTTTATCTAAAAAATTCATATCATCATGACTTTTTTATTTACATATAAAATTTTACACAAACTTAATTGCAATTATAATAACCAATTTTATATAAATTATATTTAAGAAATATTTATTTTTCATATATATAATTATAATTTAATTATTATATAATTATAATTTAATTATTATGATATTCAAAAAAAAATTATTTAGATATACAAATAAATAAATAAATAAGATAAAATGTAATTAATTATGTGTATCGCACGGATCGAATGAATTTTCTTTTATATTTTAATTTTTGTCTATCTTGTTGATATCTTAATATTAATTTTTATTTAATTTTTTATTTAATATGAAATTATTTATTAAAAAAATTTATATTTAATTTAAATTTTATATACCTATATACAATATGTATGAATAATTCAAAAATAATATTAAAGAAAAAATTAATACTCTACATAATTAATTGGGAATTTTTTTTAAAGTTCCTAATAATAGGAATTTAGAGGATAAAGGACACTAAATAAAAACATAGTGGCTCATGTCCCTAAAACACACGCGCATTTTACATCCAAATTTATTAGACCAAAATACCCTTGTATCATATATATATTATTAAAAGTAGTATTTTTTCATTTACTTAGATGACACATTCTAAAGGCTTACCTTTTTTTATAAAAAAAAAAGAGTCACATTAGCATGTCTTTTCCATTCACATATAAAGTTTTACATAAACTCAATTTCAATTATAATAACCAATTTTATATGGACTCTGTTTGAGAAATATTTATTTTTCATATATTTTTATTTTAATTTAATTATTATGATATTTTAAAAAAATTATTTTGATATATAAATAAATAAATAAGACAAAATGTGCTTAATTATGTGTATCGCACAAATTAAATTAATTTTTTTAATATTTTTTATTATCTTATTGATATCTTAATATTAATTTATATTTAATTTTTTATTCAACATGAAATTATTTAATACAAAACATTTTGTAAACATCCCATTTTTTACGGCCCTTCAAGACTTGGATGTTCTTGTATTCTTGTAGGTACATCCGATGATGAGTCTGTTTTCTCATCAAGCGCTCGAAGTCCTCAGCAGAATGCCATAACTTTGAGCCTTTTAAACCCTGTATCCATTTTGTCTCATTTTTAGACCATACCTTGGTCTTTCCATTCTACAATCTCTGGTGGCCTGTCGACCACCCTTGGAGGCTGCCGGCCATCACTTCTTGTCTACAGGCCATTTATGTGCCTTGCCGACCATCAATGATGCCTTGCCAGCCATCATTGATGGTCGGCCGGCCACCAGTGTTTTCTGCAGATATTTTATGCCAACTGTGCCAGCTGTTTGCATAGATGCTTGCATCTGTCCACACGTGAAGGGATGGATCTCCTTGTATAGAATTCATGTTTTCTATATATATGGACCCCCTCTCTCATGTTTTGGGGTTAGAAACTTTTAGACTCAAAATTTTTCTCTCTCTCTCTACAAATTTCCTATACTTTTGTCTACAATTCCCACACTCTTGCCTATACACCCTTAATCAAATCCCCTAATCTTTGAGTTGAGGTGTTCTTGGGCTTAGTTTGAGCTCTAGAAGGTGGCATTTGCTTTGTTTGTTGCCTAGAATTACTCTTCCCTTCAAGAGGTACACTTGTCTTGTATATTTTGTTTTGCATACTCATTTTGCTATATTTTTTCATTATTTTTGGGTTGTTGTTGAACTGTAAAAAAACCTGTTTTGGTGAACTAAAAGTGATGGTTTGAGACCATTTTAAGTTAGGGGGTGCTTCACCCTTCTTTCTTTCTTGTTTGAAAGGCTTTTGCATATTTGTTTTCCACTTTCAAACCAACTTTTTTTGGGCTTTTAACCACTAAATTTTAGAGTATTTTCAGTGGCAAAAAACATGTTTTGAAGTCCAAAATTGGAGAGGGTAGCCTCCTCTCCTTTTGTTATGTTTGCTACCCTAGTTAGTTCTATATGGTAGCATGATTTTCTAGCTTTTGTAGCTATATTCTAGCATGTTTTTGCCATTGTTTTAGACTGCTTTAGCTCTATTTTGGGTTGTTTGGGTTAGTTAGGGCTTGTTTTGCATGGTTGTAGTGTAAAGGTCCTCACAAGCTCGGTGTTTTAGGCCATTAGACACCCCTTGTTTAAGTTGATTGCATGTTTTGGTATTGTTTTACACTTCATTTCAGCACCTAAAGCTCTACAACCTCCCTCATTTCTTGACTTTTTAAATTTGCTTTGAGGGTTGTTTCAAACTTGGAATTCTTTAAGCTTGAGATTGAGGTCCATACTTAATGGTTTAATCCTCTTTTGAGGGTTCATTACCAATGGCATGAAACTTCTCTCACACCTTAAACTACCCCTTGTTTGACGCTTCCTTCCCTTTAGAGGACTTTAACTCACCGTTTGGACTTAATTGAATTAAGAAATAGTTGGTAAAGTAAAATGAATAACTAAAACTTGGAACTAAAAGTGAGCCAAAATAAGAATTTGGTTGTGTTTTGGATGTGTTCAATCGGACGTTAATTGAACACGTGGAACTTGGACCATTTCATACTTGTTAGTGATGAAATGATCCAAGTCTCTAAGGTCAACTTCTTCCCTTGATCTTTCATGAAAGAGAGGAGGTTTGTGTCTCATTTTGCATTTATTGAATTTGCAACTCTTGAATCACAAGCCATCATGCAATGAAATTGCTTGAGTTGGTGGTTTGTGGCTTAAGTTCACAACTCCTTGGATTTGTTCATAAAAAGGAGGGGTGAGTTGTGCAAACAATTTGTGGGAATACCCTCTTTTTGCTCTGTTTGTTCTCTATTACAGTAAGTTGAACCAGTGCATCAGTGGCCGGCAAGCCACCATCCATGGTCGGTAGGTGGCTAGCAAAGCACCATAGATGGCCGGCAGGCCACTTTAATGGCCGGCAGTCTTTACCAGTTGCCGGCTGGCCATTGATGCAAATCTTAGCAGAATGTTGGTAAAGTGGAGCAAAATGGTTCTGAAAGTATTCAACTCTGCAAACAGAGGCTTTCGAGAGCAAAACGGAGGTCTTTTCGGGTGGTATCCGAGCATGTGCATCTTCTATTTCCCAAGGCGAAGTAGTGGCAGCGTAGTTATATATTTTAATTACTTAGTTTGCTTACATTTGTGTTGTAACTTAATTAGTAAGCTTACTAGTTAGTTAAATTAAAAGTGTTGTAATAATTAGTTAATTAGTTTAGTTATTTATTTCACTTGGTTTGTAATAATTAGCTTAATTAGCTTAACCCTAATTAGTTGCTAGTTAGTTTTACTTTATTCATTTAGACTCTCATTCATGAGAGCAAAATGTAATAATATGTATGTCTTCCAACCCCACGTCTTTCTCCCTTTTATTTAATCGCTTTTGATGGTTAAATTAGGGACATGTTTCAATTAGTATACCTTATGCTTGCATACATTCATCTTGTCTTGCATGCATCGAGGCTCGACGCATCATTCAAACTGCATTGTCATTTCAATAATTCTTTGAATATGTGTTTAACCTCATGTTATCAAATTGTTTCATATGCCATATTAGTAACTGAGCTCATTAAATTGCATTCTTTGCATGCATTGCATTAGTCATTTTGCATAGATAGGAATCATGCATATTTTTCTAACTCATATCTTTTTGGCTTGAAGTACTAGGTGAGTTTTTAATGCTTTAACATACTTGCACGAGTGTAAGTGATTGCCATGACTAGCATGCTTGCCATGAGGCTAAATGCTTACTTGCTAAACTACTTGAATGCCTGTGGATGAAGGCTTGTTGTTTGAATTGAAACGATTTAACGAATGTACGTTTTAAGCCCACTATGTCTAGTGGCAAATTCACAGTTTTTAAGCCTACTTTGTTAAGTGGCAAATTCGCAAACTTTAAGCACACTTGAAGTGACAAATTCAAACCCTTTTCGCAAAAACAAACATGAACTTGAATCGTTCCAAATTTAGCAAACTAGTCTATACTTGCTTCGGACGATTCTGTTACCCCCTAAGCACTCTGGACCCATGTAAGAAGGCTTTACCGATCAGGGGATCTTGTTAGAGGGCAACCAGTGTTTGCTTCACTCCCACCGATTACAAGACGGAGGAGGGTTAGGCATAAGTCACCAGTCCAGCAGTCACCTTTTACTTCACCTGCATCCAGTCAGGCTCAGTCTTCTACTTCCACTCCAACAAGAGATTATTCGCTAGTTCTGATGGCTCAACATCCCCCGGTTAGCATGGAAGATATGCTCCGTCATCTCCAACAGACCATTGAAACCATGCAGCTAGATGCTAACCACCAAGCTGAGGTTATAGCCCACCAAGCGGAAGTAATAAATAGGCTGTAGCAGCAACAATCACCGCAAGCAGTGGCTTCTACTTCCCATGCACCTCCAGTGGGTATTCCAGCACCTGGAGCCACTATCAATGTCCAAGAGAATCTGGGCATTCTAGTAGATCCGATCCCACCGCAAACCTCCAAGGCACCAGTGTACCAAACCAAGGCGCCATTTGAATTTGAGATTGACCCAACTGCACTAAAAGTCAACAAGCTAGAAAAGTTTTTTAAGCGGGCACAGGGTGTGAACTCAATCCCTGACATCGAGAATGGATATACTAACTCGGTAGTGACTTTGCCGGACAAATTCAAGATGCCACACATAGACCGGTTCGATGGCTCCGGGGATCCCATGGTCCATTTGCGGTTATTCTCAGAAATTCTGCGACCAATAGGCCTCACCAGACTTCAAAAGCTATCGTTTTTCAGCCGGACCATGTCAGGGATAGCGGTTATCTGGTATGCAAAACTGGAAGACTCTATGAAACAGAGTTGGAAGGAAATCGTTGAGGCCTTCATCGCACAGTACTTCTACAATACCCAGATCGAGGTCACAACCTGTGATCTTGAGGCAACCCGATAGGAGCCAAATGAGGGCTTCTCGGACTTTGTGACCCGATGGAGGGCTAAGGCCTCGATGATGACTATCAGGTCGTCCGAAAAGTATCAAATCAAAATGGTGGTCCGCAATCTACAAGGGAGATTATTGTAGAAGATGATAGTCTTCCCATTGTTTACATTCACTGAGCTCCATGAGATAGGGGTTTAGATTGAAGATGCGATGAAGCAAAGGTTGATCGCCAATAAGAAAGAGTAGCCCAAGAGGCCTTTTATACGCGGTTCTAATGCAACCACGAGTGGTAGCACCTCTGCACGGCCTTCGGATGTGAGTATGGTCACCACCACACCCAAGACCACCAACCCTTCGCCAGTACATCTAACACAACTCCACAAACCTCAACCAGCCAAGCCCGATCTCAAACGGTCTTTACCTCGCTTTACATGCCTTTATCCAAAGCCCTAGGGGTCTTGATAAAAAAAAGGGCATCTTAAGCCACTAGAGCCTCACCTTCTACCCGATCCTCTCCCCCCGAAACATAACCCGGCCAAATACTGTGCTTTTCACTAACAGCACGGTTATGACACTGATCAATGCTATAGGCTGCGTCATAAGATTCAAGATCTCATCGACAATAAGGTGATAGCACCTCCCCAAAAGCCCAATGTCATCACAAATCCTCTCCTACCACATAATCAAGTCCCTCCACCTCAGCATATAAACCTCATCCACACACTGGCCGTCCCTTATGACCCTAGTATATATATCACCCCTTTCCACCTACCTAAACCGGTATTGTTCATCCCTGAGAGCACGGACTTATGCATGATGAACATGTCTACACTTTAACCTGAACCGTTGGTGGTGACAGTGGTAGATGAAAGGAGGTTGGCTTTAGTGGAAAATGTCAGTCCATTGCCCGAGGGCTCTGAGGACTTATCTGAAGGGGTGTACAACCCATACTACTATATTGTGCTAACCAATCAAGCCAAGCCGGAAGTGGTGGTGCCGGCTGGGATGGAGGTCAATGTAGTTCGAGAGGATAGCCCAAGTCAGGGATTAGATGATCTGGCCAACCTAGAGGAGGACATAGACAATTTGCCGTTCTTTGATGAGCAAGATCAAGGGGACATGCATATTGATTGGTTTGATCTGAACAGGTCGACAGAAAATTATGGGTGGTTAAGTGATGAACCAGATAGAGATGAGGGAACTGAATTAAAGCCGGAAGAATAGAAAGCGAGAACCACTACAATGGCCAGAATGGCCGATGGGAAGGGTAAACTGTCGAAAAACACCGAGGTAGAACAATTGGCTCAGGAATTGGGCATTGTTAGTACTGTACATACAGAGCAAGAAGCCACACTGAAGCGTCTCGAGCAAGAAATGGGTTAAAACAACTGGAAAGCTAGAAAAACCCAACACCCTGCGGAGGAGATTTATGACGAGAAGACAATCCGAACAGAGTCGGACAAATGCTTGTCGGCTACCGAAGGAATCTGGTAGGACAACGATGACTTACACCTGGCTCATACTGATGAAGATTGGGGTGAAGACTTTCCTGACAACACTTGGTATGTGGAAGAGGTCGACCATATGATGAGAAGTGGCCGATATTTCAAACCACCGCATCTGGACCAAGCCGAGCCATCCGGGAAGAATAAAGAAGTCAAGAAGCAGAAAAAAAAAATAGTTGGAAGAAGAGGCTATGTTGAAACAGTTGAAGAAGATTCAAGCTGATATATCTATCTGGGGTCTGCTTATGGCTTTGCGAGTGCACAGACAGGCTGTACTGTCGGCAATAGATAAAGCTAAGTTGTCCATCGACATTACTCCGAAACAACTAGTAGAATTGGTCTTCTCAGGAGGCGCTGAGCCAACTCTAACCTTCTCGGACAAGGAACTACCACTGGAAGGCTTTGCACACAACAAGTCTCTATACATATCAGTAGAGTGCCGAGAAAAGTGGGTACCAGTGGTATTGGTCGACACCGAGTCAGCAATCATTGCCTGTCCTTATCGCACAGCTTATGCTATTGGCTTGAGACCAGCAGATTTCATATTTACAGCCTAGGTGATCCAGGCGTATGACAATACCAGCAGAGAGGTAATGAGAACAGTATAGATCAGAGTACAGGTCGGCCCAGCTCAACAGGATATCGATTTCCATGTCCTGGATATTCCGGCCACTTTCAACTTACCACTTGGGTGACCCTGGCTGCACCAACTGAAAGTTGTCTCTTCCACCAAATGCTGAAGTACCCCCACGGGAAAAAGATGGCCATAGTATTCGGGAATTCATTTATTCATCCTCTGCCAGAGGTCACTACACCTGTGCTGGAGATTGTGCATGGCGAGGAGGATGTTTTCCTTTCTGAATTTACCCTAGCTGAAGCCCGGACAGTGCAAACTATCTTGGCAGCTGATAAGGGCTTGTATGTCAGTGTCCAATCAATTTATTTCATGAACAAGCTCCAATGTATGCTAGGAATGGGGTTAGGAAGAAGTGACCGGAAGGGCGTTACTGCATTGGCCGATGTGCCACATAACCCGCATGCCTTTTGTCTTAGCTATACGCCTACCAAAGAGGACTGGGTTAGAAAAGGGAAAGACATGGCCAGCAAAGCCAGAGCTATGCAGACCGGAAAGCACTATGAACTTATGCACAGACCAATCCAGGGGACCCTGAATGGTCGTTTTGTTCAGGAGGGTGAAGACTTCCCATTCTGTGATTTTCCCGAACCCTGGTTCAACTCTGAGAGGAAGCAGGTTCCTGGTTTTGAAATTTTCTTTGACTTGCAGCTGCAAGACAGTGATACGGAGAAAATGGCTGAACCGACTGCTGAAGCTACGAAGAGCATAGAAAGTGATTTCGACATCAACGAGCTTGAAGTAGGAGCAGCACTAGCATGTCTCCTTTCGGATCCTCCGATCAACTCAGAGAGCTTGGGGGATAACCTGATCGTTTCCATGATCGGAGACCAACCGAGTGTGAACCTTGCTAGCAGCATTCTGGATGCATTTGATGCACCCTCTCTCATTTGGCAGCTGAATGAGGGCTATCTGTCTTGTAGTTTTGAGTCAGGTAGTGAGTCAGAATCTGATTCCAAAGTGTTTGTGGAGTCAGAATCAGATTTCGGTTCTTTGAGTCAAAGTCCGGTATTCCTGGGGGTAATAACCTGGATGCCAAGGTTTTGTCGAGGTTATCCTTTTCTTTTTCCTTTGAGTCGGTTGTAACCGAAGAACTGGATAAGCTCGACTTGGTGAATGAGAATGCCACTGCAGATTCTGAGTATTTTTCTGTGCCGCTTATTTATTACATTGATCATGACTTTCAAAATTTTAATGAAAACGAAGAGGAAGGAATTCCTCTGGTTTTGAAAATTTTGATTAATCAAGAGAAAGAGAGGTTTGTAAAACCCTTCGCTGATGAAATCATTGCTTTTAATGTGGGTACTGATAAGGATCCGCATCTGGTCCAAATCGTGTCCATGTTGTCTTCGGAGGAGCGCGAGCGCTTAGTCGCTTTATTAAAAGATTTCAAAGATGTTTTCACCTGGTCCTACGAAGCCATGCCTGGAATCGATCCTGGGATTGTACAGCATCGGATCCCTCTCGACCCCGAGGCCCGAACCATCAAATAGAAGTTGCAAAGAATATGCTCGGATTGGGCTTTGAAGATTAAGAAAGAGGTCACCAAGCAAATAAACACAGGGTTCTTGCTAGTATCTGAGTACCAGACTTGGTTGGCTAACATCGTCCTGGTGCCGAAGAAAGATGGCAAAATTCGGGTGTGTGTAGACTTTAAAGATTTGAACAGAGCCAGTCCGAATGACGACTTTCCCTTGTCGCAAATCGATAAACTGGTGGACTTCACCGCGGGTCATGCATTGCTCTCCTTCATGGATGGATTTTTTGGGTATAACCAAATTCTGATGGCACTCGAGGACAATGAGAAAATTGCTTTCACTATGCCGTGGGGAACCTATTGCTACAGGGTGATGCTGTTTGGGCTGAGGAATGCCGGGGCTACCTATCAAAGGGCTGCAACCACAATTTTGCATGATATAATCCATAAAGAGGTCAAGGTATACGTAGACAACATGATTGTCAAGTCCAAAGAAAGAGAGGGCCACTACACCACCTTGAAGAAATTCTTTCAACGGATCAAGGAATACAGGCTGAGATTAAATCCATAGAAGTGTACTTTCAGCGTAACAGCATGAAAAATTATTGGGTTTCTTGATCACACAGAGGGGCATCGAGGTAAATCCTTCAAAAATCAAGGCCATCTTAGAAATGCCACCACCAAGGATTGAAAATGAGGTGCGAGGCTTTCTAGGTAAAGTGTAATTCATAAGACGGTTTATTTTTTAATTAACCTTGACTTGTGAACCACTATTTGGTCTTCTGAAAAAAGAAAAGAAGTTCTGATGGGATGATCGATGTTAATTCGCTTTTGAGCAGATCAAGCAGTACCTTCAGAATCCGCCTGTGTTATCGCCGCCAAAGCTGGGGAAGCCTTTGATTCTATATCTGTCAGTAATGGACACAATGATTGGATGCATGCTTGCTCAGCAATCTGTGGATGTGGTGGAGAAAGCCATCTACTATTTGAGCAAGAAATGCTAGATTACGAGACCCGCTATACCCCGTTGGAGAAAGCTTGCCTAGCCTTGGTATGGGCTACCAAGAAGTTGAAGCACTACTTATTAGCTCACTCTGTAATTTTGGTTTCGAGATTAGAACCCATCAAATATCTCTTTAAGAAACCAATGCTTACGGGTGGGCTAGCTCTTTGGTTGCTTCTCTTCTCCGAATTTGATCTGAAGTATGTCACTCGCAAGTCTGTCAAGGGGAGAGCTGTAGCGAAGTTCCTGGCAGACCACCCAGTGGAGGGGGATGAAGCAGTAGAATACTTGTTCCCAGATAAAGCTATTCTGCAAATCGAGGAAGAGATTTGGACAATGTACTTTGATGGAGCGTCTAACCAGTACGGTTATGGGATAGGGGTGTTGCTGATAGCACCCGACAATTCCCATATACCCTTAGCCTTCAAACTCCGGTTCAAGGTATCCAATAACGAGGCAGAATACGAGGCGTGCATCGCTAGTTTGGAAGCCGCCCTAGAATAGGAATGGCAACGAGACGGGGCGGGGCCGGGGATGACCCTCCTCATCCCCGTTCCCCGACAGTAACAAAATCCCCGACCCCAATCCCCGGTGAGGAACCCTTCACCTCCCCTGTCCCCGTCCCCTAACGGGGATCGGGTTTCCCCGACCCCGAACAATCCCCGACAAATCTGTTCAACACACATACAAACACAAGAACAAAATAATAATAATAATAATCTGTATGCATACAGATCTGTTTAACACACACACACACACATTCAACACACACACAACAGATATAATATAGATAACAACTTGGAAAAAAAAAATTGTTCATCAATCAACAACAGATATATATATATATAAAGAGAGAGAGAGAGAGAGGGAGGCTTCACGATCTGTCCGTTGATCAGAACATCGATCGGACCACGATCTGTTTATGGTCCGTTGATCAAGACATCGATCGGTGGCTTCACGGTCCTGGTCATGGTCGTGGCTTCAGATCGATGGCAACGGAGGGATCGGTGGTGATGGTGGCTTCAGATTAGTGGCTTCACGGTGGTATACGACTATGGTGGTAGCGAAAGAGAGAGAGAAAGAGAGACGCTATGAGAAAGGAGAGCGGCGAGTGAAGAAGATCGGCGGTGGAGGAGAGTGCCAAGTGGAGATCAGCGGCGGAGTAGAGAAAGAGAGAGAGAGAGAGAGAAATTAGGGATTCTTTTGGGTGTAGAAATGAGGGATTCGAAATAAGAGAAAAAGGCTGAGAATGAATGGTTTATAAATATAATATATATATATATACGGGCCACCTTCGGGGATAATTCGGGGGTGGGGGGCGGGCCAGGGCTGGGGTTGGGAAACCTATCCCCGTCCGCGGCCCGAAAATCATCGGGGATTTAATTTTTGATACCATCCCCGGCCCTACGGGGAGTAATTTTCGGGAAAAACCTGTTCTAATCGGGGTCGGGGGGTCGGGTCCCGTCGGGCCGGGTTTGAATTGCCATCCCTACCCTGGAATTAGGGGTAAAGAGGTTGGACATCATTGGAGACTCGAACCTAGTTGTGTCTCAAGAAAAAGGGGACTGGAAGGTCAAAAAAGAAAAAATGAAGATCTATCACCAGACCTTGGAAGTTCTGATTCCTAGGTTTGAGAAAGTGACTTTCACTCATCTACTAAGAGAGAACAAAAGGTTTGCTGATGCCTTATCAACTTTATCTTCTATGATAGACATCCCGCTTAGAGTCTGGATACGTCCGATCATCGTTGAGCAGAGGTATACACCGGCCTACGAGACTATCACTGCAATAGATGAAGTTCAAGATCAAAACCCTTAGTACTATGATATCTGGAACTTTTTGGAAAATGAGGTTTATCTACCAGGGGCAAATGCCAAAGATAAAAAGGCAATACGACGGATGGTCGTTGAATTTATCATCTGTGGAGGTAAACTGTACAAGATAGGTCATCTGGGAATACACAAGTTATGTGTCAAAGCAGAGGAATCAAAGTGCCTGATGGAGGCCATCCATGGAGGGGAGTGCGGAGTGCACATGAACGGAGTAATGTTAGCCCGAAAGATTTTCAAGCAAGGTTACTACTGGTCTACTATGGAAGAGGATTGTATCGGTTTTTTCGGCGATGCCACAAATGCCAAATTCATGCTAATCGCATGAACATCTCGCCGTCGAAGCTGTATAACATGACTTTACCATGGTCTTTCTCAGCCTAGGAAATCGATGTCATCGGCTCAGTCACACCGAAAGGGTCAAATGGGCATGAATACATTCTGGTAGCAATTGATTACTTCACAAAGTAGGTGGAAGCTCAGTCTTATGCAGTGTTGAAAGCAGCGCATGTGGCTAAGTTCATCCGAAACAATATCATTTGCCGATATGGAGTCCCAAACGAGATCATTTCAGATAATGGCTCTCATTTCAAGAAAGAAGTGATAGACTTGTTAGAGAAATACAACGTGGCTTTTCATAAGTCATCTACTTACCGGCCGCAAATCAACGAAGCTGTTGAGGCCGCCAACAAGAACATCAAGCATATTCTACAGAAGATGGTTAAAACCTACAGGGACTAGCTAGACAAATTGTCATTCGCATTCTGGGGCTATAGAACTTCAATCCGGACGTCTACAGAGGCAACTCCTTACTCTCTTATTTATAGGATGAAAGCTGTTCTGCCAATCGAAATAGAAGTTTCGTCGCTACGGGTTATGGCTGAGTGTCAGATAGTAGAGGCGGACTGGCAACAGAGTAGGTTCGAAGAACAAATACTATTTGATGAGAGAAAGCTGAAAGCATTGTACCATGTTCAAAGTTATCAACGCAGGATTGCCAGGGCTTTTAATAAGAAAGTTAAGTCCAGGAATCTCAAAGATGGGGATTTGGTGTTGAAACACAACCGAGCTTCCATCCACGACCCTAGGGGCAAGTTCAGACCCAATTGGACTGGTCCTTACATCATCAAAGCTATCTGGTCGAGTGGAGCTGTTATTTTCATAGACCTGGATGGCCTAGAATTTTTCCAACCAATCAACATGGACAAGTTGAAAAAATACTATCCCTGAGAGGCTCGCTAGGCCGAAAACCCGAAAGGGCAACCTAGGCAAAAATTAGAGCACAAAAAAATTAGAAATAAAGAAAACTGAGCTCGCAAGGTTAAAAACCTAAAGGGTGGCCTTGGCAAAAGTTAGAGCGCAAAAGGAAAGAGTTAATACTCGAGTGAACCCGGACCGAACTACGTAAGGCCTGATTCCCATCGTCGGGATACGTAGGCAACTTCATCCTAAAGTCCGGCCATAAACACCTCCAACTCAACTGTCTCGTCCATTTGTTGATCAGGTCATCTTTGTCCGTTCTTTACTTGAAAGTTCGGTTGTGATCTTTACTACTGAAAGAAGAGCCGGTTACAATGTTGTGCAGTGTTATTTAGTCAAGGGGCAATTTGTGATCTTCAGATTCAGGGTTGTACATCTCGAGGATAAATTATGTGCGTGTTAAGTGGTGATCCTTATCGAAAATGGTTTGGAAAAGTTTTGATAAAAGTTGATTTTTGTTCAAATTTTACCTTTTACAACTTGGATAATTTTTAGACCAAAAGAAAAAATTTCAGTGCTCACAACTTCAATTTCATTGATTTCAATACAAAGTTCTTTGAATTTTGATACAAATCAAAGTTACTTTTATTACATTCATAAAACTCGAAAAGTAAAGATCAAAGTAATAAACTAGGGGCATAGATGAGTCAAGTGTTCCTGCGTCCCCTGCTTATGCTTGTGGAAGCTTCTGATGCTAAAGTGGGCCCGGATCGTGCCTCATCTTCGAGCCAAGTTAGGCACTCGCCAGAAAGGGCATAGCTAAAACTAGGGGCAAGGGGCAAGGGGCAGAAGCTCTCTCGTCCTCCAAGCAGTGAGGTATCTAGCCAAATATGAACCTTGGATTGGAAATGAAACCGGGTACTCTATCCCCTCCTCTAGACCAATCTGATCATGCCCAAACTGACGTCTGAATCAAAACGAAAAGTAGAATACATAGTGTATCAGGCCAATCAGCTCAATGCCAGGTTGCCGAGTCATGTTGTAACTCATTTCGATCAGATTAAGCCAGGGATAACACCAAGCAATGTCAGCAGCAGACCTGTTGCACATCCAGTGGCACCACCATCCTTCATTCGGGAAATCCACTAGCTGTTAACGGAAAAAGTATGCTCGAGCTGAGTATGTGGGGCAAGAGTCCACCACCTTCAACTTGTCCATTAGCCATATCTGGGGAGGGATGAAAGAAAAGAGAGATGTATGTTGAGAGAAAAGTGAGAAAAGGGCTTTGAGAGAAAAACAAAGCATGAATGCCGAGTGATGTGAGAAACACATATTAGAAAGGTGGGAAACATTACCTGAAGAAATAATGGACTTCCCGCAAATTTGCTTGTCTCTCGCCGATGGAAGGCATCTAAGCCCATCAAAGTCTCGGGCAACACCAAACCAATGCAACTCTTGCCCTCTTTCAAACCTTAGGCCACTTCGACAAGTCGAATGCTAGACCCGCCAAAACTAGGGGTAAGAAGGAAATGAGCTAACATGCACAAGCAAAGGGCATGTTGTTGAAAACCCCACCAGAAAAGGTCGCCTCGATCTTTGGCGTTGGAAATTGATGAATCAAACTGGGAATGTCCAACTCTCCGTTGTGGACTAATGATCAAGCCTCATGTAGAGTAAACCCGCACATCCGTCCCAAAGCTTGGATGTGGCCAAAGCAGGATTGAGGTATGATTTCCTCATCGCGCCAGGATTCCATTAGCACTTGAAATTCTTCGATTGTCGGGCATAAGAACAGAAAACAAAGCGGAGAATGACTCAATGAGAAAAGTACATTTATGCTGAAACCCCAGAAATTCACCTTTTCCGAGCCATCCAAAGTCGCAATCCAATTCGAGAGTTTTTCGGTGAAAAATAGCTCCATTTGTGAAGAATTTGCAGCTAAAATGAAGAAACTACGAAGCTCAACCTTTTGTACAAGATAAGACAATGAGTGGAAGCCAGGTGACAACAATCTGGAGGTCTTGTACATCGATGGCCGACAAGGCTCATTGATGGCCGGCAAGAGGCATTAACGGCCAACAAGCCACCCCTCATAACCGGCATGTGGCCGGCAACCTTTGTTTATGGCCGGCAGTCTCTTACTTTGACCTGCTATCTCTCTTTGTGTTGAACACGCTGAAAGAATGTGTTTTGTTCTGCTTTTAGTCTGTTTTAAGGTCTTGTTCTTAGTCCTTTCGGCTTTAATAAGTTTGTTATTTTGTATTTCATTTTTTGTTGCGTTGTTTTGCTCATCGAGTTGTATGTTGTTCTGTTTATCGAGTTGTCATTGTTTTGTTTATCAACTTATCGAGTTTTATATTGCTTTTCATTTCAGTTGTTGGTCAGTTCATTACCCGATTAAGAACGCTGTGCCAGTACAAGTGTTCAGTTTTCAATATCAAATTCAATCTCATTTCCATGCTAAGTGGTGCTCATGATGCAAAATATAACATTTTTTCAAAAAAAAAATTGGTTTTCATTCTGATCATGGTTGTTTTTACAAAAGTGCAGTACAAGTTTTTAAAGCAAATAAAGCCTGTCTGAAGCTGTATAATATGCTAAAACTATAAACAAAAAGAAAGTAAGCAAAAATATAAAAAAAAAAAAAAAAATTAGTGCTGGTCACCTCAGGCTTGAGAAGCCCTCTTCGTCCTCTTCCTCAGAGGAGAGGACTCTGGGGCACTATCTCCGTCAGCGCTGCTATCTGAACCTGTACCGGAACCCGAGCCGGTATCATCATCGCTCTCCACCTCAGAGCTCGCCTTGGCATCGCCTCCACTCTTAGAACCCGAGCCGGCGTCGTCACCTCCACTCTTAGATGACTCTGAATACTGATTCACTGCCTCCTCAGAGTCGCTCATCTCAGCATCATCATCACTCAAAATAGGCTCTGAAGGGCCGCTTTCAGCTCAGATGCCCCTAGCTCTACCTCGGCCGCGTGCCGGAACCTGTCTCTCTCTCCTCCCTGCTGCTGGAGAAGGTACTACTGGGGCGGGCGCTGCAATTGCCGTTGGTGCCATCGGTATAGGTGAAATCTGGAAAAAGACAGTTGTTGTGTATCAGTTATAGCATGTGTATCAAATGCAAGCATAGTATGCAGAATGAGTATATGTAGAAGTTAGATACAGTGTGTAAATACAGTATGCAAGCGTAATATGTCAGATGCGGTCTATCGATACAATGTATCAGTGTAGTTTGGGAAGTTTTCAGTTAAAATGTTAGTGTCAGTGTGTCAGTGGAAATTTGATGCCTGGAATGTAAAACTAGGGGTGAGCAGCGGATATACCGATCCGCCAAAACCGACCAAACCGAACCGATCCGCCGAATTTTGGACGGATACGTGATGACGAGCGAACGGTTGCGGATTGATTTTCTCCAATCCGCCAATCTGGCAGACGGATGGCGGATTTGAGATTCCTTTGGCTGCAACTGAACCGCCAAACCGTGAACACCCCTAGTAATTTACAAGACTTTGTGTTTTCAGTTTGTTTAAATATTCTATTTGTATTTTCAATTAAAAAAGAGTTTAAATATTCTGTTGAAAAAAAGTTTTCAACTTGAATATCTTTTTTGAATTGAAAAAAATAAACGTATTATTTATCTATATTTTTTGGTTTTTAAATTTATCTCTAAAATAATAAATAGAAAATATGATATATGCTGGTTGGTTTTTGTTTTCAAAAACAGATATAGATGTAACAATACAGAGACATACAATCTCTACTACTGCTTTGTTTATGGTTTTAGTGGTTTGAATTGTTTTTATATTTTAAGAACCACAGATTGTAATACTTTATGTGGATGAGGCATGCTGTGATTATAGTATGTGGATGAGGCATGCAGTGATTGTGATATTCTAAAGTTTCAAACTTTCTTACTTTAGATGAGGCATGCAGTGATAACAATATTTTTTTAAGTCATTAACTGTAATACTTTCTTCTCTTTTTTTTTTTGAGGAAGTGTTCAAGTTGAATTATGTTGAAAATTTATAAAATTTTAAACCGCCAAACCGATTCACATCCATCCGCCAAATCACCAATCCGCTCAATCCACATCCGCCGGATTGGCGGATGGATACGGATTGATTTTCTCCAATCCGCCAAGCTAGCGGACGAATGGCGGATTGGAGGTTCCGTGGCCGCAACCGACCCGCGTCCACCCCTTTGTAAAACTGAAGAAATTACCTGAATACCGTAGAGGTTAAGTAGCGCCTCTCTCTTCTGTACCATCATCATTGACGAGGCTATCAGCTCGAGGACGCCTTATGTGTACTCGATCAGTGCCAGCAAATGTATTTGAATGATTAGTAGCTGCAAATGAACATATCTGAAATAAAACATGGAGTGCAAGTGCTAAAGTATGGCTCATACCGGAGTCAGGCCTCGGATCCCGACAAGCTCATGACCAGCCACTGCGGGCTCAATCGGGACCTAGTAGGTATCCCCGGTGTGTCGCCAGCAAGTCAGTGTGGTGGGGAGCTGTAGCCAATCAGCTCTCTGCCCCGTTCAAGAAGCCCCTCTGCTACGAGCCCTGCTCGCCCAGGTCACTCTATGCCTCACTCTCGCGGCAGGAGCTCTCGTCTTCTCAACTCCACAAATACCAGTCAGGGGCGGCATCAAGTGTGTCTGGATGAAAGCTGCATAGTCGCCCTCCACTCGGAAGAAGTCGGTGTCAAGGCCCACCATAAACTGGAAGACCTCCTCAACAGATAGGCTCTCTGTAGACTGCATGGACTCTGGTGGAGCCATCGGAACAATCGGGTTGGGCAAGCCCATAATCTGGTGCACAAAGCGCTCACCCAAGAACTAAGCCCGTCAAACCGGGCCTTCAAGCAGAATGCGGTAGCGGGAGATAGCCCAGGCACTGGCAAACTGGTCCCAGACCCTCCCTGACATCAAGGCCCACGGCTGCCACGTCATCTGTAAACATAAGTTGTATAGATTATTTAGTTGTTGTCAATTGTTAAATGAACAGTTCAAAGAAAAAATGACTGTGTTTCGGATTACCTCATTAGCCGCTACCGTGTCGAAGTACTGCCTAAAGAATGTAAAAGGCTCACGGTCCTACAGCGAAGCTAACTGTCATATATCCGCGAATAGGGGACTGTTAATGGAAGCTCCTCTACAAGCTCTGGGGCGAGAGTTGGAAAGTATGCGTACACCCATAGCTACAGGGAAAATGCAATGGTATGTGATCAGTACAGTTTTATTTGAGCAGATGCAGAAAGTGCAAAACAGAAAGCACAGTGTATGAACAGCGTCTGAGCAGATACAGAAATGCGAAACAGAAAGCATACATTGTTTGAGCAGATACAGAAATGTGAAGCAGATAGCATACAGTGTTTGAGCAGATACAGAAATGCAAAGCAGAAAACATGTGTTGAAGTAAATGTAAAGCAGAAACTGTAAAGAAAATATAAAGTGCAAAGAAAGAACATTACCTCCCAAGCTCGCCAGGAGCCTCCAATCAAGTCTCCATATAGACGAGAGATATAGCTCATACATCCATACAGCATGGTGAGGCCAGCTCTGCCCCAGTCGTAGAAACGAACCTGAGGAAAAGTCACCAGGGCACTCAGCAAACGCAGGCCTACGGTATTCCACTTGTTCGAAAACAAGATGGTACCGAATATGAACATCAGGAAGCCCCTGGCGTACTGCTCGATCTTCTCTATCGTCTCGGGTTCGGTCCCTCTGAATCGCTCAGCGAACCAAGTGTATCTGACCATCCCCGTCTGGTATATGGGTGGGTATGCCCCCAGCAGCTCGAACCAGGCCGCCTCTCATTTCTCTATATCTGTATCAAGAGGGATCGAATCTCCCCCTACGTCTAAGCCGGTGATCATGGCAAAGTCGTAAAGAGTCATCTTCATCTCCCTTACAGTGAAAAAGTGGAAGGAGTTGGTGGTATCCCACCATCTCTCCACCAGTACTCCTAGGAGAAGACGGCTTGCAGTGACCTGAGTCAAGCCAGAACAGAAGAGGCCGAAACCCGCCTCATCAATGATGTCACGAACTCCAACTAGGAGCTCATCATACCAGTCTCAAGCAGTCGTAGCACCGTAGCCTCTGAAGGTGCGAGACTTGCCCTGTGGCAGAAGACAAATGCATCAAATATAGGACAGTGCATGAAATGCAATTAGATGAAAGCAGTGCATGGTCAAATACAAGGCGGTGTATGAAATGTAGTCAGGTGAATCCAATACAAGGCAGTGTAGGAATTGCAACTAATGAAAGGTAAAATACATGAAAAATAGAGGTCATGCCTCAACGGCAATGGCCGACAAGTGAGATTTCGGCTCCCTCAGCAAAAGGTCCTCCGGTGCACCGCGGGCAAACTTAGTGAAGCGTCTGATGCCTCCGGAAGTGGGCAGTATATGTGTCTGTAGGTGATATCTCGTCAGATCGAAAGGCCATACCGTCAGTGGTAGTAGTTCTGGCTCGACCTCAGGCTCGAACTCCGCCTCTAGGTTAGCCTCAAGGTCAGTTGTCGGCTCCTTTATCTCCAGCACAAGTGGAATAACTGGGGAAATCTCGGAAGGAGCCCCATCGTGAAGAATCTTGTCCGCCATCTGAAAATAGGTGCGAGATGGGTGAAAAGTGAAGAAAAATAGTAAACTTGGAAAAAGTCAAATCCTAGGAGAAAGAAAATGGAAGAAAAAGTCAAAGCCAAGAAAAGTACACAAAACTTGAGAGAAACTCGAGAGAAACTCGAGAGGAATGAGCCTAGAATGGTGGAAGTGAGGAAGGAAGCACCAAAATCATGTTTCAATCGGTTCAAAATGAAGGAAATAAAGAGATTTTAGCGAATCAACTTCACGTGGAGTGATGAAAAACGCGAAGAAAGAGAAAATCTAGAGAGAATGAGTGTCTAGAGAGAAAGGGAGGAAGATTTCGAACTTGGGTGAGTGAGGAAATGAGCCCTAGTGGCTCATTTTTAAAGACCCAAACCAAAAAGTCAAGTTTGCCCTTGATCTACCATCGATGGCCGACAAGGCTCATTGATGACCGGCAAGGCACATTAGTAGCAGGCACCTGGCCGGCGGCCTTCCCTTGTGGCCGGCAGGTGGCCGGCAGCTTCCTTTGGGTTCTTGATGATGTTTTATATCTTTGGTTTTCAAGAATTGAAGGTGTAGTTCACTGTTGAGTTCAGAATGTCTCTACAGAAGCTCAAAACAATGTTTTCGGGCGCGATGTTCGTCACTTGTCAACATAAACGAGGTGTATCCTTTAAATACATTGTAATTCTTCCAAAAGGTGAATCGGAAGTTGCTACTAAGTTTGTTTTCGTCAAACCATGCTTTGATATCTTGCATAGAACTTGCATTTCTATTTGTTGTTGCATGGAACATGCACTTCACTTTGTAGCATAGAATATGCATTTCACATGTATTGTTGTAAGATCTGCATCTCACGGGAATTGTCTGCGTATCTTGCATTCGCTCTTAAATTATGCATGGAATCTACATCCGCTTTTACGGATAGAATATGCTCCTGTTATGAATTATGCATAGAATATGCTTATGCTTTTGTTTTTCGCATAGAACATGCCATTAACATTGTATCTCAATTGTTTGTATTGCATAGAACATGCATTCGTACTGTATCACACTTGTTAAGTCTCTTTCCAACACATGCACGATATTGTATGTACGGTTCATTCAGAGGAGTTCCAGGTTAAATCATTTATGCCCTTTGAATCGCATCCTTTTACCCCTTCCTCCTCTCGCGTGAGACGCATTAGGACTCCCTCTCGATTAAAAACATTCAGATGCATCTCGGTGTTCACACCACCCCTCTCGGTCAAAAACATTCGGGTGCGTCTCGGTGTTCACACCAACCCCCTTCAGTTAAAAACATTCGGGTACGTCCCCGGTGTTCATACCACCCCTCTCGGTTAAAAACATCCGGATGCATCCCAGTGTTCACACCAACCCCCATTCGGTTAAAAACATTCAGGTGCATCCCGGTGTTCACACCACCGCCTTCAATTAAAAACATTCGGGTGCGTCCCCGTGTTTACACCGCCCCTTCGGTTAAAAAACATTCGGGTGCGTCCCGGTGTTCACACCAACCCTCTTCTGTTAAAAACATTCGGGTGCGTCTTAGTGTTCACACCACCTCCATTGGTTAAAAACATTCGGGTGCGTCCCGGTGTTCACACCGCCCCTTTGATTAAAAAACATTCGAATGCGTCCCGGTGTTCACACCACCTCTTTCCCTCTCATGTGAGACGCGTTAGGATTGTTTGCATCGATTAAAAACATCTGGGTGCGCCCAGTGTTTACACCATCCTTTTTCTTCTTCCACGTGCAACACGTTAAAATCTCGGTTGAGACCTCGGGTGTGCCCGACGATTACGTCGCCCCTCGCCTTTCCTGGGCGTCGTGTAGTTAAGCCTTAATTTTCTTATATCCTTTTTACATGAAATGTAGTTTGGGCTCATGTTTCTCGCGCGTGATGCGTAGTTTTCTTTTTGTGTTTGGAACTGTTGTGCCTTGTTTCAGTTTGTTTAGCATTTGGATTTAAATGTTTCATTGCATAATCATAAGTTATGTTCTTGCATCATGCATATCATTTACATTTTGCCCTAGAACTACGCTAGTTTGATTCCTTGCAAAGGGATACGCAGGCAGCCTGCGGGCGCAACCATTTTGTTTCCTGTCTTGATTGTTTGTCCAAGTGTCACGGCCTTGTCAAAATGGGTCACCTCTGGGCTTTGATATTCACTCACGTCATTTCATGACTCCGAGTTCTATCAAAGAGGGGCAACTGTAGACACCCCATTTTTTACGGCCCTTCAAGACTTGGATGTTCTTGCAGGTACATCCGATGATGAGTCTGTTTACTCGCCAAGCGCTCGAAGTTCTCAGCGGAATGCCACAACTTTGAGCCTTTCAAACCCTGCATCCATTTTGTCTCATTTTTGGACCATGCCTTGGTCTTTCTGTCGTGCAATCTCTGGTGGCCTACTGGCCATCCTTGGAGGCAGCCGGCCATCAATGATGCCTTGTCGGCCATCACTGATGGTCGGCCAGCCACCAATGTTTTCTTCAGATATTTTATGCCAGTTGTGCCAACTGTTTGCACAGATGCTTGCATCTGTCCACACGTGGAGAGCTGGATCTCCTTGTATAGAATTCATGTTTTCTATATATATGGACCCCCTTTCTCATGTTTTGGGATTAGAAAATTTTAGACTCAAAATTTTCCTCTCTCTCTACAAATTTCTTACACTTTTGTCTACAATTCCCAGACTCTTGCCTATACACCCTTAGCCAAATCTCCTAATCTCTGAGCTGAGGTGTTCTTGGGCTTGGTTTGAGCTCTAGAATGTGGCATTTGCTTGGTTTGTTTCCTAGAATTACTCTTCCCTTCAAGAGGTATAGCACTTCTCCTCTATATTTTGTTTTGCATACTCATTTTGCTTTATTTTCCCACTGTTTTTGGGCTGCTGTTGAACTATAAAAAACCCTGTTTTGGTGGACTAAAAGTGATGGTTTGAGACCATTTTAATTTAGGGGGTGCTTCACCCTACTTTTTTTCTTGTTTGAAAGGCTTTTGCACTTTTGTTTTCCACTTTCAAACCAAATTTTTTTGGGCTTTTAACCACTGAATTTTAGAGTATTTTCAGTGGCAAAAAATATGTTTTGAAGTCCAAAATTGAAGGGTTTAGCCTCCCCTCCTTGTGTCTTGTTTGCTAGCCTAGTTAGTTTTATATGTTAGTATGATTTTCTAACTTTTTGTAGTTATATTTCAGCATGTTTTTACCTTTGTTTTAGACTGCTTTAGCTCTGTTTTGGGCTGTTTGGGTCAGTTAGGCCTTGTTTTGCATGGTTATAGTGTAAAGGTCCTCACAAGCTCGATGTTTTAGGCCATTAGACACCCTTTGTTTGAGTTGATTGTATGTTTTAGTGTTGTCTTGCACTTCATTTCAACACCTAAAGCTCTGCAACCTCCCTCATTTCTTGACTTTTAAATTTGCTTTGAGGGTTGTTTCAAACTTGGGATTCTTTAAGCTTGAGATTGAGGTCCATGCTTAATGGTTTAATCTTCGTTTGAGGGTTCATTACCAACAGCATGAAACTTCTCTCACGTCTTAAACCACCCATTGTTTGACGCTTCCTTCCCTTTAGAGGACTTTAACTCATCGTTTAGACTTAATTGAATTAAGGAATTGTTGGTAAAGTAAAATGAATAACTAAAACTTGAAACTAAAAGTGAGCCAAGATAAGAATTTGGTTGTGATTTTGATGTGTTCAATCGGACGTTAATTGAACACGTGGAACTTGGACCATTTCATACTTGTTAGTGATAAAATGATCCAAGTCTCCAAGGTCAACTTCTTCCCTTGATCTTTCATGAAATGGAGGAGGTTTGTGTAACAACCCTCACCACTGATTACTGATTTAATCACTGATTACTGCTAAACTGAGATCAAGTATGATAATTGACTGCCTGACTAAAATCTGGAACTGAATTGATTGAGTATGTTAGTTAAATTGCATTTCTATCTGTTGCCTGTTTGATTATCTGTTCATGTTTTATGCTTTAAACTGCAAATTGAAGGCCTTATCGGCGGCCGAAACTGAAATTGATTGATGTTTTATGATCATTAGAATTTATGTGAATTTATGGTATGTTTACCTGAAATGTGATTTGGTACGATTAAATTAGATTAAAATAAGTAAATTACACAAGTTGCATTATTCATCATTTTGCCACCACTAGTGGGCCACTTACTTGACACATTTGAGACTCATTCATATGCATTACAAAACATTTCTTCAGCCATTTCTTGAGACCAACCGACCAAGAGAGAGAGAGAGCGAGTGAGAGAATTGAATTCAAATTGGTGGCTTGCTTGAAATTGAAATAATTGAAGAGAAGATTGCAAACTTAAGCTTGTATTCTTATAATTGAAGACTTAAGGTAGAGTAATTACCTTCTTGATTGTGTAATTGAAGTACTTCTTGCATGTTTTAGAGGATTGCTGAAGATTAGAGCCAAGATATGGCTTATAATGTTGAATTAAAGCTCATATCATGCATGCATGTTTATATCCTTGCATTTGGAAGTTGTTTTCATGGAATTTGGTACATACATGTTCATACTTTTACATTGGACCATGAATTCATCTTGGTTTTGAAAGAATTGGCTCATTAAAGCAATTATTTGAAGCTTTGAATTGGTTCAAATTCATACATGTTCAATTGAAGTTATGTTCTTGAGTTTTGGTTTGAAATTGAGTTGAATTGATCTTCCTTTGAGGCTTTGGTTTCACAATTGACCTTTGAAACATATTGTTCTATGAGTTTACAAATGTTTTCCAGAAAAGTAGCCCAAAAGGATCGAATTTAGTGCTTTGGAAGTTGATTTTGAGCTTGAGGTTCAAATCTGGGAATTCCGGATTTTGAACTCACACTCTAGCGGGGTTATTGGCGCTCGAGCGTGAAATTCGTGCTCCTAGTACTTTGCACTGTTTTGATGTCTGCTCGAGCGAGACCTTGTGTCTTACGCTCGAGCGGGTGTCGAGCGCCCAATCGAGCGTGGATTTCACCTATCCAGTGCTTTTGACTGTTTTGCGATACGCTCGAGCGGGTAAGTCTACGATCCAGCGGAAGCCTTTGTCTACGTGTCCGCTCGAGCGGAGTAATCGACGCTCGAGCGGGACCTATGTTTTCTGAAAATTCTGAAAATGCTTTTAAAGTGCATCTTTGCA
Source organism: Camellia granthamiana (assembly GCA_036172215.1). Taxonomy (NCBI): domain Eukaryota; kingdom Viridiplantae; phylum Streptophyta; class Magnoliopsida; order Ericales; family Theaceae; genus Camellia; species Camellia granthamiana. The sequence continues at coordinate 4,798,698 of CM069913.1, read as the reverse complement.
TCCTCATTTCATCCTAGGCATTCTTAGGCCTAGTTTAAGGCATCTTAATGAGGATATAGATGTAGAACCACACCGAGTCTAAGTAGGGACTAAGTCTTTGATTCCCGAATGTGAACTTAGTGTGTGTTCATCCTGTAAACTGTGTAGGGTTGGCATCTGGAGGCGCGCTCTAGCCTAATTGTAGCCCAGAATTCTGTGAGTAACGATGTCGTAAAGATATGTTCAAAGATGAATATTTTCTGACTGTTAACTGAACTGCTTTCTGAATTGTTACTGTTAACTGAATGAATGTATGTCCTCTATTCTGAACTGTATTGTGGCATCCTTAGCAACTACTGTTACTGTTACAGAGATCTCTGTCAGTTCCTATTCTAGAACTTCTGTTTACTGATATGATGGCCATCATTGACTGTTCGGTCTTTTAAGACCTACTGTTTACTATACTGCTATGCGAATGGATGTACCACATATGACTGTTATGACTGAATGACTGATATACTAAATCAATGAACTGTTTTCATTACTGCAAAGACATTCATTCTAAACCTCTTTACGCATTATGTTATTCACTGGGCTTTAGCTTACTGCTCATATATATATATGTAGGTGTACAGGCACCGGACCGTTGCTAGAAGCGTCGGGATAAACTCCAGTTTTGTCAAGCCAACCACTGTGCCTCACTGCGAGGTTCCGAGCCTGTCGAGCTTTGGTTTAGAGGTGTTTTAATTTCCCCCGTCTGTCTCTGCATCTGTTTTGTAATCTGTATAGACTGTTACTGTACTGTTTAATAGGGATTAGGTCCCTGTTCTGAATGATTGTAAATATTGTGCTTACTGTTTTGCCACTGACTGTAAGTAGGTATGAAAAGTCTTTAAGCATTTAGACTGTCACAGCTCATTAGACATTGTTTATTTACTGTTTTGGCTTCCGCCATGCCCCTGTACTCTGTATTACTGTATTACTGTTAAGCAGGCCTTCGGTAATCTCGGATTACTGGCCGGTTACGGTGCTGAACCCATAGGGGCGGGTTTGGGTCGTGACAGTTTGTGTCTCATTTTGCATTTATTGAATTTGCAACTCTTGAATCACAAGCCATCATGCAATGAAATTGCTTGAGTTAGTGGTTTGTGGCTTAAGTTCACAACTCCTTGGATTTGCTCATGAAAATGAGAAGTGAGTTGTGCAAATAATTTGTGGGAATACCCTCTTTTTGCTCTGTTTGTTCTTTGTTGCAACAAGTTGAACCAGTGCATCAGTGGCCGGCAGGCCACCATTGATGGCCGACAGGTGGCTGGCAAAGCACCATAGATGGCCGACAGGCTACTTTAATGGCCGGCAAATGGCCGGCAGTCTTTACCAGTGGCCGGCTGGCTACTGATGCGAATCTTAGTAGAATGTTGGTAAAGTGGAGCAAAATGGTTCTGAAAGTATTCAACTCTACCAACGGAGGCTTTCGAGAGCAAAACGGAAATCTTTTCGAGTGGTATCCGAGCATGTGCATCTTCCATTTCCCGAGGCGGGGTAGTGGCAGCGTAGTTATATACTTTAATTACTCAGTTTGCTTACATTTGTATTGTAACTTAATTAGTAAGCTTACTAGTTAGTTAAATTAAATGTGTTGTAATAATTAGTTAATTAGTTTAGCTATTTATTTCACTTGGTTTGTAATAATTAGCTTAATTAGTTTAGCTTTAATTAGTTGCTAGTTAGTTTTCTTTATTCATTTAGACTCTCCTTCGTGAGAGCAAAATGTAATAATATATATGTCTTCCAACCCCACGTCTTTCTCCCTTTTATTTAATCACTTTTGATGATTAGATTAGGGACATGTTTCAATTAGCATACCTTATGTTTGCATACATTCATCTTGTTTTGCATGAACTGAGGCTCGGCACATCATTCAAACTGCATTGTCATTTCAATAATTCTTTGAATACGTGTTTAACCGCATGTTATCAAATTACTTCATATACTATATTAGCAGCCGAGCCTATTAAATTGCATTCTTTGCATGCGTTGCATTAGTCATTTTGCATAGATAAAAATCATGCATATTTTTCTAACTCATATCTTTTTGGCTTGGAGTACTAGGTGAGTTTTTAGTACTTTAGCACTTTAGCATACTTGCATGAGTGTAAGTGATTGCTATGACTAGTATGCTTGCCATGAGGCTAAATGCTTACTTGCTAAACTATTTGAATGCCTGTGGATGAAGGCTTGTTGTTTGAATTGAAACGATTCAACGAATGTACGTTTTAAGCCAACTATGTCTAGTGGCAAATTCATAGTTTTTAAGCCCACTTTATTGAGTGGCAAATTTGCAAACTTTAAACCCACTTGAGGTGACAAATTCAAACCTTTTTCGCAAAAACAAACATGAACTTGAATCGTTCCATTTTGAGCAAACTAGTCTATACTTGCTTGTGCACATTACATAGTAAAGCTAGCCTAATAACCGGAATAAGAGTACATAATGTTCATAAAAATCATATCATGATTAGTAGAGGCCAATCTTTGATCGGGCGAGCGGGGGTGCTCAATTCATTACCTTCCCCTCTCGTACCCAAGTTCCCAAGCCGAGGCAACTTTAGTGATGATGGACACGTGGCCTTTGACACGAGTCATGGGTTTCCTAAATTTCTCCAAAATAAAATATTTAGGTGGCGACTCTGTATCTGGCAAAGCAGTCCAATTTTGGCATTTTTGATTCAAAAATCGATTTTCGAAAAGGTTTGCCAGATTTAGACTCTTTGGTGTTATCAATTTCACATTACACTTGTGAGATTAGATTCAGAATCATGGGAGTCTGAACTGTAGGGCTTCTTTCGAGTTTCCGAAAGGGAGCGCGAAAAATCCGAGCTACACATTTATATTTAATTTAAATTTTATATACCTATATACAATATATATATATATAATTCAAAAATAATATTAAAGAAAAAAATCAATACTATACATAATTAATTTATGTTTTTTCTTTTTAATACAATCACAATATATTTATATTTAATCTTTTAGATAAATTTTGTATAGTTCTATTTATAAATATTTTTATTTAAGTAATTAGAATCACTTTTAGTTTTATATTACTAATTCTTTTTCTAATTTAACTATTATTTTTAATATCAAAATGAGTATTTATTTTACTATTTTATAATTTAATATATATCATATAAAATCATTATATAATAATTATACTTTTATAACACAATAGAACACAATAGAACTAAAATAATCAAAATAAGCAAATAATTTAACTAAATTTATTATATAAAAGTCTTCAACTAACACTTTTATAAAACAATAATGCTAAGATTATAATTTTTATTTTAATTTAAAATTAATATTAATATTATTCTTTTATATCACATATCATAATATAAAATATTATCATTACATTGATTAAAGTTAATTTCATTGTGATTTTATATCAGACATCATATTTCTAGAAGTGATTTACATACAATTTAGCATCCAATTTGATATTGATTGATTAAAATAATGGAACTTAATACTTTTTTTGTTAAATTTTTAGAAGATAAATTGACAAATGTCAAACAATAAATAGTGTGGAGTATTATTTTAAAGAATAATAATTTATTGAAAATGATTGTGCATATTTAAGACACATATTGATATTTCTTAAATAATTTTTAAATAAAAAAATTGAATTTAGAATGTGCCACCTAAACAATGGAAAAACACTATTTATATATATATATATGATAATTAATTAGAACTACTTAGAGAATTGAACTTATTAAGGTTATAGAAATTTTGTGCATGATTCCCTTTGAAGACATTATTTATGATTTGAATTTGTAATTTTTTATGCATCAATGTGAATAACTCTTACAATTTTGCTAATATAAGCATAAATCATACTTTTGAGTCAACCCATCTTAAATACTTTTCCGTGTAATAAAATACTTAAATAGTATCATATAAAAATATTATAATAAATCATAATCAAACACCACTTGAAGCATATATAATTAAAGACCCGATGCATCACTTTTTTTTCTGTAGAATATGAAAAACATTTATATTAAAAAACAACATACACTTTAGACATAACCAAAAAATACGAAATTAACAAAGACCTTTTCGATTAATAACCATAATACTTTATGTATTATAGAATTTTATGATATTTTATATTTTTTAGAAAAAATATTGTGATACAAGTGGAATTCATAAATTTTGTCAAATTTAATTAATACAAATGGGAATTTGATTTCAAATTAAGAAAACTACTAGTTGAGTCTATATATAGATGCCAGAGAATTTACATTTTTTAAAAATAATGTACATGTCCATCTAGCATCTAAGGGTGTGTTTGTTTGTACAAACTAGATAAGGGCGGATTGGAATCCATCAAATTATAATCCTGAGATTCATAATCCTAGGACTATTTGGTTGAATATGATATGTATCCCATGTTTGTTTAATCATGAGATTAGATGGACTATTTGGTTGGATATGATATAAATTCTATACTTGTTTGAGATATTATGGAGAATGATAAATACTCAAATGAATATTTTACCTTTTTTTAATTATTTACTAAATAATAGTAATATTAAACATATCTTTAATATTTTAATTATTTTTAGATTAAATAAAAATCTATTTTATTTTATTTTTGACATAATTAAATAAATTTATTTTTGACACAATTAAATAAATTTATTTTTTTAAAATTAAATATCAATAAAAATATATGTTATTTTTTTAATTAAAATTTTAAATAAGTTTATTTTAAATAATAATAATAATTAATAATGAAATTAAATAAAACATCTATTAAAGTTTAAATAATGAAATTAAATAAAATATAAACAAAATTTTAAAATAAAAAATTAATAAAATATCTATGAAAAATTATTTTAAAAATTAAATAAATGCAACATCAATAAAAATTAAATAAAATTATTTTATTTTTAAATTAAGACATTTAAATTTTACTAAATTTTACTAAATATAAAATATAATTAAATAGTAGAGGGTCAAAATGATCATTTCATCACCTAATCTCATATCTCTCCTTATCCCCCCCATGTGTGTCCCACCACCCCCCCCATGGGACACAATAATCCAACACATTTGTGACTAATAATTCAAAGGGACTATTAGTCCGGAGCAAAATTGGAAAACCAAACAACGGATATAAAATCATATCCCATCCTCTAATCCTATCTCACCCTTCAATTCCTCCAAACAAATAACACCTAAATATATAAGAACTGTATTAAAATAATATTTAAACTTGTTTCGGGAAAAAAAAAAAAAAAAAATCCGTCCTGTCTAACAATTCAACATCAATTAAAGCATTACTACGTATTACATACGAAATACAGACATATGGTAAGTTAAAAGGTTTTTAAATCAAACAAAATAAAGCTAAATTATCGTGATTCATTGTTTTTGTGAATTTCTTTAGCAAGCAAGATAGTGAACAATTATCCATCTCAATTTTTTCTTTTTCTTTTTCAGTAAAGCGATAGCCAAGTGGCCAATTCCATTTCACAAGTCACAAACAATTACAGGTACTCAAATCACAAATCATTTATATACGAAGTCGAGCTACACTGGATTATAAATTAATTCCAAACATAACCCATTAATGTAACAAGCTAAAATATTGATCTGACTCAATTTTATGTATTAAATATTCTTTTTAAATTTTTTTTTAAAAAAAAGAAAGAAAAAGAGAATGGATATTGAAAGATTGAATGAGCCACTACAATGAATTCTTAGTTCAGTGACACTCGAAAATGTCATAAAACTATTCATCTAATGACATTTTTTAGTTTTGTAACGTTTTGAATAAGTGTTATTGATACTCATGTCACGATAGATACTAGTGGCACTTAAGTGATACTTATAAATGCCACTACACCATGATAGTTTTGAGATCTTTTGTGAAATTTACAAGTGCCATTATTTTTTATTTATTTTTTTGTATGAAAACGACTCAAGATTATTTCTCGTTTGAGAACAGGATTTTTTAATAACTTTTTGGCTAAAATATGATATAAAAAAAAACTAGTATATTTAAGATGACTTTTTGATTTTTTACGAAAAGATGTGTAAAAAATAGAGAGAAAATGAAATCTTTGATTTTTTTGTATAAGTTGTTAACTTTTTAATTTTTTTAATGACTTTTTGACTTTTTAACTAAAAAAGTCACTTGTCAAACGAGACATTAGGAGATACTAAAATAGCACCATTAGTGGCAATTGTGGCTGCCACTAAAGATTAAAAAAAGTATTATATATATAATATTTGGAACACTGCTGATCAAAAAAAAAAAAAAATTGGAACACTAATATGCAAATCTTGCTCTTTTAGAAACTAAATAAATAAAAGTTTATTTATAAAATATAAATACAACATCCATGAAACTAACAACATAAACTCATAAAAATTAATTGTAATCTGACTTACATATCCCAAATCAAAAAATATATATAAAATAAAAGTTACAATGACATCTACTTTAGACAACTCAGTTGCTTCATATATCTTGAACAAGTGGATGTATATCAATCCCCTTTGGTTCAACCCAGCCCCAAAAAATAAATATTGATTTCCTTTCACTGTTTACTGTTTGCTTTTCTGGCACGATTGAAAGAGCTTCATACTTACTTCCAAAGCATGTACAAACATAATGTCCATTAGTACTTGTACTTTCGCAATTGCACTTTATTGATGATTATACTCAAATAATTTTGTTTCCTTATGCAAGAACTCAAATTCATCCTTCAATTAGTTAAAAGATTAATATATTTCAAAAGCACATGGCAATGAATTTATTGTGTTCAGGAACAAATTGATTAATAAGAAATAAATCAAGTAATAAGAAACAAGTACCTTAAGATCATTGAAGAATTTTTGAAGTAACACTCTGAGCAATAGTTCCAAGACAGTCAATGAGCTCCTCTTTGGTCATTCCAATACTAGTATGTTTTTATGAACAAATAAATCCATTTTAAGGAGCCACTTTTGTTATCCATAGAGTAAGAAATAGAAAATATATGCTAGGAAAAAAAAAGGGTCAGCAATAACAAAAGAAATCACCACACTACAACAAAAACATACTTTAGTGGCACTACACTAGTGGCATATTTTTAGAAAATGCCACAAAAAAATGATATTTAGTGGCACGTTTTTGAAAAATGCCACAAAACGACAAACATAAAAGGCTCTAGTGACATTTCAATGAACAAGTGTCACAAAACTATAACAAAAACATACTTTAGTGGCACTACACTAGTGACATATTTTTAGAAAATGCCACAAAAATGATATTTAGTGGCACGTTTTTGAAAAATGCCACAAAACGACAAACATAAAAGGCTCTAGTGACATTTCAATGAACAAGTGTCACAGCACTACAACAAAAACATATTTTAGTGACACCATACTAGTGGCATGTTCTTAAAAAATGTCACAAAAAGAATATTTGGTGGCATTTTTTAGAAAAACGTCATAGAGCCACAAACATACAAGGCTCTAGTGGCATTTCAATTAAAAAAAAAGTGTCATTTCACTACAACAAAATTGTCACTACAACAAATTTACACTTTAGTGACACTAAACTAATAGCATGTTTTCAGAAAATGCCACAAAAATAAAAATTGGCATTAAATGTCTACAATTGGCGACTAAAACTAAGTTTGGTCGCTGATTATATGAGTTTTAGTGACTAAAAAATTTTTAGTAGCCCAAAGTAAAGCTTTTTGGCGACTAAAAAAATTTAGTAGCCAAAAGTCTACAATTGGCGACTAAAAATAAGTTTGGTCGCTGATTATATGGGTTTTACCGACTAAAAAAATTTTAGTAGCCAAAACTAAAGCTTTTTGGTGCCAAAAAAAATTTTAGGAGCCAAAAGTCTACAATTGGCAACTAAAAAATAAGTTTTGTCGCCAAAAGTGGTCATTTTTAGCGCGGGAGAACTAAAATCCTAAGGCGGGAATAAAAATTTTTGGTGACCAAAATTTTGGTAGCTGAAAGTGCATCTTCGGCGACCAAATCCGAGTTTGGTCGGCAAAAGTTAAGTTTTTTAGCAACTAAAAAATAATTAGTAGCCAAAAGTATAGAATTGGCGACTAAAAAGTATTTTTAGTAGCCAAAAGTGGTCTTTTTTTATTTTGGTAGTAAATAGTTTATTTTACATAAATTATGTTCAATAAAATAATTATGTTTATACATATTAATATAGATGTATGTACTATATGAATAATATATGTTGCATATATAATCATGTGGTGCTATAGAGGTGTAGTGGGAAGAGTGTGGTGTATAAGGTTTATGGTGCGGGAGGTTGGCGGTTCGAGTCTCCGCAAGAGCGGATCAAATTATTCTACAATGAATTATCGTCACGAATGGCACTTGATAGCGTCACGAATAGTGCCTACCATGACATTAAAGTGTCACTGAAAGGTTTTAGTCTTGATGGTGTAATGACACTTATAAGTGTCACTAACTCTTTTTTTAATGACGCTTGATAGTGTCACAAATAATATCTACCATGACATTAAAATGTCATTGAAAGTTTTTAGCCATGATGGTGCAGTGACACTTGCAAGTATCTACCGTGGCACTCGTATCTACCGTGGCACCGATAGAAGTGGCACTTGTTCAAAATGCCACAAGACCAAAAAATGTCATTAGAAGAATAGTTTTGTGGCACTTTCAAATGTCACTAAATTAAGAAAATGTTGTAGTGCCATACATTATAGCGATTGTCATATTATCTATGATGAATGTTTGATGTAAATCTCTGGTTTCCCAACATCCCCACATTCAGAGTTTACTATTTTATTGAGTTAAACTTTGCTGTATATGAATCTTTAAAAGACTGGTTGATTAAATCTAAACCATTTGAACTAGTTGAAAACACAGAGTTGAGTGTCACAACAAAGATAAACGTATATGGTACATTGCACACTCCCTTTCCTAGATTTAAAAGACTTAACTACCTTGCACACTCTCTCACATTGACACTACAACATCAATTAAGGATATTCTCTAATGATAGGACAAAGTTTTTTTTTTTTAAGGACTTAAACTCTGTGTACATTACCCATTGTATATGTTTTAAGAATATGAAATATTTTGTGTGTTGTATCACTTTTGGAAACATTGTATATGTCGTGTAAATTTCAGAAAAAGAACTTGGATTTTGATTAAACATTGCATACGATTTGGGAAAATATAAATTGTATATCCAGCGTTGAGGCATTGTTTACCTTATTGTTGAGAATGGATGACCGGTGAATGGGTCATGGTGATGGAATTGAATGGTTATCGTTGTCATAATCAGTTTTAATTGTATTTTAAAACTTGATTTGAAATTTCGGGGACGAAATTCTTTAAGGGGGGGAGGTTATAGCGATCCCAGTTTTGACCCGACACTTGTGGTAGTCAGAACTCGGGTTTATAGTTTCTGAATGTTGTTCATTGTCGTTTTCCCCTTAATCCTCCTTAAATTTGGTTATTGGATTATTGTTATGCATTTGGAATAGGTTGCTTGCTTGTTTTTCCAAACCTTTGTTGCCCAGATTTTTATTCTTTTGCTCGAGTGAGCTTTGCAATTTTGCTCCTTTGCTTGAACGACACTTCTCGCGCTCAAACGGCACTTCTCGCGCTCGAGCGAGCTTTGTGAACTCTTAGTACTTTGCAGGTCTGCAAAATCACTGAGAGAGTATTTTCTACGCTCGAGCGGCGTTTTCTACGCTCAAGCATTGGTATGTTGTTTGCAAAACTACTGAATGTGTGTTTTCTACGCTCGAACGGCCTTTCTGGCACTCGAGCGGTGAGCGTCTTGTTCATTGTGTCTTGGAGCTCGAGCAGCCTTTCTTGCGCTCGAGCGGAACAATTTTTTTGTGTTTGACGCTCGAGCGTCAACTCTTGTGCTTGAGCAAACTGTACATCTATCAAATCGCAAAAATGACTTTTTATCTCACCTTTTCAGATCTTTTCTTCCAAAAACCCTAAAGTGAGACACTCTTTCTCGCTACATTTTCTCCTAGATCCGTTGATCTCTCCGTCGTAGTGTCCTTGGAAAAAGGGTAGAGCATCTTGAGAGGTCCATTTTGATCCGATTGGTGTTTGGTTTCCACGTCATTAATTTTCGTCCTTTCTCCATTGATCTTCTAAACTTGAGGTAGGGACTCTCTACACCTTAATATGAGTTTTAAATTGGTTATAGGTTGTTGTGTGAAAATGGTGAAATTTGGAGATGTTTTGAGCAAACCTAGGGTTTGGGTTTAAGTTTAAAAAAAAGGGTTTCTATGTAGGTGTTATATAAATGATTACGGGGTTTGGATATGAAGTTATCTTGTGTTAAAATAGTTAACTTTGGTCTTTGGGTTAATAGTTGGAAAATGAGAAGCTTTATCCTAAAATGTCTTAAATAATTATTTTGTATAAATAATGAAATTGGTATGAAAAATATGAAACTGGGAGAATGTATACTCTGAATGGTGTTGTTGGATTTGTTTAATCACTCACCTATGGAAATTTGATGATTTATCTGTTATAGAGATTGTATATCTATTTAGAAATATCTGCTTTGGGCTATCGGTGGAGGATAGTTATGATTGTTGTAGACATCGCATGTGGATTAGGCGAATTGAAACTAATCCCTTAACTATTATCATTGAATATGATTATGAATGATATACATTGTATATGTATGATAGTTTGGAGAAGAAAGAAGATATACTCCATGTTTTGAGGAGAAGAAAGGGGATGGACTCCATTGAACTAAGTTGGCCTGTGTGTCTAGGGTGAAAGTCCCGAAAACCATTTGTATACATGGGTGTCGATTTCCGCAGACAAAATTTTCGTAAAATGACAAATAAAAGTGAATGTATTTGTATAATGATTTTATCTGTTGGAAACTTGTGAGGTATAACCTCTGTTGATGGGTTAAATGCAGTGGAGGTGTCTATTGAACCAAAAATGAATGAATTAAGATGCGAGTTTGGCATAACATGGTTTTGGAAAGAATTATAAAGATTTTGTCGTAGGACAATAAATACGTGCATCATACTTATATCTTGTTAATTCTTATATATTGTGTTAGTATGTTTCTACTGGGCTTTGGCTCACCTTACTTGAGAACCATTTTCAGGTGTTGGAGACATGCTTTCGCCGAAACAGTAGTTTGGAGAGACTTTGAGCAAGAGCTTCCTTTTATTTTATTTATTTTGTATAGCTAAGGGCTAAGTTGTATTGAGTTAGACTCTTCCTTTTGCTATAACCAAGCAATGTCTTGGAAAGATGTAAGCCCGTAGGATATTTATTTTGTTGATTACTAACTGGCATTACATGCTATAGATTCATGATGAACATTTATGAATGTATATTGCATGTGTTATCTTTTGTAATACGAACTCTGATGAATGAAAGTATATCAATTCTATCATTCTCACTTCTCTTATGAGTTGGATTAGTTGCATTTATTTTGGGGGTGTTACGTCCCAAATTATGGAATTTTTTTTCTTATGCACCATTTGGTCTTATTTTGTTGGTAAGGAATATTTTAAATTGGTAGGGTGTGGATGGAGTTTACTTTTTTACCCATTGTGGCAGATTTTGGGGGATTCTGTTAAATGATGTTTGGGTATCAATGTGGATGGTAAGTTTTGACATTTCCATTTCACTCGCTCGATCGTATCAACTACTCTCTCAACAAAACCTACAAAAACATATATATAAATATTAAGTTCAACACTTGCAATTTGGTTTCCTAACTAGAAGATGCTATTTTCTGCTAAAATCAACAATGGTAATTTTACTTAGAATACAACTCCTTATTTTACTAAGAACCATCATATTAGCTACAACACTCGGCCCCAACAACAATTCTGAACACCATACAGGTACAACCAAGTCAAATTTCTAAATCCATATGCCAAGACTCGTTAGCAAAAAATTAACAATTTAAGTTCCAATAAAGTTTGGACCTCTAGAAAAAGAAAAAGAAAGAAAAACAGATATCAAAAAAAATAATACATGAGTATATCTCAACCTCAAATCCTAAATTCATATATGGACCCAAAAAAAAGATTACATAAATTAAGCATGGCAAGATTACATAAATCAAAGAAATGCAAGAATTTTTTTTAGAAAGGGGAAAAAAAAAGTTTCAGAGGACTCATAATCAATCTGCTACCATGTGATATACTCGACAAAAATTGGTAGATGACAAGAGGATCTATTTTGAATGTAAATATCACCCAATTCTCTTTTAGAAAGCGGATTGAAAGCATATATATTTTGCAAACATTGTTTTATGGAGCATGGGTCAGGCATCTCCACTAAGAAAATAGCATCTTGAATTTAATGTACAAAGACACTAATTGTGCAGATATTTGTCATGTAATTTTTTGATAAGTGTATTCGTCATCCAGCCATGGGACAAAACAAATCTAACACCCATCCATCAAAATGTTAACTTCCCTGTCAATCCCCATAGGTTTTCCATCTCCACCTAAGTCATTCTCCACAAAGCAAGTAAAAATAACAAGTGCTATATCTAAACATCGTTGTAAAGAAAGATACTAGTGAAAGTACAAAAAGCCAAAGGTAAAAATGGGAAAGAATGAGCAACTGAAAGTTGAATCAGTAATAAAGCAAACTCAGAGCAAGCTAAACAAATGAGGATATTTTAGGACATGAAAGGTTACCACAGTTACCTATCATAGTGCCAACTGCATCCTGATGACATCAGTGGCACAAACACTGTCGTTCTGAACTGGTTAATCCGTGGGAGAAAATCCTCTTCCCTCTCAAGGGCATTCCTTCACTATGAAACATGTTGCATTCTTTCAAATCAGCTGATGGTATGGTGCTGGGTTTACCTGAACATCTAAAATGATGTATCCTTGGACTTTCTATGACCACATGAGAACCAGCTGCACCATACAGTAAAGGCTGGTTCCTCTCAAAATTGATCTTCTTCCAAGAGCCATCACGTAGAAATGTGAACTGGAAAGAAATTATAAACATAAAAAAATAAAATAGGTGATAAAGGTGTCATGGTTAAAAATGAAACACAACTAGGAAAAAACCTATGTGACAATGGAAGGAAACAATATGCCACATATTAAATGAAGTCATTTAAGTACCTAACCTGGTCAGAAGAATAACCAACATTGACAGGCAGTTGCTTGGATGGATTAGAATCAACTGTGTTCTATTCAGAACGCTAGGATCGCATACCCAGGGAATGGTGTAACTGCTTAATGAATGATGCTTCCAAAGCATCAAGATATGAATTATGCTCCTCATCCGTCCATGTCGTACGTTGTCCCAGTATGAATTAACCAGTATAAGAAATTTAGAATTTTCAGGAAAATAAAGAAAGAAGATATGATGAACAACTTATGTAGCATAAACAAATAAGTGTTCAGAATTTGTCAAACAAATTTATAAATAAATTTTTTTCGGACAATCATAAAACTTACTATTCTCTTGATAATAAATTTTTAACAAGGAACTTGCCATTTAGTTTTACCATCTTTCCCAATAATTTGTTTAATTATTTCAATCTAGCTGTGAGGGTGTTTATAGCTCAAAGGCATGCTTGATCCAAGGTCTGTGATATGACCTCCAAAGGAAATTACCCGTTAAGCTAGTACACAAAACATGGAGAGGACCTACAGGAAATTTGATAAGACGGTAAAATTAAAGCTCATTATATGAAATATAGTAATTTCATAAATAGCTATGAAGAGATCTCCATTGTGGAATTGAACAAGAACCTGCATACCTACCTACAGTGATGTCCATATACTTCCAAGGGAAGGAGAAGGGGAAGGGCGGAAACAGGGATAGACATTCTCCACTACAGAACCGCAGCATTGCCAATTGAAGGAAAAGCAAACCTCTGACACATTATATGTAACATGGAAACACAGAGAGGTATATATATAAAGAGACAAACACATGTTAATATTAATCTTAGAAATGGAGACAAACTTTATAAGCATGAAAATTTATAAGACTTAAGACTCAGAGAGACTTTATTTGGTTCTATACCATCTAAGTATTAAGCACCAAGTCCATTGCTCTCATCCTAGCTCTTTTTAGTTCCTGAGATGTTCAAAATCCAACAAGCCACCTTAGTATACAGCAATAGAAGGGTAAGATAAAATGTTGGACTAAATGTACAAACCTTGAACTCTTTTTTACACCATGAGTTTTGGCTCCACTCATCTGCCACCTTCAAAAGAATGACAACATATGGTGTGTGTTTATGGACAACAAAATCAGGCACTTTCAAGTCAATTGTTTCAGCAAAGCTATCATTGGTAAACATGCAATCAGCTTTTCACTTAAGATATAAGCTGTTAAAAAAGAAAAGAAAGAAGAGCAGCTAATTAATATGAATGTTATCATAGTAATAATACTCAAACCAAGTAAACTTTGTATAAGTCTCTCCAGACAACATTGGTTCAACCTTCCAATACAAATGCATTAGAAACCTGAAAAATCAAACAAGTACCTTTTAGTAAAAGTTCTAACTAGGGTAAGGTACTATTGCCCCATTTTCTTCATGAATATATATATATGTGTGTGTGTGTGTGTGTGTGTGTGTGTGTGTGTGTGTGTGTTGGGAGGGGGGGGGAGGGGTTGAAAAGTTTAATACTATTTTTAATGATTCATTTCCTTGTATTGAGAATAGGGTCTGAATTTTGTATGCTGGTTCAATTTCCATTTCAGTTGCAATTTCTATCTAAGAAAAATTACTAAACAGATTTTGACAAAAACAAAGGGGTCTTGAACTATATACCAAGAGAAAGGAGTATCTGAAAACTCTAAGCTTTCTACTTTGCTCTGTTTTAAACTTGATTCAAGCTTTCTCTGCTTCAATTTAACAAACCTAAACTGAAAATCCCAAAAGCACTAGAACAACTATAGAGAGAAGAGGGTGAGAAAAACCCAAAAATAAAGAAAATGAATTTAGGATGGAACCTAGGTTCTTAAATTACATGTCTGATATATCATATGCCTTGTCCAAATTATATCTAAAAAATGCTAACTGGACTTACATGTAGAAGAGCATTTGCAATCATAGGCTTCAATACATTAAGCTCAAAAATGGAAATTTCATCCACCCATTGTAGTGACAGCATGGTTTCTCACTACTAGGTTCTCCAATTAATGTCTATCATTGAAGTAAACTAGAATAAGACAGTAAACCTTACCTGAGTGCAAACCATAGTAAAGGCCTCACATTGATTAGGGTTCACTTTCCCCTCAAATAGAGTGCTCAAACAAAATAAGATTTATCAGGTAAAGGAATAGGACTTCAATCCTGAAGTAGTGTGCAAACTATTGTCTTAATCCAGCTTAACTTAAATTCTTTAGATTCTAAATTCTCTATCCACAATACTATTACAAAGTTTACTTATCTTACGTCATCAACTAAAACTATACAGTCTACAAATAATACGATATCCTCTTGAATGTTCCTAATAGATTCATTTATAATTTATAACTAATGCAAAAAGATAAGGACTTAGTATTGATTTTTTATGTCAACAACTTTATTGCGTATTTTTTTTTTCTTTAAAAGGACTTTGAAGCCATTATCACTCATCCATTGACTTCATAAAAAGTTAAATATTCATTTAACAACACAAAACGTCATAATCAAACAGCATACTCATACAATTTGATAAGGTTTATAAGAGATCCCATTCTCTTCTACCAATCAAATCACACTAAAAACAAAATCCTAAAATTGACATCCTTATTGGATATTCAAAACACAAAAAAAGAAAAAGAAAAAGAAAAAAAACAGCCTAATTAGGTATCCAAAACACAAAGCAAAGCACTAATTCAACGTAAACAATAAACAAATCATCATAACCAACCACACACAAGCCTAATTTATATTAAATTGAAGAAAAGAAACATCAATGGAATGGCCAAAAACCTAATAGCCTAAATTGAAAGATACATATGCTGAGGCAATGTGTACTTTTCGAGAGATTGATTAAGAAGGCAAATGAGAAAGAGATGATGATGATCCTATTATTAGCTCTAATGAAAGATTCAGCAGTCTCATCAAAGACCTTGTGCAAAACGAGTGAGAGAGAAAAATCCATGAAACATAAGTCAACAAACCCTCTACTATTATTCCATCTTCTATTGATCTGTAAGAGCATCTCCAACGGTGGACCAAATTTTTCATCAAATTTGAGTAAAAAAAAGTCAATTTTCTCAATCTGATATGGCTTGCTCCAATGGTGAGCATCAAAAGGGGGAGGGTCGTCCGGTTGGTCAACCAGCCTGTCGACCGGTAAGGCCATAATTTTTATTTTTATTTTTATTTTTTTTTCCTCCCTTTTGTGCCCAATTCTTGTAAGCCTTATCTTCACTAAATAATAATAATAATAAGTGACCTTGTGGGAAGTAGACAACCACATTCCCTTTCTTGGGCAAAGTGCTGAGAGGGCCAGCACAGGCATGCCAAAGCTCCATGTAAATTGAAGAAGAAGCAAGTGAAGAAGATGAATTTGAAGAGGATGAGGAAGTTGAAGAAGACAAACAACAACCACCAACCCATCCACCACCACCACCACCCTTCTCACAGTCACCATTGCCACATGCATTCTTCTCCACCTCAATCACGGCATGGTTTAGATCAATTTCCATGAAATCCCCAGAGCTTGCCACTCACAATACCAGTACAACAAACTACCCAACAGGGGAGGAAAAAAAGAAAAAAGAAAAAAATAAGCAAATTAAAGTTGGGAAGAGGGCAATCAAGTGGCTACTGAAGAGTACCCACAAAGCAAAAAGAAGAAAAAAATAGAAAATGGGAAATTGAGTCAAATCATAGCAAAAATTGCACACACACACACACATATATAGATATTAAAAGAGGGTGTTCACAAAGAAGGAACATGAGAGAAACTGAATAGAAAACAAAGAGAGAGTCATGTTTGAAGGGATATTACACAGGAGAAAAGGAAGGCTAAAAGATGAGAAGAAAAGTGAAGGTATCAAATAATAATAAGAAATTCAAAGTTGGCCAGAATTGAGGAATCGGTCGACCGGTTGGTCAACCGGCTAGTTGACCAGTTGGTCTCCCCCCAACGGTCACGCACAGTAAAATGGTGAAACCTGGAACCTGTTCTCACTTTGATGAATTTTTTGCTCCATTCTCATTTTGATTCCAATTTGCTGAAACCATTGGAGCACCAAAAAGTGACCTTTTCACCAAAATTCAAATCTAATGCCAAGTTTGATGAAACGTTGGAGATGGTCTAAGACCATCTCCAACGGTGAACCAAAATTTTCACCAAATTTGAGTAAAAAAAAGCTAATTTTCTCAATCTGATATTTCTTCCTCCAACCATGCATCAAAAGGAGAGGGTCGACTGGTAAGGCAAACAAATTTTTTTTTTTTACCTGTTTGAACCTTTTTGACCGGTTTGAACCTACCTATTTGAAAGGGAACCGGTCGACCAGTTGGTCAACCGGCTGGTTGACTGGTTGGTCTTCCCCAACGGTCACGCACAGTAAAGTAGTGAAATCTGTACCCTGTTCTCACTTTGATGAATTTTTTGGTGAATTCTCATTTTGATACCAATTTGCTGAAACCATTGGAGCACCAAAAAGTGACTTTTTCACCAAAATTTAAATCTAATGCCAGGTTTGGTTCACCGTTGGAAATGCTCTACGACCATCTCCAATGGTGAACAAAATTTTTCACCAAATTTGAGTAAAAAAAAGCTAATTTTCTCAATCTGATATTTCTTCCTCCAATTGTGCATCAAAAAGAGAGGGTCGACTGGCCAGTCGACCAGTAAGGCAAACAATATTTTTTTTTTTTACCTGTTTGAACCTTTTTGACCAGTTTAAACCTACCTATTTGAAAGGGAACCGGTCGACCGGTTGGTCAACCGGCTGGTTGACCAGTTGGTCTTCCCCAACGGTCACACACAATAAAGTAGTGAAATCTGTACCCTGTTCTCACTTTGATGAATTTTTTGGTGAATTCTCATTTTGATACCAATTTGCTGAAACCATTGGAGCTTCAAAAAGTGACTTTTTCACCAAAATTTAAATTTGATGCCAGGTTTGGTTCACTGTTGGAGATGCTCTAAGACCATCTCTAACGGTGAACCAAATTTTTCACCAAATTTGAGTTAAAAAAAGCTAATTTTCTCAATCTGATATTTCTTCCTCCAACCGTGCATTAAAAGGGGAAGGTCGACTAGCCAGTCGACCGGTAAGGCAAACAATTTTTTTTTTTTTTTTACCTATTTGAATCTTTTTGACCGATTTGAACCTACCTATTTGAAAGGGAACCGGTCGACCGGTTGGTCAACCGGCTGGTTGACCGGTTGGTCTCCTCCAACGGTCACGCATAATAAAGCAGTGAAATCTGTACTCTGTTCTCACTTTGATGAATTTTTTGGTGAATTCTTATTTTGATACCAATTTGCTGAAACCATTGGAGCTCAAAAAAGTGACTTTTTCACCAAAATTTAAATATGATGCCAGGTTTGGTTCACCGTTGGAGATGCTCTAAGACCATCTCCAACGGTGAACCAAAATTTTCACCAAATTTTAGTAAAAAAAAAGCTAATTTTCTCAATCTGATATTTCTTCCTCTAACCGTGCATCAAAATGGGAGGGTCGACCGGCCGATCGACCGGTAAGGCAAACAATTTTTTTTTTTTTTTTACCTGTTTGAACCTTTTTGACCGGTTTGAACCTACCTATTTGAAAGGGAACCGGTCGACCGGTTGGTCAACCGGCTGGTCGACCGGTTGGTCTCCTCCAACGGTCACGCACAGTAAAGTAGTGAAATATGTACCCTGTTCTCACTTTGATGAATTTTTTGGTGAATTCTCATTTTGATACCAATTTGCTGAAACAAAAAGTGACTTTTTCACCAAAATTTAAATCTGATGCCAGGTTTGGTTCACCGTTGGAGATGCTCTAACATACTCAAAAATCCCCAAATTTATCAAATTAAAATCAATAGTGACTTAATGTTTAACACAAAAACACACACTCACACTCACACATACATATATATATATACACATTTCGAGAGTAGAGATTTGAAGCAAAATTGCAAACTAGAGAAATATGAGATTGTCGGAGTCGAAGAGTTCAAGATCTTGAGGAAGACGGCTACTTCAATTCTTGCTCGGACCTCAATAGAATAAATTCAATTTCAAACATTGATATTCACAGCATATACATAATATATGTGTAGTAGAGGTGCTGATCTGAAAAGATCATAAGGAGAGAGAACACGAGATTGAGGGAGAGAGAAAGAAAGAGAGAGAGAGAGAGAGAGAGAGAGAGAACAATCAGGGGCTAGGGCAAATATAAAGAAAATAGGAAAATAAATAGAAGAAAATAAGGGATAAATTGGTTATTTGCGACGGCTAATCAGGTGGTCGCAAATTATATGGAAGCAAAAAGTCATTTTTCTAGTAGTATAAATCTAATTTAAGCGATGTATTTTTTTGTCTATGAGGTATTATCTTTTTGGTTTTTACTATGCAACTTACAATGAGATTTGGGATTGTGCATTGGTTGTAAACCTATGCAGATTAATTTCTCATATACTTGTTGATTTGGTTGTATTTGTTATGAATTACGTTTGGATTACGGGTAGTTTATGTACTATCTAAGTCTTAGGATATTAATATGATTGAATTTTAAAGCAATAGCTTGTTATATTATAATTTATTTATTTATTTTTATTATTATTACATATTGTTAATCTATGGTACAATGCTTAAAAGACTATTAGACCATGTTTATTATCCCTCATGAGTGGTAGGATTGGAGTGATAATGAGGTTAGATCTGTGAAAATATGGTTGGTTGAGGAAATTGATAAGTTGATTATTAGTCTAGCCGAATTGATAACCCCCCTATGAAACCGGATTAACAAAGTTGGAGGAGGCATGAGATTGAAAAAATAGTGAGCACATTAAATGCTATATTTATTATTTTATTTATTATTTATTATTTTTTACTCAAGTGCAACTTGTTATTTGTAAAATAAAAATTATATTTGTTTTAGAATTTTTTTAATACATTTTTTTTATATATAAAAATAATTTAACAATCTCATCACTAATCATCACTCGCACTATCATTAAAATAAACACACTTTTACTTAATCTTCTCACTAACAATCTCCATATTAACAATTTTTTTACTAATAATCTGCCAAACAAACGTGGCCTTAGAATCAACTCATTACTGAAATTGCTTCATTATTGTATACATATAAGTTGTTTGATGAAATACTTATATAAGCCGTCCTTTTGGAGCTAGAATTATTGGCCGTGTGGTGATTTAAAATTAGGTGGAATAGCTATTAGTGTGTTTAGTTTGAGTTTTTTTGATTAAGTTTTTTGAAAATTGATTTTTTTTTGGTTTTCGTATTTTTGTTTTTAGTGAATATTTTTTAAATTTTAAACATTTTTTTTTACTTTTTTAGATGCACCTTACCTAGATGTATCTAAAAAGTAAAAAAATTATGAAAAAATATTTTAAAAAATTAATAAATACATAAAAATATAAAAAATGTACTAAATTCTTATATTTTTTTATATTTTTGGTATCTAGTGAATTTTTAAAAGATTTTTTTACAAATTTTTTTACTTTTTAGGTGTATTTATGTTAGGTCTGTCTAAAAAGTAAAAAAATTGCTTAAAATATTAAAAAAATTCAGTAAAAACAAAAAAATACGGAAAATAAGAAAGTAGAATTTTCTGAAAAATGTTTTTAAAAAAATGAAAACAAGCAAGGTGATTCATGAGACTCTGTACCGAAGTTGTAATTGTTGTCCATTCATACTACATCCTTTGTAATTTGCTAAACTAGCCTATAACCCGTGCTATGCATGGAATAATTATAGATATTTATATTTGTTTTAGATTTTTTTTAATATATAAATTATGTTTTTTAAGATTTTTTATAAAAATAATTTAACAATCTTATCACTAAACCATAATATATGAGAGAAGTTGAAAAGGGTACTGCAGTAACTATACACAGATTGTATCTATAATTATTTGTATAAGGAGATTTTAAATGCTGATCAGGGGATTTTGACCAAATCAATAAATGCAGGTATGTGGAAAGACATGTGGATTGAAAAAAGTTAATAAATGCTGATTAGGAAATTTTTTATGCTAATCTTTAATGCATTAAAGTTTAATTATGAGGGAGTTTTGACCAAATCTCCCAAAAGGCATGGGGATTGGGAGAAATTAACAAATGCTGAGTTTTTTTTTTTTTTTTTATAGATCAAAAAATTAGAAAATTAGGATTAGGATATTGGAGCCGCCATAAGGTTTGTAGGTTAAAAACCCCATTTTCCTTAGATAATTGTGTTTACAATTATCTATATATGTGAATTGTAATTTTTAAATGTTTTTTTTAAATGTCTTCTTTTTTTCCTTTTTTATATTATATTAAAGTTTAATATTTTGATAATAATCATATGTGTTAGACTTTTTAAGAAATTAAATGTCTTTTTTTTTATTATTATTTATATTAAAGTTTAATATTTTGATAATAATCATATGTGTTGGACTTTTCAAGAATTTTTTTTTATGCTTGTTCTTAATGCAATAAAGTGTTATTATGAGGGATAATAATCATATGTGTTGGGACTTTTTAAGGAACTCATGTGTTGGATTTTAAAGAATTTTTTTTATGTTTGTTCTTAATGCATTAAAGTGTTATTATGAGGGTAAGACTTGGGAGTTAGGAGAAGTTAATAAATGCTAAGTTTTTTTTTTTTTTTAAATCAAAAAATTAGAAAATTTAGATTAGGAGATTGGAGCTCCCACAAGGCTTGGGGTTAAAAATCCCCTTTTACTTAATATATAGTATAAATTTGAATAAATATGAAACTAATTATTAAAGTGCAACATTTTTTATTTTTCCCCCCTTCCAAATACAATCTAAGAGACTAATTAGCACAAAAGTACTAAAAATTAATGGTGAAATTTTTAGGAAATGTAGGCCCTGTTTGGTAGAGTTGTGGGAAACTGCTTATAGCTTATGCCCAAACAGCTTATAGTTTATAACTTTCAGCTTAAGCTGATTTCCAGCTTATTCTTAAAGCATCTTCTGCCCCACTCAAAGAATAAGCTGATTTCTGACTTCTACAAAGCTATAAGCTATAAGCATAAGCTAAACCAAACATATCAAAACAGCTTAAATTAAACTGAAAGCTGAAAATAAGCAATAACAAACAGGGCCGTAGTCATGCACTCTCCCTTTATCTTGAGAAAAATTATAAATTTTTACGGTCTTAATTACGGACAATTGTGTAGTTACAACGGAGAGAATAGTAAGAAAAGTTCCAGTTATGAATTACTATAATTATGTCATAAATATTAAAAAGTTATAAATCATTGTGGTTTATTATGAAATAGAAAATGTTAAGTTTTAAGTTTTCTATCAGACAGAGGATGAAAATTGAAATGTTATTATCCTATTTTTCATTGTAACCTTTGACCAACGTGGCAGCATGACATCCTGCAGGCGGGAAAATACTAACCCTAAACATTTTCCCAGAGACTTTCCCGCTAAAACTAGAAAGTGATCGCCTCGCCACCATTTTTTTTTTAATTTTCGAACGTCTCTGGCAAACCCTCGACGCAACGAACTTCATCCTTCACTTGTCCTTGCGAATTCAAACACGTCGTAAGCATCATTCTTCAATTCTTCGATAATCCACTCTGTTTATATATATATATACGTATATGTATTTTGTTGTTTGTTTGCCGAGAAAGTGAAATTGAAGTACTGAAGACTGTCTTTTTGATTTGGGGAAAAAGTTTAGAACTCAAAAATGCCTAGAGAAGAATCTGAGAATGGTAGAGATGACATGTTAATTGACGGATGTGAGTCTGAACAGCCTCGAGGAAACTCTGTTCCGGATGGGTTCAATACAAATTACCTCAAAGTTTACTATGGTAATTGCTTCTCCATTTCGATTATGAACTGTTTGGTCAATTTGGGTTTTAATATATCAGCAGATTTATCCTGATTGAGACTTAATTAGCTTGCCATTGATTCTTAATTAAATTTATTTGATGAAATAAAGAATTGGGTAATACTGAAACTGGTTTACTGAATAACTTTATAATTGTGTTGATCTCTTGGTTGGCTATTTCATGAGATGTTTGGTTTGGGATCATATATTTGGTAGTAGATGTGAAGTTTTTGTAGCTCTATCAAATGTAAAATTATGCCTAATGTTGGGGTTTATGGAGCCTGATAGTACTGAACATGGGGCCCTGGGGTTCGGGGGGACCTGCCCCAAGGGTAGGGGGTATCGATTTTTTCTGAGCTTCCGGATGGTAATCCTGAAGTGCGGGTTTGAATCCCGCTCGTGAGCACATGCAAGAAAGTTGTGAGCTGAGAATTAAACAAAAAAAAAGAGCAAAAATGTTTGAGACCTCCTTTCCCTCCTATTGGCCGGTTTTTCTTTTCTATTTTTTTTCTTTTCCTTCTCCTCCAATCACCACCCGCCACGTGTGTGGGGGGGGGTGATTGGAGGGGGTCTCTATCAATGCTCAAAAAAAGAGTAAGCGTCTAGTTTTCCAGCTCCGAAATATAGGTCTGATTAGAAAATGAGTACTAAGGGTGGCTTGGTAATTGTTGATGTAACCCTAGCCTATATAAGGTGTTGCTTTTTGTAGTAGTTGATTGTACTCTCGTTTCATTCTTTTTGATATAGTGAAACTGGTATAAGCTGTGGACATAGGCAATCTTGCCGAACCACGTAAATCTGTGTCATTTCTTGTGTGAGATTTTTCATTTTCTTCTTGCTATTGTTTGTGTGTTTGGTTATTTCTTAACGCCCAATTCTATTTGTGTGAGTCTATGATTAATATACTGATGATTACTCACGACGGGCTTGATGTTAAATGTTTGCTAATTTATTGTCATCTCTTGTAAAAGGTTTAATTTTTATTTATGGCAGGGAAGCTTTTTCCACATCATGATATATTTAAGTGGATGTCTTATGGAAATGGTAATCCAAATTCCCTGTTCAGCCCCTTCTCTCTCTCCCTCCCTCTCTTTTACTTATGTTTTGTTGATATTATTATGTTTTACAACCATATGTCTATAGATGGAAAGCATCCTGCATGTGACCGGTCATACTTTGGACGGAGAGAGTTCTCTTTCACATTGGATAATGACATATATCTGCGATTTCAGTCTTTCAACAGTGCATCTGAACTGGAAAATTCCATCAACGAGAAGTGTCCAGTTAAAATAGATATTGGGCCCGTATACAATGTGGATGTAAGATTTGTATACTTCATTTTTGCACCAGCTAAAGCTTAATTCAGTTTGTCAGATGATTTTAATGCTGTTTATAAGGTTCCTAGGTTAAGTGTAGATGATCAATAACTTTAAATGTATCCCTTTGCTACTTCACATACTTCATTTTAATCTTTTAAGTGATTCCATATTGCATGCTGTCACTAGTGTGTGTTGCAATTTATAATACGAGATTCTTATTTTTCCTGTTCCTTAATTTAGAGTTCTTCACCGTGCTTGCTAAAACTTTTTGTTGATTGCTTGTTTTTGTGTTTCACAGCCTGCAAAGAGGCATGCCTATGCACAAGCTGGTGATAATGGTTTTGCTCCAGTGGAGAGGGAACTTATTTTTGATGTAGTAAGTTAACCAGTTTCTGAAAAGTTGCAACCTAATTAATTGTGAATATTACATCTCGGTCTGTGACAAGCTTATGGTACATTTTCCACCCAGGATATAACAGATTATGATGATGTTAGATATTGCTGCTCAGGCGCTGATGTTTGCTTGGATTGCTGGCCACTAATGACGGTTGCTGTTAAAGTGATTGATACTACTCTCAGAGGTTGGATTATTGTGCATTTTTATTCCATATTTTCATACAAAGGTTTAGCAGGGTTGCATGTCTGTAAGATCTAAATACCACTACAAAAACACTGTAACAGTCATGATAAGTGACAAAGCACTTGTGACTTTTATGTTGCACAGATAAATTACTGTAAAGTAGCTGTCATTTGAAACAGAAATCATCAATGGAAGCCGTTAACTTGTTATCTTACGCTGCTAATGGTGTTACTTTCTGCTAGATGAATATTTAGTTCTCTCTTTTCTGTATAGGATAACACAAGTACAGTGAACTGTTTTTAAGAAGTACATAGTATATATGCTTTGTATTTCTCTTTTACGCCTCCATGGCTCATATATCGTACTGCATTTGGTGTTGGAATTGATCTTATGCTATTTGAGTTTACATTCTTTTACACGGGTTTTATTGTATTTTTACTTGTGAGAAACTTCTACATGGAGGAAACATGTTCCTTGCGACATTCCTCCTGATGATCAATATTTGACATTTTTGTCTTTTTAATTGATTAAATCATATTACCATAAATATATCTTGTGCTGCAAACTTTTTCTTTTGGAAAACTGTTGTAGATTGGGGATTGTAGTGTTAGCTTTTTTATATTCATGTGTATGTACCTGTTAGTTATTTATTATGAGCTCAATTGTTTGCTAAGATTACAATTCTCACTAATATCTAATGCAGATGACTTTGGCTTCAATCACGTTCTGTGGGTGTACAGTGGCCGACGTGGTGTCCATTGCTGGGTTTGTGATGAGAAGGCCAGAAGGTAAATGCCTCAAATAGTTTGGAAAGTGAAAGTTCCATTCATTTTGTTGCTATTTGTGTTATCATTTTTCAAGGTTTAAAATCTACTGCCGTAATCCCCAGGTTGAATAATGAGCAGAGGGCGGCTATTGCCGATTATTTCCGTGTATATAAGGTTGCTTGCTACTGTTTCTGAATTCAATAAGGTTTTCAGCAAATTGTCTGTAGCATGAGGTTTAATGGAAATATATCTTTGACACTTTTGTTCAGGGCAATGAGAATAGTCATAAAAAGGTTTCTCTGACAGGTCATGCACTTCATCCTTTCCTTGCGTAAGTGGTTAATTTATATCATTGATCTTCTCTCTCTGTATTTGTCTATTATTATATTCACCAAATTTCATTCAATCGTTGCAGAAGATCATACACTGAGGTTTTGCAAGGTTTCTTTGAGGAGAAATTGCTATCTAGTCAAAATTTGTTTTCAAATGAGGAGAGATTTGAAAAGATCCTGGAGATGATTCCTGATGAATGTACACATTTGATTTGTATCAATTTTTGTCTCTGTTCTTTTTCTCAAATAATACACAGTTCTGTCATTTCCTGCAAACATTGTATGCATAATTAGAAGTAATCTTTGCAGCTATTACTTCGGAACTTCGGGGAAAGTGGCAGGAAAGCAGGCGTTCCTCCATTTCAAAAGAAGACATTAATGTTGTTCGATGGGGGCAACTAAAACAGATGCTGCAATCTGGGAAACAGAAGGTGCAAAACTACTTTCATAATATAAACATCTTATCTTAAAAATGGCTGACTTTGTGGTGGACTGTGTTATTTTAAATTGATCGGCCTAGACTAGACTAGACCAATGCTGATCCATTTTGTTGCTTGTGTATCTCTTTCTATGACATTGATCGGCCTATACATTAATGTTTTGTGCCTTTTCTAAGCAAGACTTATATATAGATTTTGCATTCCATCTCTCAAGTTTCAAGAGTTAGTTTGACAATGTATGTGTGCTGGGATGAGCATTATTGTCAAAGTTACAAACAGAACAATTTTGTTTGGCACCTTATCCTGTGCTTGTAATTTGTAAGAAAATTTTTGTTTCATCCATTTTCATATTCAGGGTCAGGGGCTTCGCCGGTGTGTTGAAGAGATTGTGTTCTCTTATGCTTATCCTAGACTTGATATGGAGGTTTGTAGAACATTTCCATCTTCCTCATGCTCTTTATGGTCATCCACTGTGTGTTAGTTTAGTAAGAAGTGTGTACTCCATAGGAGTTTAATTCTATTCTTTGTACATCTATAGTGTGTACTTTACATGGAACTTATTTGGATATATTTCAGGTTTCAAAACATATGAACCATTTGTTGAAGGCACCATTCTGCATACACCCCAAAACAGGTTGGTATCTATTACTTGCGATAGGAATAGCCAGGAAATTGGAAAGTATTCCCTTGCTATTTGATATAATGCTTGAGAATAGCAAAAACACTGAAAGTTGTTTAAAGATGAGAATTTTAGTATTATTTTCTATTTTTCTTGTTTAGGAACAGGCTATTTTAGTAACTTTTTGACTTTTTCGCTAAAATATGAGGTAAAAAAAACTACTATGTTTGGAATGACTTTTTAGTTTTTTATGAAAAGATGTACAAAAAGTAGAGAGAAAAATGAATCTTTGACTTTTTGGTATAGGTTATAGACTTTTTGATTTTTTTTTAGTGACTTTTTAACTTTTTAGTTAAAACACTCGCATAGTATACTTTTTAGCAATTGAGGGGTTCGTAGTATTAGCATTATATATCTTCGTTGCCATTAATTTCCTTATCTTTTTTCCAGGTCGTGTATGTATTCCTATAGATCCAAATCATTGTGAAGAATTTGATCCTACAACTGTACCAACCCTTTCCAAGGTATGCATGTACCAAATATGATACGCCAATCAAATGCTTACAACACAAGATTCAGTAGTTTTCTACTCACCTCACCTCCAAGTGAAAAGATGTTGATAAAGGATGAATACATCCTGGTTTGGTTTTAATTCAGTTTTTTATTTTATTTTATTTTTTTTATACCCATTAATTCCTGCTTGATTTTGTCAAATATGCAGCTTTTGGGCGAGCTTAACATGGGAGGTGTGAAGGCAGATGGTGGTGACGGTACTTCAACTTAAATTCAGATATAATCAGTTTTTTATACCCGTTAACAGAAGCAATAATATTAATATATTTTTTGGTTTAATGATGAACAGAATGGGATAAAACGTCTCTTGGAAAATCAGTCAGATATTTCAGGTCATCTTTTTTGCAGCCTCTGCTAAAGTCATGCAAGGTATGTCTCATTTATTTATATCCCAAACTATATTTCATGTTTAATAATTTTTTTCCACAAATTTTATCTTCTTTTTTTTTTACTTTAAACAAAGAGTGGTTTAAAGGAGAAAGCAACAGCATTGAAACAAGCTATTTACGATATATTGCAGGAGGAGATAGAAAGTTCCTACAGTGCAAAACTTCAGGAGTCAAAAAATTCACTGAGCTGGTAGTCTTTTCTGAGCTTTTGGCTTTCTAGGATTGTGCCGTAAGATGTAAGTGAAAATTATGTAATGTAGTCTTACTCTATTTTTATGTTGTGAAATTGTCTCGAAGAATCCAGTAGAATTAAAAAGAACATTGACAGTCGAGTAAATTATCATGATGTCAAACCATTACAGTTTCCCTCTCTATTTGTTGATCTTGGTCTTTTATTTATTTATTTTTTGTGGATAAATCTAGAACTGACCACTTTTGAGATTGAAAGAAATGATTTGGTTAAATGTTTAGCAGAATTGGAATGGATTGAAAGTAACCAAATAGTGTCTGTTGTGTTGAGAGTTGAACATTGCCTTCACTTGTACATTGCTTTCCATCTCAGTCCTAGTCAAACCACTGTACTCTGCCAGTCATGGATTTTATGCTTCTTTAATGGGCCTCATCGGCCTCACCCACCATGGGGTTCATCTATCCCATCATTTTTAATTCAAAAAGGCTAAATTTTGACATTTTTTGTCATAACTTAAAAAATTAAAAAGCAAAAATGATCCGTTGCTCGAAATTGGTCCAAATACTCAAAACGACGTCGTTTTTGGTTTTTTTTTTTTTTTTTTTCCTTTTCTTTCTTTCTGTGCGTTCAAATACAAAGGGAAGAGACGAGGGGAGAGAGACAGAGAAGAGAGAAGAGAAGAGGTAGAGAGAAAAGGAGTGATGGCAGGGAATTTTTCTCAATTTGAGGATGAAAGGGAATTTTTTTTTTTTGTTGATGAGGATAATGATGATGTTGAAGATGATGATGATGTTCAAAATCTGAAGATGAAGGGAAAAAAAAAAAAAAAATTTGTTGATGAAGATATTGATAATGTTGATTTGGATTGAAAATGAAGGGAAAAAAAAAAATTTGTTGATAAAGATGTTGATGATATTGATCTGGATTTGCAGACTTAGATCTTGTTGATGTTGATGAAAAAAAAAAAATTTGTTGATGTTGATCAACAAATTTTTTTTTTTTTTTTTTTTGATGTTGATGAACCCAGCAGTGTAGAAGACCCAGCTCCTTCTTCTTCTTCTCTTCTTCAAAAATTTCTTCTTCTTCATCTTCAGAAAAACGCGAAGGGGAAAAAAAAAGAACATCAAAACGACATCGTTTTGGTGTCGAGCCACTCTCGAGCCACTCTTTCGAGCTACGAATCAGAACTGATCAAAAAGTTACTATCTTATTTAAATTACATCATCTTATTTAAATCACATCACCTCTTTACTATATCATTTCAAACCCAACTTATATTCAATCTATATTTCATAAAAAATTAAAAAATATATTTATTTAAATCATTCCAAACTACCCTTCTCTATGCGCACAAAAAAGGTACATTAGAATGTGTTAACTGTGAAGTGGAAAAGGTGCATTAGAACGTGTTAACTGTGGAGTGCTTACGTGTTAGCCAAATATCACAAAATTTTGTAACCGATGTCAATTTTGGATCATAATTATGTATGTGATACCCAAAATTGCTCTACAAGCCTAGCAATTGCTGCACATCTTGATAGCAGCCAGATCTAATCCTAAATAATAATGTATGATGTAACTTGGCAAGAGGGTTATAGCTTGTTTGGTTGCACCTATTCCATCAAATCAAATTAAAGGATCGTGCAAACAAAGTGCATTCTATGTATTAGCCCTATGTGGTAGGGTTTATTCCTAACTTATTTCAGTTTTTAGTTTAATTTAAACTATTTTAATGTGTTTGGTTCAGTTTAACAATACAGATTATAACTTTTTGTAAGTCAAAAATTAACTTATTCTTTGAGTAGAGGATGAAAAGCTTAATTTATAAGTCAAAAATCAACTTAAGCGCGCAGCTGAGATATGAGGGGTAAAATGACTAAAATGCCCCTTATAATTTCAAATTATTACAAGTGTGCCATGTATATAAACCAAAATACACTCATTTTTTGTCCCTCACACGAGCCAAAGAGGCTATTTCTGGCGAAGGGGATTTTCGGCGACGGGGTGATTTCTGGTTCTCTCTCTTTCTCTCACAAACCAGAAGGGCAAATCCCTAGCTCGCCATCGATGAACCAGAGCACGCCATCGACAGCGTGACAATTGAACGGTGACAAACCAGAGCTTGTGATCGACAACCCTAACCACACCCATCGCAATCGTAGTAGATCTCTCTCTGGCGTTGCGATCTGAAACCCTAGCGCCTCGTCCTCTGTCGCAATCAATCGCAACAGATCCCTTCCATGCCGTCGCGATCTCAAATCCTAGCGTCCCGTCGCCACTATGCCCACTGCCGGGGCTGCTGGAGAAGAAGGGTTGTCAGTGTTTTTTTAATAATAATAATAAATTTTATATTAATTAATACTAAAAATTGTTTTTTTTATTAAGCCATTAATGAAATAAATTTAATATTAATTTACACTAATTAATAATTTTAGTATTAATTGATACTAATTAAGCCATTAATTGATAATAAATTAAATTATAAAATATTAATAAATTGGTATATTTTGTAACAATTTTGTAATAATAAATTAAAAAAATATTAATTGGTATTTGTAACAATTTTTAATAAATTAAAAAAATATCAATTAATATTCATGTATTTATAAACTAAAATGAATATAATTTGAAACTAATTAAGCCATTACATTTTAGTATTAATTGAGACTAATTAAGCCATTTCATTTTTAGTATTATTAAAAGAAACAAGGAAATGTATCAATTTTTAAGAAAATAAAATTATTGAGAAAAAAAATTAAGCCATTAATAATAAAAGAAAAAAAAATGTATCAATTTTTAATTGAAAAAAAAATTACATTTTTATATCATTGAGACTAATTAAGAAAAGAAAAAATAATAATAAGTATTAATATTAATATTAATTGATACTAATTATTAATATTAATTAAAAAAAGAAAGAAACAAGGAAAAAAGAAGAAGAAAATATATCAATTAAGAAAAGAAAAAATAAATAAAAGAAACAAGGAAAAAAATATTAATATTAATTGATACTAATTAATAATTTTAGTATTAATTGAGACTAATTACGGCCAAGTTTGGCATACACGAAATAATCCATCTTTTTATCTTTTTTCCATCACATCACCTCTCTACTTTTCTGCACATCTTTTCATAAAAAGACAAAAATGCACTTATTTAAGTCATCCCAAATAACCCCTAAGCCATTACATTTTTATCAAATGTATTAATTTTTATATAAATTGATACTAATTAATACTAATTATGTTAATTGAAAAAAAAAATGACAAAATTATCATTTTTATATCATATAAGGGCAAAAAGGATAATTACATAAAAAAATATATATATATTTTACAGCTTATCTATCAAATACTACTCCGCTGCTTAAATCTATAATCTCACAGTTGTACCAAACAGATTAATAATTTATATTTACAGGTATAAGATATAATCTATTAAGTTATAATTTATAATCACTTTTTCACAACTTTATCAAACGGGCATTGGGCCATTCATAGGCGAAGATTGAAAGGGGCATCACAGACTTTTCAAAGACATGAGAGAGAGAGAGAGAGAGAGAGAGAGAGAGAGAGAGAGAGAACTCCTCACACAGCCCTGTTTTCTTAAATTTTCTACTTAATTTTATATGTTCTTAGAGCCTATCCAAAATGACGCCACAGTTTTATAGTGACAATTATGACAGTTCTGAGAAGCGAGAATTGTTTGACCGTTAAACAAAGAGAGAAACCATGGTTAAGACATGGAAGAGTTTCTAAATAGATGCATCTTTAAATAACTGAAATCCTTGGTTAAGACTTCAAGTGGGTTCGGTTAAATTGAGAGGTTATTCAATTTAAATTGTGCAATTTAAGTCCAATCGAAGTTATGCAAAAGATCTACTCAGATTCATATTGTTACTTGAGATTGTCTGTTCAAGTCCGACTCGAATTAAATCTGAATTGTTCGAGTTGCTTGAATTGTAAATGATTTTTTTTTTTTTTTTTTTGCAACTACATTATTAAATTATTAAAATTTGACTCAATTTACATTTTTTTTTAATGTAGAAAATCATTAATATCATCAAAACAAATAATTTATATAATATAAGAGAGATGTCATTATAGTAGTCTTTACAATTTATAAGTGAAAATAAGAAATAAAAAAAAAAAAGAGTAAGATTTTATATTATTTGTATATATATACTATAAATGGGGCACCCTTTCATAAATCTTTTTTCACCTACTTATGTTCTATTTAGTTCATATTATTTTTTTATATTCCAATAAGTCCTATGGATGACATAGTTACCAAAATACCCTTGATGATATTCACATTTACAGTGTAAATGTTCCGTGATGTGAATGTTCACACCATCAATGTTAATGTTCACATCGTCAATGTGATTGTTCACACTATCAATATAAATGTTAACATGTCAATGTGAATATTCACATTGTAAAATACGAATGTTCACATCACCAAATTGCTAATCGTTCAAAAAATATTTGTAAGGGTAGAAATATCTATAAAATACCTTGAATATGAGAATTAGAATTTGGTAAATCAAATGTCCAAATAATAGGACTTATTAGAATATAAGAATATTTTATGGACTAATCGGGATACAAACACATGAAAAAGAATTTTTTAATCAATTTCCCATATTAAATATGATTTAATAATCTAAATAAGTTTAAGATCATGTAATGGCTAATAATTTGTATGTATATTTAATATTTTTATATATTTATATATGTATAATTCAGGTATCGGATTACTCTGGTTGTTTGACGTCTTTGTCCAAGTCCATCCAAATTTAATTTAGGCTTCTGAATTTTTGTCGAAACCCATATCAAATTTAAAGATATCTTATTCATGCCCTAAAAAAATTCAGGCTGTGTTCGAATTGCTCAGATTGAACCCGCCTAAATTACACTGTTAGGGATTGTTTGGAATGTCCTAAATAAGTACAATTTTTGAATTTTTAGACTAAAAAGTTGAGGAAGAAAATATAGTTGTTTGGGTTAATTTTTTGAATTTTTATGAAAAAATGTGTATTAAAAAATTATATGAATTAGTGTGTAAAAATTAAGATTGGAAATTATGCAGCTATACTTTTTGACTTTTAGTGAATAATAATAACATTTTAATTTTTTAAAGTAATTTTTTTACTTTTTAACTTTTTAACCACGTACCAAACTTGGCCTGAGTTAAGACATGGAACAGTTTCTAAATATGTTCACTATTTTCATCAGAACAGCTAATCTCAAGATAAGTCATCATGACTACTACAACCAAACATAGCCACCACAAAGTACTCAAATTTCACATAAACTGCATAAAACAAGAACAACAAAGCATACCCAAAATTACCATTTACAATAACCAGAGCCTAACATGATGCTACTGACAACTTAAGAACTTATCATAGTGTTTTGGATTAAGAATTTGAATAGAGCTTTGTAGAAAAAGAGAGGGAAAAAAAATCAACTATTTCCCACAAATCTCTGTTTAAATATTTAATCCAAACACAGTCTACGAAATAGAATGCCATATCCAAACAGAGTCTACGAAATAGAATGCTACGCTAAAGAGCGAGAACTTCCCAAATCAACTCCGGATCAAAAGACGGCATGCGCTCGAGCGAACAGTGTTCGAACTCTGATTCCTGAGCCACAGCTACCGGACACTCGCCGGAAACAGAGGCCAGCGAATTCTCCCCCTTCCAAACCACATCTTCCGAAATGGTCGGCGATACCACCATTTCATTACTCCAACTCTGACTACCAACCACCGGAGACGACAACGATGACAACGGAGAAGAATCAATCTTCATTACTTTCTCACAAACCCCAATTTTCTTCTCACTCTTCTTAGTCTTCTCTCTCCTCACTTTTTGGCAAATTGCTTGAATCTTGGCATCAACTGCACGCTTCAGAGCATTCAGTCTTGAACAATCTCCGAATCCCAACTTCGTCACATCGTGAAGATTCGGGAAATTCAAGCGCGCGTATTCACCGCGCAGCTTATACGCTGCGCGGTCATAGGCGTAGGCTGCAGCCTCGGCAGTGTCGTAAGTTCCCAACCAAACTCTTACTCTGTTCCGAGGAAGTCTAATCTCAGCTACCCATTTGCCCCAATGTCTCTGTCTCACTCCTCTGTACAGCTTTTGCTTCCCTGGACTCGTGTTATTGGCTCTATGTACAGAGTTTTGAATTGGGTTTGTGAGGGAAAGTTGTGAAATTGAGAAATTTTTTCTGTTTTCTTCAGAGAATTTTTTAAGTAAATCTCTTTGTTGAAGATAAACAGAGGAGCCTAAGGGCTCAAGAACAGGGTTGGTGATTGGAGTTGATTGGGGAGAGTAAGAGAAGATTGAATCAATGGTGTTGGTGGTGCCACCTGTTAATATCAGCTCTGATAATGAAGATCGAATACCGGCATCGCTGGAGAATGTGAACGGGACGTTGTGTTGCATCCTGGGAATGTTTCTGGGAAAGTTCTGATTGTCCGGGAAAATAGGAACAGGGGAAGAAAAACAGGGTAATGAAAAATTGGACCCTTTTTCGTTTTGAAAGTTGGAAATTTATGAGTGAATAGGTGGTGAAATTTGCTAAAAGTTCACTGATCCGAAGAAAAATTTGGAACAGAGAAGAATAATTGGAGAGAGATTGAGCTCAAAGATGGGAATTGTTGTTGGGTATGGAGATTAAGACTTGAATTTGAAACACAGAGGTAGTAGGAAGAACACAAAGCAACCATTGAAGAGAGAGAAGATTGAAGAAGCTCTTAGACGCAGAGAGTTGGTTTCAAATTTTTTATGTGTCTGGATTTGGTCCTTTCTTGGTGTATTTATAGTGCAGAGGAAAGGATTTTCCATGGACCCATAAGACTTTCTCTGTGCTCGAAAGTTTGTTTAATTTCATCATAATGTAATTAAGAAAAAGTATTTTGAAAATTATCAATAAAATGTGAAGATTAACGGATAATATAATTTTGAAAATAGTCCATTAGTTATTTTTTAGACGAATAAGATCCGATCAAGTAGTTTCTAATGTCTGATCGACCTAATTTTTAATGGAAAAAAGACAGGACCCCATTGGGAGAGACCCCATCGGGGGAGACCCCAGCACCCCAATGGGTGTTGATTGGTCAATGTTTTTTTTTATTATTATTAAATCACCAACCCTCACGTGTGTGTAGGGGGGAGAAGAGTGGGTCTCAATCAAAGTTCTTTTTAATGTGCATGATCTTTTTAAAAAGTTTTACAAAATAAATAATTTAAATTTTTGAAATGGGTTCAAAATGAATCCACATGTCAAAATGTCCAACTAGAAAGGATTCATTCTGAATTTGTAAAATATTTATAAAAGGGAAAAAGGAAATAGATTACCTTGTCTCTCTTTTTTATAAAAGGGATTGGGTGATAAACTTGTTACTGTCTAATTTGTCTGTCAAATAGACAAGAATTATATAGGTATTTTAAAAATTTCTTAATATTTTAAAATTTGTTTCTTTTACTATACTACTCTCATATTTATCAGTTCTCCTATTAAGCCATTATCACAGTGTATTTCAGAGTAAAATTTTACTCTGAAGGTACAATTTTACTCTGAATCAGAGTAAAGTTTACTATGATTCAAAGTAAAATTTTATATCGTTAAGCAAATCAACGTGTTTTTAACCAAAGTAAAATTTTACTGTTACAACAAATAAAATACATACTAAATGAATGAACTAGAGTCAAATTTTACTCTTAGATCTATTAACAAATAAAATAAAATAAAAAGGCAATTGAAAACAACAAGACGACATCTACAACTCAGATTGTTTTCTGGCTTTTGAGAGAGAGAGGTGAGGAAAAATAAAATAGAAAATAGAGAGATCTAAGAAAGAGGTGGATAAGGAGCTACAATTGGCTTTTCTTATCTCTATATCTCTTATCAACTTCATAAGAGAGTTCAAAACCCTAATCCTTCAATGATCGTCAATGTCTGTAGTCTATTAAAGCTCACAATGACGTCATTAACGTCGTTGGTAGCTGCGAACGACAACAGGAAGAGAGATGGAGAGGAGAGAGAGAAAGATAGAACAATCGCGATTTTCGAAGGTGGTGGTGGTGGTGGCGGCTGTGGTGGTGTGGTAGAGGAGCTAAGAAGAGTAGCACCGCGACAACGGATTGAGAGAGATCGATAGGTGACGGCAACGGAGGGAGTGAGACCAACGGACGGCGGCAACAGGGGGAGAGATCGACAGGTGGAGGTGAGCGACGAAGGCGATGGTGGAGCTATGACAGAAGGATGAGAAGATTTAGTTGAGAGTATAATAGTCTGATAAAATATGTAAATAATAAATTTTGTCATTTATACAAGATTTAATAATTATGAAGGGGTTTTGAAAGTATAATTTGTTTTTTAATCATTTTAACAATAAAAGGAAGGTAAGAGGGGTTTATAGCCAAATTTCTCTTGAAATAGTCTCTCCCTACACTTGCAAATTATGCATTACAAATAATTACCACATTACATGTATTGTTTCCTCAAATATAATAATAATTCTTTCACTTTAAACTACTTGCAAGGAAGTATTTTGATAATAACGCTCTGTGATCAAGGTGCCTTCGAGATGTCGGCTGAAGTGTCACATGAGCGGGTCATATTTGCCGAGATGATTGCGGCATTGCCGAGGTTCAGTGCGGTAATGCCGGGATCTGTGATATTTAGATAGAGGACAAAAGTCCTAAATAAGAGAAGACTTTTAGTTTGGATAATGATAAGACTCTTGAAGAGTTTATCCCCATCTAACTGAGAGTTCGATATGAGCATTGTGCTTGAGTCCTATAAAATGAGACTTCTAGGGGACTAAGACACTACTGGCTATAAAAGTAAGACACCTTCATAGGTTTAAGGTACACTTTAATTTGTGCATTGAGTACTTGTGCAATGTCTTTGAGAGATTATTTGATTGACTTGATCGTCGGAGTGCCCTCGGGTGGACGAATCACCGTGATATTGACGAATCACCGTGATATTCTCATTCTTGTTGGCAGGCTGTTGGCTTAATATATTTTGCCATGTGCTTTCCGATTAAGTTTCCTGTTTAGTTATGTAGTTAGAAATCAACACCCACACTACTCTTAACTTTTTCTTTCTTCCACAAATTCATAATTTAAAAGCAGTCTTAAAGGAACAACAAAAAAAAATCACTAATCAGAATTAATTCAATTAATCATAACTCTTATATGTCTTTAGGAAATGAAGGGTTTGATTCTTGCAACAGCTAAAACTACTCTTCTCCAACTACGTCGTCCTCCAATGTATTTAAATAAATAAATAATTGAAAATCATTGCAAGGTAATAGTTAGTAAATCAAAATCAAGGACATGTTAGTTTTATATGAAAAATAGAAGGATTCACCTAATAATCTTAGCACAAAGGAGGGGATGACAAGCCATATGACATGAAGCTAAATTTCAAAAGCTCAACCTAACTGGACACACTGCTCATGAATGACTACCACCTAAACCTAACCTAGAAACAGGAGTATTAACCTCTCTTCTAGCTACTGTGGAATTCATTGATAATGTGGAAAAACAAAACAAAACAAAATAAGGGGTTGTTTGGGGTGTTTTAAATAAATATATTTTTTGACTTTTTATAAAATATGGATTAGGTTTGAAGTGATGTGGTAGAAAGGTGATGTGACTTAAATAGGATAGTGACTTTTTGACTTTTATTAAAGATGCCAAACTTAACCTAAAACTACGAAGGGTCCAAAGTTTGATAATGTGGGAAAAAAAATAAAACAAAACAAAACAAAACAAAAATAAACTAAACTGTGAAGGGCCCAAAGCTTCAACACCCTTTTCTCACTCACACCCATGTGTTAACAATGGAATTTTGATTCTGCTACGACACGCAAATTAAACAAGAAAGAAACATAGAAGATTGTAAGAATGGAGATAATTTTTGGTAAGTCTTAATTTCAAAAAATTTATCCATTCATCCACATATATTTTGTGTTTAATCCTGTAACTAATTTATGTATTTTTAAATTTATTATTCAACTTTTTTAGGAGAGTCCTCATGGATGAAAAATTTTGTCAACATGCATGCATTTTCACAAATTTGTGCAGGCAAATTCTTGGAATAGCCCTAACCCTAGAGATGGTCTAGGTGAGGGACTGACACATATTGTCTATCCTAAACCATGCCAATAAATAAATAAATAAATAAAATAAAATATGAAAAGTTTGTTTCTATCTGATTTGCACTCAACGTTATGATGATTTAAGTAAAATAAGATATTTACCCAATAATATCTTTAGAACTCTTTTATATATTACCCTCTTTTTTCTCATTTTATATATTACTAGATTAAATGGAAGTATATAGTATTTACTTTCATTATTTTCTTAATGATTATTTCCAAACAAATAATATTATCGTATTTCCATGAATAATGCCAATTAGATTATGAATAAAATGTCCTGATAGAAATATTAGATGAATCAAATCCCATCTCCATTGGGATTTTTATGTTAAAAAAATGTTTTCCCTTTATATAAATCATCCCTATTAAAACATATAAACGTAATGAAATTAAAGGAAAAGATTAGAATGTACGTCTCAACACAATAATGAATATACCTCTAGGGGTCTGTCATGTTGATAGGTACATATTTGTTATTTTTCATAATTTAATTATGTATAGGTAAACATAATTACTCAAAACAAAGGTCAAAAGAATATGGCTTACTCTCTAATAGTGTATTTGATTAGAAGATTTAATGAGAAAAATAGAAAGTGAAAATGAAATGCATTCTTATTTTTTGTTTGATTATAATGGAAAACACATGAGAAAAGAAAGTGAGAGGGAAATGTAATCTCACTTTGTATCTTTTGGTTAATTTAAGTTATTTTCTTTCTTCATTTCTCAACTCAATCAAACATAATTTGGAATTCGAATCCTATCAATTATTTCTCTTTTTCTTTTTTTTTTTCTTTCATGTTTCTTATCAAATCTTCTAACTAAATACAGCATAAGAGCATCTCCAAGGACTTGTTAGGCATTTTAGCCAATGTAAGTCTAATTTTGAGTTCCAATGGGCTAGCTATTGGACTCGCTACTTTACCATTCTATTTTTTTAGTGGCTACAATTGAAAAGTCTCAAAGGCTCTCCAAACAATTATGTATGTATATATTTTAGATTTTTGTATATTTATGTTTTGGATTTGGGATTTTATATATTATATATATATATGTGTGTGTGTGTATGTAACAATTTTATATGTTCTTTCAATTCTGTTTGATGAATTACAGAATAACTTATTTTATATTTTGTATTTTGTATTTTTTTTCTTCTCATTCTACGGGTTTTGTATGTTTGTATGGGCAAATTTATTATTATTGCAAATTTATATTAGTAAAATATCAACAATTAGTATTTTTTTATTTTAAAAATTAATTAAGTTAGTTTAAATGATTAGTTAAAATAAAGAGCGTGGTTAGAGAACATAATAATTAAAGTAATTAGGTAAAATAAAAAGTATACTTTTTTTTTACTTTAACTAATAAAAAGTAGCGAGTATGATTGGAATTGCTCTAAAAGATAGCTAGTCAGTGTGTGCAAAAGGTCAACTTAAGCCAAGCCGACATCACCACCTTCATCAAAACACTTATCGAGGATTCATTCAAATGTTTAAGAGAGAGAGAAAGATCTAGAGAGAGAGCAAAGCAACAAAGCAACAATCAACTACTTCCACAGATTAAATGGAGAGAAAGAGAAAGGCCAATTCTTTGGTAGAGAGATAATCAAATGAGAAAGAGGTAATCAAACGAACCAAAAAAAGGTTTGCTAAAAGTTAAGACGTAACGGTGATATTACATACATTAATTAATATATATTAATGTATCAATTAATGTTATGTCATTATTACTGACCCTACCTATTATGCAAATTATAAATATCTAAAATTTTTAAAATTATACCATATTATCTGTTAATATACTAATTAGTATATTAATTAATGTCTATAATATTATTCAAGACGTAAAGGTAGTGTTTGATAGATACAACACAACACGACTAGTGATGGAAGAGGAAGAGGAAGGGGAAGAAGAAGAAGGTGAAGAAGAAGAGGAGGACCCCCACCACCACTCCCACCATCTTCTTCACAAGGCTTTTAGAAAGCTTTTTTGGCGGATTGCATGCATGTGAACAAACCTAACTCACTTTGTTACAAGTCAAATCCCCCAAATAGTACTACTACTACTTCTCTCATGCTCTGTTCTCTCTCCACCATCCCTTTGATTTAACTTCTCCTGTCACTTGCCAATTTTGATTATTATTTTTTTTTTTTAAGAACTTTTTAACTATTTAAATTAATTGTCGAAAACAATCCTTAGTGATGCTACCTGTTCAAAAGCATGTGGATGCGTATCGTGTGTCGTAGTTGAAATGGGAGCCCATATGTGCACATTTTTAGGGATGTATATTAGAGATTGACTCAAAAAAATATATATTTTTGAAAACTATTCCATAATTAAAATCGTAAAAACTTTTTAACTTTGAACTATTTAAATTAATTGTCAAAAACAACCCTTAATGATGCTATGTGTTCAAAAGCATATGGATGCGTATCGTGTCCTAATTGAAATGGGAGCTCATATGTGCACATTTTTTAGAATGTATATTTGAGATTAAAAATAAATAAATAAATAAAAATTGAAAACTATTCCATAATTAAAAATGTGTTAATTTGATTTATTTCTACTTTCAGGAGTCGGGCCACAACTATAGTTTTCTCATTATTGAGCAGTTAAAATTTTTAAGTCATGGAATAAATATTGTGTGGATTTTTTTTTCTTTTTCCAATTGATAATAATTTAATTATAAATATAAAAAAATTATATCTGGATAATCACCACAAGAAATAATCCAAACTAAAAAAATAAATAAATAAATAAATAATTCAATACAACTCCATAATAGAAAAAAGAAAAAAAAATCTTTACTTTTGACAATTCCTGATGTAATTGACTTAACACCAAATAATCGTATTTGATGATAATTTTTTATGGTAGGTAAAATATGTAACGACTTTGCTTTTTAAATTCTTAAAGATTTGATATTCTCTTGAAATAAAATTGAATTTTATACTTAATACGATAGGTAAATAAAACACTTGTTTTTTTAAACTTAATGCAATTCACTTTTTTTCAAAATAAAAAATTACAATATTTTAATCAATTAAAAATATTTTCACTCATACACTATATTTTTGTTTGACAAGTGACATTTTTAATTAAAAAGTCAAAAAAAATATTATAAATTATCAAATAAAATTATTTATTTTTTATACATTTTTTTTAAAAAAATTAATAAAAAAAATAAAATTTAAAATAAATTAAAATAATCAATTCCCAAGTGAACCTTGATGAGGTGAGCAAAATAATTTTGGAACGACAATGATACATTCTTTTAAAATTAAAATTCTAATTGAGTTCTAGTGACGTGAAATGTTAAAAAAAAAAAAAAAGTTCAAAACATTATATCAGATAAATTTCACATACACATTAAAATTATTAAGCTTCCGTTTGGGAAGTGGGTTGGCTTTTTGGCTTTTTGGCTTTTTTGGCTATATGAGCCTGGGCTCAAAAGCTTGATTTGGAAAGGGCTTTTGGCTTTTTGACTTTTTTTATTTTTTTTGTGAGAGAATAGTGTAATGATTATGGGGTTGGATGTGATTTTTTGTCTGTTGTGACTCATGAGCCTATTATGTCTTTTGTGACTCATTGAGTCAAAAAAACCCAATGAGCCCTTGCCAAACCAACCCTAAAGCTCACAAATTACAGTTTCAAAACATTTATGATTTTGGAATAAAGATGGCATTTTTGAAAAATAAAACAATATTGAAAAAGGCTTGCTTTG
Source organism: Camellia granthamiana (assembly GCA_036172215.1). Classification (NCBI taxonomy): domain Eukaryota; kingdom Viridiplantae; phylum Streptophyta; class Magnoliopsida; order Ericales; family Theaceae; genus Camellia; species Camellia granthamiana. The sequence goes on along the minus strand of CM069913.1, from coordinate 4,756,555 downwards.
GCAGCATTAGAATTGGTCCCACCAACACATGGCAATCTCTACGCCGACTTCACAAGTGTGGTCCCTCCACTTTGACGCATCGCCACCTCATCCACTTGTTTATTTATACACTACGTGTCGTTTTCTCATAAATCCATCAAAAGATTAATTTTTATTTTACCAATATCTCGTCAATATAATAAGGAATTTTTATTAATAAATCTCATTTAGAAGTGTTCTAATTCAAAAAATTTATGATGAAATTTTTTGACCCACTTAATTCCATGTATTTATAGTTTTATTCTATAAAGTCTTTTTTCTTGATTTACATTATTTTCTTAGACTCTCATACCCTTGTATTTAATGTATGTTGGTATTTAATGTTGGGGAAGGAGAGAAAAGGGAAAGGATCAAGACATAAAAAATTTCATACACAAATTAAATAATATTGATGTTATTATTTTATATTATTATATAATGTGAATATATTTTTAATTGACAATATATTAACAATAATGTGAATATTCTCTCTCGTGTGATGTGAATATATTTTTAACACTATTTGGTGTGAACATTTACATTCACGTCATCTGATGTGAACATTCACATTATCACGTACAGTCATGTTTATATTCAAATGAAAGTTGAGATTTGTAGTTGTGTAATTTGATATACATTACAAGAAAAGTGGGTTTATGAGACGGAACTATTTGCGACGGCACACATGCCATCTCAAAAAGTCACTTTTTGCGACGGCAGAATATGTTGTCTCAAAAAAACAAAGTATTTGCGACAGCACCATTTGCCGTCTCAAAAAAGCAGAGCATTTGCGACGGTATTTTCTGCCATCGCAAATACTCTCATTTTTTGAGACGGCAAATTGTGCCGTCGCAAATGTTCTGCTTTTTTGAGACGGCAAATGGTGCCGTCGCAAATACTCTGTTTTTTTGAGACGGCATTTTCTGCCGTCACAAAAAGTGACTTTCGCGTTTTTTTTTTTAGTGAATATTTTTAAAATTTTAAATATTTTTTTAGATGTACCTTACTTAGATGTATCTAAAAAAAAAATTATGAAAAAATATTTTTAAAAATTAATAAATACATAACAATACAAAAAAAATGTATTGAATTATTGTATTTTTGGTATTTAGTGAATTTTTAAAAGATTTTTTTACATTTTTTTTAATTTTAGGTGTATTTATGTTAGATGTGTCTAAAAATTAAAAAAAAATACTTAAAATATTAAAAAAATTCAGTAAAAACAATATAACACGGAAAATAAGAAAGTATAATTTTCTCAAAAGAGTTTTTGGAAAACTCTAATCTAGCATAGTGATTGTGGTTTTGAGATAGTTTCATATATATACAGTCACAAAATGGTTTGAATAAATTCAACGGTATTTTTTTGTCTCAAAAAAAATTAAAAAAAACAATGTCGTCTTACTCTTTTGATATAACATTTCTCTTTTCATTCATTTTTTCATCTTTCTGTCTCTCTATCTCTATCTCTCTCTCTCTCTTCTCTTTATCTCTTTCACTCATCACTCTTCTTTCTCTGTCTGTCTGTTTCTCTCTCTCATTTTCTCTATGTGTCTCTCGCCTATCTCTCTTCTCTCTATCTCTCTCATCTGTTTTCTCTCTCTGTCTCTCTCGTTCATCTCTCTTCTTTCTATCTCTCTAATTTATTCTCTCTCTCTCTCTCTTTCTTATCTTTCTATCTCTCTCTATCTCTCCGGCTCATTTCTCTTCTCTCTCTGTCTCTCTCTTTTTCTGTCTCTCTCTCTCGCTCATCTCTTTTCGCTCTATTTCTCTCTTTTTTGTCTATCTCTCTTTCATCTCTTGTTTATCTCTCTTTTTTCTATCTCTCCCTCTATCTCTCTCTCTCTATCTCTTTTTATGTCTATCTCTCTCCCTGTCTCTCTCTCACTCATCGCTCTTCTCTCTCTATCTCTTTCTCTCTCTCCCTGTCTCTTTCTCTCTCATCGCTCTTCTCTCTCCATGTCTATCTCTTTCTCTTCTCTCTCTTTCTCTCTCTATCTCTCTCCCTGTCTCTCTCTTTCTCTCTCTGTCTACTTGTCTATTTGTCTATTTCTCCCTCACTATGTTCGTCTTGCTCACTCTCTGTCTCTGTTACTCTTCTCTGTCTGTCTATCTGTCTCTCCCTTTCTCTATATATCTCCTTCGCCATCACCACCACCACCACCATCATCTCTTATCCACCACCTTCACTACTACTGCCGCTTCCTCTCCTCTACCACAAAATATTACCTCTCCTCTCTCTCTCACTCATCACTCTTCTCTATCTGTCAGTCTTTGTCTCTGTCTCTATCTCTTTCTCTTTCTCTCTTTGTCTCTCGCTCATCTCTCTTCTCTTCATCTCTCTCATCTCTCTATCTCTCTTCTCTCTCGCTCATTTATCTTCTCTCTATCTCTCTCTCTCTGTCTCTCTCGCTCATCTTTCTTCTCTCTTCGTCTCTCTTTTTCTATGTCTTTCTCTCGATCATCTCTTTTCGCTCTCTTTCTCTTTCTTTCTTTGTCTATCTCTCACTCATCTCTTGTTTCTCTCTATTTTTCTATATGTCTCTCTCTCTATATCTCTTTCTCTCTTTGTCTCTCTCTCACTTATCACTCTTCTCTCTCTGTGTCTGTTTGTCTGTCTCTCACTTTTCTCTCTCTCTCTCTCTATGTGTCTGTCTATCTGTTTGTCTCTCTCCCCCATTGTGTTCACCTTGCTCACTCTCTCCATCATCTCTTCTCTATTTACCGAGCTCTCCACTACAAGAAAATGCACTTTTAGCGACCACTTTGTCTCTCTCTCGCTCATCACTTTGTCTTTGTCTGTCTGTCTATCTCTCTCTTTCTCTCTTTCTCTCTTTCTCTCTATCTCTCACTCATCTCTCTCTCACCACCCGTCTTCTCTGCCACATTCACCACTACTGCAAATGCAATTCCACTACTACCACTGTTGTCACTCAACCTCTACAACTATCATTACTACCACCATCGCTACCACTCCCCTACCGCCACTACTACTACCATTATCTCTCATCCACAATCGCTATTCTATCTCCTCTACAACTACCACAACTTCACCACTTATCTCCTTCACCACCACTACCACCACCACTATCACCTCTTATCCACCACTTTCACCACTACTGCTACTTCCCATCCTCTACCACAAAAAATTAGTTATTGATTTTTAGTAACCAAAAAAAAAAAAAATGGGTTGCAAAACTTTTTTTCATTGACCACAAAAAATTAACTTTATTTTAATAGAAAATATTATCCCTACTTCTACCAAATAAAAAATAATAATAATAATTTTTTATTCATTAAAATAATATATGAAACAAATAAATTTTCAACCTTATTAAATGAAAAAAAAAATTCATTAACTATAAAAAATAATTATTTTAATAAAAAATAATTTTTTTTGGCAACGACATCTTCCGTTGCAAAAAAAAAAAGTCATTTTATTATTTAAATATTTATTTGTAATGAAAATTAAAAAAAATAAAAATTCATTTGTAATCTCTTCCAATATTCATTTGTAATGAAAATAAAAAAAACAAAAAATTCATTTGTAATCTCTTCCCTCCCCCCCCCCGGTTTCCATTCCCGCTCGGGTTTCCCCCCACCCCAAACCCAAAATCCCCAATCTCTTGAACCAAAATCCCCAATCTCAAAATCCCTAATATCGATGGCTTCATCTTCGGATTCCATGGACAACACTTTCAGAGCTCGAGTCCAGAAGATCTCCATTCCCGCTCGGGTTTCCCCCCACCCCAAACCCAAAATCCCCAATCTCTTGAACCAAAATCCCCAATCTCAAAATCCCTAATGTCGATGGCTTCATCTTCGGATTCCATGGACAACACTTTCAGAGCTCGAGTCCAGAAGATCTTCGGGTCTCTCTCTCATCATCATCATCATCATCATCATCATCATCGCTAAGCCCTCCGTGGTCTCTCACCGACGGCGAGGTCGAGAAGAGAGAGTGGCGACGACCCTCCTCCACCAAAGGCGACGACCAAACCCCCATTTCTTTCTCTTTCGATGGCCTTGCTTGTAGGGTTATAGGGTTGTAGGGTTCCGCCATGAAAGGAGGTAGATCGAAAACGGAGACCAAAAGGACCGATAGCAAGTAAGTTTTGTTTGCCTTGTTGTTTTTGGAGTTTTTAGATCTGAGATCTATTATGCGTGTGATTCAGAGTGTGTTTTTTTGGTATTGAAGATCGATTTTTTTGTTGTTAGGCTTTCGGTGAAGAGAGGTGCTCCGAGCGAGAAGGTTGGTAAAAAGCCAGCGGCGAAGAAGGGGAAGGCTGCCAAGGACCCTAACAAGCCGAAGAGGCCTGCTAGTGCTTTCTTTGTTTTCATGTGATCATCTATTTTCCTTTCTCTCGCATGAAATCGTTGTTAGATCTGTATATTCTGCGTCAAATGAATATATTTTTAAATGTTTTAGGGAGGAGTTTAGGAAAACGTACAAAGAGAAGCATCCTAACAACAAATCCGTAGCCGCCGTGAGTGTTTTCACCTCATTTGTTTTACAGATTTCTGATTTGTGGATTTTGTTCAAGTTTGATTTCAATTTTTATTGTTTTTGGAATGTGGATTAGGTTGGTAAGGCTGGAGGAGATAAATGGAAATCTTTGTCAGAAGTTGTGAGTAATTCAATTCCAAATAATGATTTGATTTTGATTTATTCTCTGAAATCAAATATATTTACTTGTTATTGTTGTTCAATTTTTATGTTTTGAAAAAATTAGGAGAAAGCTCCCTACGTTGCGAAGGCAGAGAAAAGGAAGACCGAATACAATAAAACTCTTGAAGCTTATAACAAGAAAATGGTAACATTCTTCATGATTCAATTAATTTACTTGTTGACATTTGATTACACATCAGGTATGAGTGAAGGTAATTTAATTTAATCATTGTATTTTCATTTTGTATATAAAATATATATATATATCATGTTGCCTTCCTTGGTTTTCATGTTGTCTGGATTTATTGTTATTAAATTTCTGAATATCATGGACAGACTCAGTAGGGTTGCAATGCATCTTTCTTAATGGCAAGAAATTATTTGGCTGGCACAAGGATGATCTCCACATATTCTATCCTCTCATAAGAAGAATATGGTCCTAAAACAATATGTAATGTCATTCAGGTGGATAGGTTGGAACCTAAAGAAAAGTTACCATTATAACGGTGATGATGAAAGTTAAGGAGATTACCCACCTCACATGCACATGTGCAATCAGATTCTCTATCATCATTGAACTTAGTTGAGTTTTCTATTACCTCAGCTTGATGACAGAATTGTTACCTCAGTTTTGTTCATCGTGTATTCATGTTTTCCTTACAGTTAATTGCATGTGTTGTAAAAAGGTTACTGTTCTTCCTTAGCTAAATGTTAATTTCCAATAATTTAGTAAAACCTGCCTGGGCAAAATACTGCAGTGGGCAGGATATTATGCTGCCTCTCTGAAAGAGTCCTTGAGCAATCTTTTGAAATGTTCACACTTCACACTCAACTGGGACATAGTTGGAAAATTACTAGTTGTGGACCTTGTGGTTGGTTCCATGCTAGTATGTTACTTTCAAATTTCATCTAGTGGCACAATAATAATTTGAAGTGAAATCCACTCTGCTGAAGTTGTTCCACCTACTGGATAACTTTTTTGTTTATTGCAAACTGAAATTGTCTGTCAAACAGATTAGAGGAGTTCCGTAACTCTACAATTTCTTTCCAGTTGGATTGCATTTCCCTGTCAAGATTGAAGTTTTCATTTTTCTTTGATGTTTCATTTCATGCTTAATATGCTTTTCTCTGACCTTTTGCTTACTCCATTTATTTTTTTTTTTTTACAATTTTAAAAACATGTAATGCTTACAATACTTAATAAAAGATTACACAAATGTTTCCTCCATTTCTTTTGATTGGTGTTGTGTTTACATATTTTATAGAATGATTTTCATCTATGTTACATGGATTCGGGTATGAGTGTCGGGTGAGGGTGCATATCTAGGAGTTGAATCTGTCAAATCTCAAGTTGAAGGATACATGGACTCAAGTAAGAAGTATAATATTTTTCACATTTTGAATATATTTTATAGATAAAAAAAGCACTCGACACAAAAAATACATATAACGACATTGTTACATACAATTATATAACAAACTGAATTGATGGATGTGCTTAGCAAGTGCATACCTAATGGAAAGTATCAGACACATCCCATATCCATAGCCAGGTATTAACTGTCCGACATGGGTACTTAATTTATTTTGAAGAGTCCATGTAACATAGATTTTCATTAGGAAAAAATTGTCTCAAGTGTCCGAGACCAATGACTATGGGCTTTGAGTAAGCCATATCTTTGTGTTTACACTTGCAGACTCCATAATTATGGGTACTATTGGTTCAGATTGTTGATCCTGCTGTTTTTACATCTTAAGTTACATAGAAAGGCTTGAAGATGGTATACTCTTGTTGGCCATAAATGGACTCAACATATACTTGTCAAAATACACAATCTACTTGAAGCTTATCTACCATGGCTTGGTGGTTTGTGCCACAATTCACCAGATGTTGTGTTTTGGGATCTTGTTCAACTAGTGTATGGGTACAACTTGTCTCTATGGTGTGTTTTGTGTGAATTCTTGCGAGGATCAACAGATATGTGCCTTCGTAAAAATAGTTCATCTTCAATTGAGTGTGTTGTTTGCTTTTGGTGGGTTCCATCTATTTTATGTTGTTATCAAACTATTCTATACAAATGTAAAATGTTTCTGTGCATCAAGATAGACTGTCTATTCTAACGTGGTCCATTCCTTCATTCTTCTTTTAGGTGGTGGACGGACTGACATAAGTATGTTTCCAGAAGTTGACAGCACTTGGAAAGTATGAAAGAGCCATCTTTGTTTAGAAGTAATCTCTCATGGTTGTTAGTGTCTCACAACATATGCATCAGGATTATATATATATATATATATGTATGGATGTATGCATTCTTTTTTGTGGCTATGTATAGTTCACTCTTCTTTTTGTCAGCTCTAGATGTTTGTAGTTCATACTTTTGTTTTGTTGCATTAACTTTTTTAATTGTTGATTCAGTGGTTCAAGATTATTTTACTACAAAAAATTGATTGGTGCTTGGTTAAGGCAAATAAATGTTTGCACGTCTTTGGGTATACAAAAACCATTAGATATGTTGATGCTCTGAACAAGTTAAAATTAAGAAAAAGAAACAAAATCAGTGGATAAGCATTCCTTCTACACAAAGGTTGTTCTTTTAGTCACCCGCAGATTTTTTTTATTTCTTTTTCTTTTTTCTTTTTTCTGGCAAGCAAGTCTCCTTTAGATCTTTAAAAACCAAGCATGAGGTAAGTCTTGTACCCCTAGTCTGTTCGATTCAATCCATACCCACGGCTTCAAGCCCCAAAGGAAGTAGGACAACTTATCTAGAATTGGTTGACATACTCTCAAATGTTACCAGTGTGCTTTTAGATTACGCAAGGCATGGATAAAAGATTTGGTATTCTGACCACTACCATCTCTACTATGTGCATTGATGAATTATGAATCAATAGGGGTGCAACTTGGGCGGGCTCCACTCGAGCAACCCGAACCCAGCCTGATTTTTTTTGCGATTTCTCTGTTTTCTAGTGAATCTAAAAAATGCCTTTGTTTAATTTGGCATGCCTTTCTTTCTTTGCAGCGATCTCATGCCAGTGGAGACACAAATTGGGGAAAATTTTCTATACAAGGCCACCACGGTTATAGCTGCAGCTGATCAAATTGCCTTTCATAATCTAGGTGTCCTTGAAGCGTTTTTTGGCATGGAGACCCAAAATTTTGCAGTGCAATGGCCGGACAGGGGGTGACAGTTAGGCAAGGAGGGTTTGTATGTCATAATGCCTTCACAATGACTTGAATACTCAGCATGTAAAATATGGGTCCCAAAGTAAATGGCTCATCCTGTCTAGACCTCAATTTTATTTATGAAAGTGAGAATTTAAATGTAATTTGTTTTATTATTTTAGTAATGAAATTTGGTTTATGTTATTTTGAATTATGAATAAAATCATGTATTTAAACATTATATATGTATTATGAAACATTATGTAGTGGGATAATTTTGTTGATGTGTAATTATATGAATGAAAAAATATTTTATTATGAAGAAATTGTTATTTTTATATTATTATGGAGAAATTTTAATATTTTTAATATTTTTATCATAGGACGTTTTTTTCTTTTTTGCGACGGCATTACACCGTCGCAAAAAATAAAAAAATTTAATATTTTTATTAATTTTGTTACAGGTTTTACTTTTTGCGACGATATTATATTGTCGCAAAAAATAGAAATTTTATTATTTAAAATAGAAATATTATTATTTTTTATTACTTTTTGCGACGGCATTACACTATCGCAAAAAATAGAAATTTTCATATTTTTAATACTTTTTGCGACAGCACCACACCGTCGCAAAAACAGTGTTTTTGCCGTTGCAAAAAAAGACTATTAGCAACAATATTTTTTGCCGTCTCAAATAACATTTTTAGTGACGGTAAAATAGTGCCGTCGCAAAAAAGTCAAGAAATTTCAAACGTTATTAGCGACTGCACAGTGCCATCGCAAAAAGGCAAAAATGCCATCCCAAATTATTAGCGACGGCACTGTGCCGTCGCAAAAACTTTTTTGCAACCCCTGCATTTGCGACCCCCTGTTGCCGTCGCAAAAAGTCATTTTGCCGTCGCAAAAAGTCAATTTTTTTCTAGTGATAATGCTAATGTAAATCTTAACATGACCTTTATCACACGTCATCTAATGTGAATATTCATATTCACATCATCTAATGTGAACATTCATGTCATTACGTAAGAATGGGAGTCATTGTTGTGCTAAAGGCATAGTTGTGACTGTTGTGTCTCGATTTGAGGTGTATTATGAGTTTATTTTTATGATCCGAATCATTCATTTTGTAGGGTTTATTGAGTACTTCATGCCTACCAAAAATCATATTAATCGGATATCAATAAATATATAATCAAATTGCATGTTTTTTATGCTATTTCTCAAAAGAAAAACTTATTGTTTATTTTTTTTTTATTAATCGGATATCAATAAGTATATGATCGGTAATCAAAAAAATAAACAATAAGTTTTTCTTTTGAGAAATAGCATAAAAATATGCAATTCGATCATATATATCCAATTAATATGATTTTTGATAGACATGAAGTACTCAACAAACCCTACAAAATGAACGGTTTGGATCATAAAAATAAACTCAAAATACACTTCAAATTAAGACACAACAGTCACTGCTGTGTCTTTAGCACAACAGTGACCCCAATTCCCATTACATATAGTTAATATTTGGATGCATGAGAACTATCAAAATGTAATGACAATCAACAAAAAAAAACTATGTTTAAAACAAAATTAAAATAACTTTTTTTTTTTTTTTTTTACTCACCTTAACATCTAAATATTCCATCCATGACAACTTGGACAGCTATATGAGAATAAAAAAACAAAAAACAAAAAATGCTTAACATCCTTAAAATATTATTATTAAATCTATTTTCAATTTCGTAGAATGTAACATATATCAATTCTTAATTTATTTAATAATAAATAAAATTTAATTTTGAATTGATATTTAAGGACAGGATAATAAACATCATACATTTTTAAATATTATTCTTTCCAAGTCTTTATATTTAATCCAAACAATTAAATTGAACGAAGAGAAAAGGGGTCAAAATATCATTGGACTAGAATCCTGAGGAAACATAATTAATAACTAACTATTATCTAATCACCGTCACGACATATGGCTTCAATATGTGCTTTCAGGAGCTATGTTTAATTTGGAAGTAGTTCGGTTTGACAAATGTATATTTCTCTGCTATTTTGGACTTACAACCAACTGTTTCAGATTTAGAACTCTGACTTTTTTGACGCACCATTTATTAATCATAAGTTTTTCAATGATAGAGATGTGTGTAGTTGAAATTCTTCTATCTGGGTAATGAATTTTTATTGGATAAACTATATGCGTGTGGAATGTGCGTGGGAGAAGGAAAAAAAATTATCAATATATTAGGGGTGTAAGTGTGTCTATAATGGGGTATAAATGAAAGATTGTACGAGTCCAAATGTCGCTTGTTTCTCATATGTTAGTTATTTTTTTCCTCTTCACCCACCTATATATAATTCCCCATTTTTATTTATGATTTTTGTGGGTTGTTGTTGTTGTTGTTGTAATGCTCTTCATTCCCTCAAACTGGGGTAAGTTGACTTCAGCCGCCGACTTTCATCACCGACGGTACCAAAAATTTCCCATATTCCCTTCAACCAGCTGATTGTGAGACATATCTGTATTTGAATAGAAATTTGAAGAAAAAGAATAAAAGGTGAGAGAAATGAAGGAAAAAAAAATTAACTTATATACATTTTCTTTACTTTTTTTTTTTTGGATAAATTTCTACACAAATTTATCATTCAAACACAGTATAAATAGTCCAAAAACCCCATATGTGATTGAGTCATCATAACCTAGCCCCACCTTTGCGTGAAATATTTACCAATCGGTCTAGTGGGCCGCCTTCCATTGCAAGGCCTTTATTTGAGTTTCAGGCCCAGCCCAATCCTCTTTTTAGCCTTAGGTGAAATCCCAATATAGATTTTGATAAGACCAAGCTATGCCTTTCTTTTCAATTGCAGGCCCAGCCCAATGATATATTGGGCCTTAGCTGAAATCTCAATATTGATTTGAATAAGACCATTCAATGTCTTTATTTTAGTTGAAGACCCAGCCCAATGTTCTTTTGGACCTTAGGTGAAATCTCATTGCTGAGGATTCTATATTTAGGCCTGATTTGGCATACGAGAAAAAATTCAAAAAGTTAAAAAGTTACTAAAAAATTAAAAAGTTATCACTATTCACAAATTAAAAATGTAAAAAAATTAATTTACACAATATTTTAATACAAACCAACGAGTTGACAGTGCTGGTACTGAATTGATGGTTCATAAGTACGTATTGGCCTGTTAAAGGAACAAAAAAGAAAATTAGATATATATATATTCATTAAGTTGGAGGGTAATGTTGGGCCCGTGAAGGCCTACCACAAGTCCCGTTTTGATAATCCGAACAATTAATGTATAGAACTCGTCGAGTACTATCTGCCAGTAAAAAATCACGTTAATCGGATATGGATAGCTATGTGATCAAATTAGATTTTTTTTAGCAATTTATTTTTCACCGTCCATTAATTTCATACAAAACTGTTTTGATCACATAACTATCGATATCTGATTAAAGTAATTTTTCATAGGCATATAGTACTAAACAAGTTCTATACATTGATGGTTCAAATTATCGAAACGGGACCCATGGTGAGCCCTCACAGCCCAACAGTACTCGTGAAGCCTCATGCACCATTTCAACCAAGCGCGTACTATCCTTCTGCCGCTTGTCACTGATGAGTCTACAATGTAGGGTTAAAAACATAATTTTTTTATTTTATACAATATTTTAATACACTTTTTTTCATAAAAAGACAAAATTATCTTAAACAACCATATTTTTTTCTCAACTTTTTAGTCCAAAAACTTAAAAAGTATACTTATTTAGGACACCTCAAACAACCCCTTAGGCCTCGTTTGGGAACAGACTAATTTAGTAACTTTTTTGCTATTTGGCTAAAATATGAGCTAAAAAAAACTAGTATGTTTGGGATGACTTTTTGACTTTTTATGAAAAGATGTGCAAAAAGTAAAGAGAAAAGAGAATCTTTGACTTTTTGGTATGGGTTGTTGGCTTTTTGGCTAATTTAGTAATTTTTTGGCTTTTTGGCTAAAAAAGAGGGTTCCCAAACGAGGTCTTAATATTGATTTAAATAAAATTTTATTGATTATTTAAATTGTAAAAAAAATTATCTAATTTTTTTTTCTATTTTCATATTTATTTTTAATATTCAAAAAGACCATTCGTTTATTTTTTTATTTGATATTTTTAAAATAACAATGCTACATCAACTGAATTTGGTGTCACCCGAATTGCCTGAATTTGTTCTTGCCGATTGTCTCACAGGTTAATCGGCCAGTCGTTCGGATGACAAGGTGACGATCACGGTAGATGAGGGTAAAGCCAGTCGTTCGGTCGGTCAGTAGGGAGTCATTCAAGCCTTTGCTTAGCTGGCACAAATTTAAGCAATTCAGGTCACAGCAAATTCAGTAAACAAATCATTTCATTTTTTAAAATTCAAAGGCAATTTTCGGATAATTTATAATTTTATACATTTTTTAAAAGAAAACACAACCCTTAGCCACATGATAGAACATTTCTTTTGTTTCACAACCAGAGCATATTATCATTGAATGAACACATATTAAGAATATTATAATCCATTTCTAATCAATGATTTTGTCTAGTATAATAGACAAAATACACACTGATCATGTCATCTCCAACTCTTTCCATTGAAAAAATTATTACATAAATTCAATATATCTGATTCTATACATCCGGCATAAGCACACTACTAGTATAATATTCTTAAAATACAAGATAAATATCCTCTCTGTTCTCTTACATTGACTTATTTTTTCATTATTATCATACTTTAAAAATAAGTAACAACATTTAAACGCAATTTCATACAAAATTATGGCGCTGTTTGGGAAGGGGCTTAAAAGGCTATTATAGCCTAAAAAAAAATTTTAGCCAAAAAGCTCTCTTTTTGCAAGCTTTTTCAAAAAAAAAAAAAAAAAAAAAAAAATAGGACTGCACAGCCCGGCAGTGTAGGCACAGCCTACACTGTCAGCCTACACTGCACAGCCGGCAGTGGCTAAATGACGATTTTACCCCTTGACTTTAATTTTAAAAAATATATGTGTAGGGGTAAATTTGTCATTTTAAATTAAAACATCATTTCAACACATTTTCCAATACAACAACTCAACTAAAAATTCATCTCATCTTCCCAAACAGAAAATTAAAATAGCCTACTAAAATAACCAAAAAGCCAAATAGCCTACTAAAATAGCCACTTCCCAAACGAGGCCTATATACAAAATGATATAATTTCTTATACTTTTTCTTCTTCTTTTTTAAATCAACATAACAACTATTCTTCTCATAATTTTTATATGTCATTAACATAATTTTTTTACTTGCAAATTATTTTTCATGTTAAATTTCATCATTATTTACATAAATACATACATACAGCGAAAGCGTGGGCAGTTAGAGCATGTGAGGCTGAGCATAACGACACACCACGCGTCATTCATTACTTGGACAACCAAAGACGGAACACGTGCAGTGGGCGGTGTTCTGCTTTTTTTTATTTTATTTCATTTTTTAATTATTAGCTGCGACGGAATTTTATTATCGGAGGGATTAAAAGAAATTTAATTTTTTTCACTATATACATGAAACACACATGTATATATAATATGATATATATATATAAATTATATATACATAAAAAAATTTTAAATACCATAGAACACTACTAGAAAAGAGACTTTTTGCGTCTATTTTTTTACGATGGATTATTTAACCATCGCAAAAAATACCATTTGTAGACCTTTCACTTACCCAAATAAATGAATCCTAATTTATTATTCCTTTTATTTATGTTATTTTTTTTCTTATATAGCAATGCCCTAGCCCTTTCACTTTCACGAATTACGAATTACGAATCACGACATTCATAAATTGTCTCTATCGCTCTCTTGCTCGCCATAGTCGCAACTCCAGTGGTATGAATCTCGCTCTCTCTCTCTCTCTCTCTCTCTCACACACACACATACTTTCTTCATCTTCATCTTTATCTTCATCCATGCTCTGTTTCTCTGATCTTGAATTTCATTTTCCGACTCGAAATTCGATTTTCTAAGTTGAATTTTCTCGACAAAGTTGCAGCCTTCGCAAGATTTGATCGACGATGAAACAGAAAATTGTTGAGTGAAATTAGGTTAATTGTTTGATCGAGCAAAGAGAAAAAACAGAGAGATGAGAAGCACGGACAACAACGCTCTAAATACGATAACCGCTACTGCGGCTACGCAACTGAGAATCGTGTGCCTCAAGCTTCGATTTAGGTAAACAATTTGATTCAAATTTTAATTATAATTTACGTTGCTTGTTGTGGTTGATGATTTAATTATGTCAATTGTACATATGAATATCTCGAGTTTCGAATTCTGATTCTAAGCTTTGTATGATCTGAACCTTTAGGTTCAAGATCTGTTGATTATCTATGTTATGTTGATCGTTTCACTTTGTTTGATATAGTTTTTGGAAATTATATTTGTTTAATGTTTTTTAATTGTTTTTTTAGATTTGATGTTGTTTTTGGTTTATTCTATTTTGACTTTGAAAGTTGACTTGTGATTCTAAAATGTATATGGTTTTAGCTTGTTTTGGATCTGAAATTGGAGTTCTTTGCATGTTGTTTCTTTCCATTCTTTTGCTAGCTAGAATGGTCTCTACTGAATAGGGCAGCTATCGAAGAGCGTAGGAGGAGAAAGAGATACATCTTACCTTTCTAGATGTAGCTTCCCCCACAGTGAGTTGACTAAGGAACTTCTTCTTTGTGATAGCCTTTAGTAAGTTGTAACGACCCGGAATCTTGTGACGTAATTACTGTTAATTAATTATGTATTATCCGATTTAATTGAGAATTATCTGTTCGAATTAGAAAAATATCTGTTGGAATTATGACTTCGGGACTGAAATCGAAGACTGTAATGGGATCAGAAAATGAAATTGAAAATGCCTATGCGATACCGGAAATTTTTAGAACTATCTGAAATGATAAATTGAAGACTGAATTTCGTCTGATTCGTTAAGTCCTGTTTGGCTCAAGTGTTTTGGGTTAATTGAGTTATTTGGTATAGATATATATAAAGATAAGGATAGATGACTTTTTGACTTGTGTTGACTCATCAAAGAAAGGAAAAATCGTGAGAGAGAGAGAGAGAGAGAGAAGAGAGAATTCGGGGAGAGAGGGAGACCAAGGAGGAAGAAGAGAGGAAAAAGGGGATTAGGCTCAATCTTCTCCAATTGAAGAACCAAAGGTAAGATTTCATGAAATTGCTTGTTGATCCTTAATATCTAGCATGTTGATCTCAAGGTGATGGTTTAAAATGGAATGATTCATGGTTATTTTGCATGTTTGAGGAAGAACCTCCATGGATATATAGAATTAAAGCTTTTATGTGCAAGTTCATGATTTCCCAACTTAATTCTTGGAATGATCTTTTATATGATGCATTGAAGTGTATTTGGGAGTTATGAAGCTTTATTCAAGTTATTTTCAAGTGTTTGGGCCTTATTTTTCATGATTTGGGAGTTGATTTTTGTAAAAAGGGAAGCCATGGTTTGACAGAAATAAAGCTGGTTTTCACCCAGAATTTGCACTTCCCGCTCGAGCGGGGGTTGGGCCGCTCGAGCGGAGATTCCGCCCATCCAGAATCTCGGTTCAGGTTGCAGTCCGCTCGAGCGGAGGTATTGGCGCTCGAGCGGAGAGGCTATTTTCAGGAAAGTTTTGGAAATTATTCTACTTGATTTTTCACATGTTAAGGGCCTCATTTGGCATCTCATGAGTATGAATTAAAGTACAGAAAGATTAGATTGAGCATGAATGATTATGAAAGACTGTAAAGAAGAAAGAGAATGATATGAATGATATGAATTATTGATATTGAATGCTAAGGCAATGTGTTATACGGTTAATGTTTGCAGGTCAGACTGAGAAGACCGTGCCATCGGTATCGGAAACCCTCTGTAAGTAACGTTTCCGTAAAGATACGTTATTATGACTTATGTTTCAAATGCTATATGCTATGATATGATTTTGAAATGATGAATGTTTTCTGTGAACGAAGGTCCTAGTTTGCGAATCTAGTATGGCATCCATAGGTAGTCCTAACGGACCAGTTTACGAGATCTCGTCAGTCGATTAATCGGTGTACGGACCGGTTACTCTAGTCGTAAGACAACCCATGTTTAGTCCCTGTGGAGTATGCCATTACGTATGTTTATATGATGATTGATATATGTTATGATTGATTTATTATGGATTTATGAAATGTTGGACTTCGTTCACTAACCTCTTTACTGTTATGTTACTTGCTGAGCTCTAGCTCATTGTTTGTATTTATGTATTATAGGTGAGCATTCTGGGAGTCGAGCCCAGGCGGAGTCTTGATCGAGCCGCCATTCTGTAGCCACCAGAGTTTGAGAGCCTCAAGCCGGGGCCAGGCCTGGAAGGCCGTTTTGAGAGCTTTCCCTTGCTGTACCCGAGTCTTGTGATGTATATATGGATTGTTTTGTTACATGTTATGTACATGTTGTGGGTAATTAACATTATTTTTGGCATGTAAATATATGTTCATATTATGCACAGCTCTTGGACTATTGTAGTTTCTTTATTCCGCTTCCGCGAGCCCCGTTTATTTATGTTTTGTATAGTAAGGCCTGCGGTAATCTAGGATTACTGGCCGGTCTCGTCACCGAACTTCTGGGGGCGGGTTCGGGGCGTGACATAAGTAGTAGAGTGAGGCCTCCGCTCTGGATTACTGAAGGGACTTATTAATACATAGAAGATTGAAGCTTTTTAGTGATTTTGTAAAGAGTATCATCAGTTATTACTATGTTGTTGCCATTGTTCAGATGGATTAGATGTTTGCCATGTAATCTGTTATTACTATAATGCCTTGACACTTCCACGGAAACATATAAATTGAGAATGAAGTTCTTTTTCAACATTTGTCCATCTCGAGTATTGTTGAAAGGACTACAGAGGAACCGAATTATGAACGTGGCAAACCACAGATTTGCTTGAAGCAGGTATTATTGAGTAACCACCAATATTAGCCTAAACCAGTTTTGATCTCTCAAGAATACAAAGCTCTGTTATTCACTTGTTTGAGAATATGATTGCATTGCACCAACCCCATCATTGTCAATCATTTTTTTTTCCCTTATATGAAAATTATCATGGTAAAAGGCTTGACAGTGGAACATTGTTTGTAGTGTAAAAGTTTCTGTTATATTGAATTTGATCTTATTTCATAATTTCAACAAATTAGGTTTTTTTTTTTTTTTTTGAATAATTCTCATTGAAACATTGTATGTTTATCTCAGTGAAGTTTGTAAATAAACACTGTGAATTTTGATCCAAAAGGTCAATGAAAATACAAGAGATCTCATATTTCAAAGCGTGTGGATTAATGAAGAAACCGGTCTTAGATTATTTGACTTGAGGAAAAGAGAGGCCCTAGCTTGTAGAATGAAGTTACTTCTTGGCGTTTCATTTGTGTGTTTCATGTCACTCTCAACATCACTTTGTTACTATGCACTTGTTCATGTTTCCGTATAATACTTCGTCTTACTGAGCAAAACAAAAAATGAAAAACAAAAATGAAAATATTGATGACTTTCCATGGAAATATACCATTGTAATATGTTTTCATGTGAATTTGTCATGTTACTTGCAGATGTGTTCCTTTTTTAATATTTATACAAAATGGTTTAGAAAAAGGATCCTTGGAACTAGACTCTCACCCTCTTTCTTTTGCTACAAAAAGAATTTGTTTATTTTTTGTTTGCTCCTTTTGAACATTTTTTTTAAAGATGGATAAAAAATCACATCCCTTCATTTGAAATCTGTAAGGGGGAGTTTGACACTAATAGTAAAGAGCAATGAACTGGGGCTTAACTGTTTTTTAACAGACTCTTAATTGAGATGAGAAGAGCTTTAAATGAAGAAATGAGCCATATATGTCAAAGGTCTATCTTCTTGTCCATCACAAAGCAGTCTTTGGTGAGTGGAGATTTTTACTTTCTTATTTTTTTTAATCATTTTTATCATTTTTGTTTAGATGAATTTGTTTTCAGGTTAAGACTTCAGCTACAAATCTAACAATTGGGGCGTCGGCCTTCCACCAAAAGAAAAAAATGAAAAGAACTGGCCCCCTGTAAGCATTCAGTTATTTCCTTTTTAACTTTGGATTTATATAGGTTACACCCAAACTTCTTTTGGAGTTTAATTTTTCTATGCATACAATTCTTTTTCATGGTTTAACCCTTGCTCTATAAGCATCCAGTTTTGTATATAATATCTATAATAAGCTTGAAGGTGTTGTTTTCTTCTTCAGAATTAAACCAAGATTAGCAGACCCATCCTTCAAGCCTCAGAGTAGTCACATTCTTGCTGCTGTAGAGAATTTTTTAAATGTGTTACAAATTAGGTACTCTTCACCACTTTTCTGATTGAGGACAGCAAATGCCATCCAGGTTAGAACAGCTATTATTACACTTTCTATTTAATAAGAAACTGTTTTAAATGCCGTAGATGGAATTGAATATTGTTTAGAAGAAAGTAATTTTATTTATTTTTTAGTAATACTTTGATCTGCCCTTTTACGTAACATTTAGTTGCCATTTGTGGGTTTGGCACAAAGGTGGAGGTGTTGTGCATGCTATGGTGTTTTTGAGCAGCAGATTGTTTGGCAGGTTCCATGGGCATAGGTGCAATGTGGTGATGTGGAATTTGAAAAGAAAATCGATGAGAAGATTGGCCAGTTCATCGATAGAGTGGAGAAACACCCGAGCAAGAAAATTGATAAGAAGATTGGCCAGTTCTAGATTGTATTTTTTTCATAAAAGAACTTTTTCCAAGTTTTTAGTTGTAATAACTTTCATATATGGCTCCAATTTTGAGACTCAAATGGCATGTTCAATTAAACTATAATGCTATACTATTTGAATTCTTGTCATTGCTATTCCTAGAGTGCTTAACGCTACACTTTTATGCTTTTTTTTTTTTTTTGCGACGGTAACAAGATGGTCGCCAAAAATCATGTTAGTGTTTTTCTTTGTTTTTTGCGACGGCAAAATAGCAGTCGCCATAAGTAGTTTAGGCGGTCGCAAATAATTTGCGACCGTTGCTTTGCCGTCGCAAAAAATATTTGCCACCCCCACATTCGCGACCCCCATTTGCTGTCGCATGGGCCGTCGCAAAAAGTTTTTTGCGACTATTTTTTATTATTTGCGACGGTTTATAGCGGTCTCAAAAAGTGTTTTTTTTAGTAGTGGAAGTAATTTCTGTTGGACAATCTTCACTGTATTTAAATAGATTAATTCTGTTTGTGTACTTAACAACAAACAGAATACAAAAGAAATAAATGCAGCAAAATACAAAGATGAAATTACAGAATAAAACGGACAAAAATTGTGTATCCATTCATCAAATGAGGGTTGCCTATTTATAGATAGATTGGTGGCTGTTGATTTTGAATTAAACAGGTAGCATACCTGTTAGTTTGAATTGGTATTGTTTGAGTTCAAATTCAAACAGATAAAATCGAATTTGCACAGATTTGAATCTGTCTGGGTTATTTGAATTTTAAACAAAGTCAATTCTGTTCGGGTAGAAGAAAACCAGAATCAATTTTGAATTTAAATTTCGAAAATCAAATTGGAAAAATTAGAATTTAATTTTAGAAAAATAAATTCAAATATTTTTGGCCCAAAAAGATAGGTATTAGGCCCGACAAGCCCAACCCAACCTCACACCACGCATCCACACCCACACCCAAGCCCAGGCCCAGCCCGCCCGGACGGCGCGTGCGCACATGTGGTGATTTTTGGATCTAATAGGTCTAACCCATTTTGCCCATAACCTCTCCTTTTTACAAACTTGGGTACCCCTTGGAGCACACCTCAAGTTACAATCCTAAGCCTTATAAACCCATTCAAAATTTCCCACCAAATTAATGTGGGACAAGCCTTATTCAAACCTTTAAAGATTTCTACCAAAACTCCATTTCCATGGAGTATACTTTGGCTTCCATTCACTCGGTAATGGTTTTGAGCAAACAAATATACCACGTGAATCACAACGCGGCATAGAACGCGTTACCACTTTGACCCGCGAAAAATGACGCATGGATCCCACTTAAATAATAGACCAAAGTTTAGGAAAAAATTCTGTTTTACCCAGAATTTTTCCAACCATTTCCAACAATCCCCCACATGAATGGAATTTGATGACAATGGAAATGCAACAATATGCAGACTTTATCGAAAGAGTATAAGTCAAAAATATCTTGCATCGGGATAGATAGCTTTCGGCCTTGAACATTTCCTAGTAATAACCTATCGGACTTACTAGCTAACCAATGGGCGCGATGCCTTGAATTGTTCAGCTGTTTATGTAAGTCAAGACAATAGATTTCACACAAAATATCTTCTAACACATCGTGGTTCTCACTGTTGTGTTCATTTTGGCCCTGAACGCTCCTGGTTTTCATGAGTATTTCTAGAGAATTTAGCCTTTTTCATTCTCATAGAACCGGCGCTAGTTCGACACTCATTTAGGTGATTCTTATTGTGAGTATCTCCTTATACTCGTCTTGATTTTATGTCGTGACTTACCGTTATACATATGATTCTGTGCCCTGTCTATTGCAGATTGACTATCACAATGAATGCAAATAGCTGGCACAGGTTTTGGCCACATTGGAATGTCTTCTAAGAAGTGACGAAGCCATTCTGTCTCTTCTCCTGCTTTGTCTAAAGCAATAAACTCGGATTGCATTGTAGATTATGCGATGCATGTTTGTTTCGTGGATTTCCAATAAACAGTAGCGCCTCCCAGAGTAAAGACATATCCACTTGTGGATTTTGAATCTTTAGTATCCGATATCCAATTTGCATCACAATAACTTTCGAGTACTGCTGGATATCGAGTAAAATTCAAACCATGATCACGGGTGAATCTTAGATATCTAAGAACCCGAATCATTGCCTTCCAATGGTCTTCTCCGGGGTTACTAGTGTACCTACTCAATTTACTGATAGCATAAGCTATATCAAGACAAGTACAATTCATTAGGTACATTAGGCTTCCAATAATTTGGGAGTATTTTAACTGAGACACCGCATCACCTTTATTTTTCAATAAATAAAGACTAATGTCTACAGGTATTCTTGCTACATTCATATCATCCTTGATAAACTTATCAAGAATTTTCTTAATATAATGAGATTGAGATAATGCATATCCGTCAGATGTTTTAGTAATTTTCATTCCTAATATAACATCTGCGACCCCCATATCCTTCATATCAAATCTTTTGTTAAGCATTTGCTTAGTTAATTTGATCATATTTTGACTGCTTCCAATGATAAGCATGTCATACACATAAAGACAAACTATGACATATCCTTGGTCAGTGCTTTTAACAAAAATGCATTTGTCACATTCGTTTATCTTAAACCCATTAGTAAGCATTGCATGATCAAATTTTTCATGCCATTGCTTAGATGCTTGTTTTAATCCATAAAGAGATTTTACAAGCCGACAAATTTTTTTTTCTTGCCCCGGTACTACACACCCTTCGGGTTGCTTCATACAGATCTCTTCATTTAGATCATCGTTTAAGAAAGTTGTCTTAACATCCATTTGATGTATTTCTAAATTAAACAACGATGTTATAGCAATAAGCATGCCAATAGATGTTATTCTTGTCACAGGGGAATATGTGTCAAAAAAGTTCAGACCTTCCTTTTGTCTGTAACCTTTAACTACAAGTCTTGCTTTATACTTATCAATTGAACCATCTGCTTTCATTTTTCTCTTGAATATCCATTTATATCCAAGCGGTTTAGAACTTGGTGGAAGATCCACCAATTCCAAAGTATGATTTTGCATAATGGATTCAATTTCATTATCAACAGCCTTTTTCTACAAAGGTACTTCAGGACCTGTCATTATTTCCTTAAAGCTTTGAGGTTCATTTTCTAACAGGTATGTTAGGAAATCTAGACCAAAGGATTCTGATGTTCTCGCTCTCTTACTTCGTCTTGGTTCATCATCAGTTAAATCCTGTTGATCGAGACCATTACTAGTCTCTTGTATTTGATTGTCATTAGTCTCTTGACTTTGTGTACAATCATAAGTTTTTTTCTGTGAACTTAATTTCTGTCATTTCTTGTAAGGAAAGACATGTTCAAAAAACACAGCATTCCTTGACTCTATAATAGTGTTGACATTTATATCAGGTATTTCTTATTTACAAGTCAGAAACCGATATGCACTACTATTCTGAATATAACCAATAAACACACAATCTACTATTTTTGGTCAAATCTTAGTCTTTTTAGGAACAGGAACTTCGATTTTTGCTAAACACCCCTACACTTTTAAGTATTTGTAGGAAGGCGATCGACCTTTCCACAATTCATAAGGAGTATTGTTGGTTTCTTGTGGGGTATTCTGTTAAAAACATAATTAGCAGACAATATTGCTTCCCCCTACAAGTTCTGTGATAATTCTGAACTTAGTAACATAGCATTCATCATTTCTTTAGGATTCTATTCTTCCTTTCAGCAATTTCATTTTGCTGTGGAGAATAGGGTGTTGTAGTTTGGTGAAAATGCCATGTTGTGCACAAAATTCATTTACTGGTGCATCATATTCACTACCTCTATCACTTCTAACCATTTTAATGGTTTTACCAAGTTGATTTTCAACTTCTGTTTTGTAGAGTTTAAACATTTCTAAGACTTCATCTTTACTTCTAAGTAAATAAACATAACAATATCTTGTGCAATCATCGATAAATGTTATGAAATACTTTTTGCCTCCTCTAGTTTGAACAAATTTAAGATCACATATATCTGTATGAATTAATTATAGAGGTTCAGTTTTCCTTCCAATTGATTTAAATGGAGTCTTAGTTAGTTTCGCTTATACACAAATTTCACATTTATGATTAGGATCAATTTCAAACTTTGGTATATAATCCAAACCAATTAATCTACACAAAGCATCAAAATTTACATGTCTTAATGTGCCACGCCATAAATTCAACTCAAGAATATAAGCAAAAGATGTGTTATTTTTATTCATAGCAACTTTTAGTACAACTGTCATTACATTCAATTTAAAGAGACCATCACTCACGTATCCCTTACCAACATACATATCACTCTTTGTTAATACAAATTTATCAAACTCAAATACAAGCCTAAAACCATTTTTACTTAACAAAGAGACAGAAACCAAATTCTTCCGGATGTCAGGTACATACAGTACGTTGTTGAGGGTCAGTTCTTTCCCTGATGTCATCTTCAAAATCACATTTCCTTGTCCAGCCACAGTAGAAGTAGAAGAATTTCCCATAAAAAGTTGTTCACTATTTGCAGCCTCATTGTAAGTAGTGAACATCTTTTTGTCCGCACATATGTGACGAGTTACTCCAGTTTCAACCCACCACTCAATGGGATTTCCAACCAAATTAGCCTCAGACACCACAGCAGAGAGGTTGATGTCATTCACCTTGTCAAAGATGTAATCTAATTCAGTTACATTGGCCTGATTGGTAGTCTTTTTGCTTGTACTTCCGTGATCCTTCTTAGGGCGGCGGCAGTCAGAAGCTCAATGTCCAGTCTTGCCACAGTTATAGCATTTCCCTTTGAACTTCTTGTTGTCATTGTTGTCGCCTTGTTTAGGACCATCTCCAGTAAACTTCCTCTTTTTGTTATGTGGTTTGTGAACTTGTTCAACCACATTAGCCTTGGACTCAATGAGATTTTTCCCATTCCTATTTTCAGCCTTTCGGTTATCTTCCTCAATTCTCAATCTTACGATCAATTCATCCATGGTCATCTCCTTGCGTTTATGTTTTAAATAATTTTTGAAATCTTTCCAAGCCGGTGGTAACTTTTCCACTAGAGCAGCGACTTGGAAAGACTCGCTAAGAGACATACCTTCTGAATGAATATCATGCAAAATTATTTGAAAATTTTGAACTTAAGAAATTACCGTTTAGGAGTCTACCATAACAAAGTCCAGAAATTTACCGACAACAAATTTCTTTGTGCCGGCATACTCTGTCTTGTATTTCTTCTCCAAAGAATCTCATAATTCTTTTGCTGACTTCAGTGGATTGTAAACATTATACAGCATGTTGTCAAGGTCATTGAGGATGTAGTTTCTGCACAGGAAATCTGAATGTTTCTAAGTATCTACAGCGGCAACAACTTGCCGATCATTTTCACCCTCTTTAAGTGCTGGAGCCTCTTCACGGAGAAACTGGGCCAAATTAAGAGTTGTAAGATAGAACAGCATCTTCTGCTGCCATCTCTTAAACTCAGTACCGTTAAATTTTTCCAATTTTTCTCAATGATTTATTGGTACTTGAACATGATTCTGGATAGGGACCGGTGTTGGTGTAACAATTGGAGTACTACTTTCAGTTGCAGTAGCCATAACATCTGATTACAAAAATCAGAAAAACAAACCACAAATTAATTTTCTAGTTACTAAAACCAGAAAATAAATTATAATACAAAATAAATTTTATTTTCCTTGTTACTAAAACCAGAAAAATAAAATACCACAATAATTTTCTGTAACACCAGATAATATTCTGCAATTTTTAATGACACCAGTATATTACTACTAGTTGTCAAAAAAATAGACAGTATATTACTACTATCTGTTAAATAGTTTATAAATACTATTTGTATTTTTCAACCAGAATATCACTTTGTGAAAACACAGAAAATTAAATACAATAAACATACAAAAAAGATTCTGTCTTAAGATTGTTGGACAATCTTTACTGTATTTAAATAAATTAATTATGTTTTTGTACTTAACAACAAACATAATACAAAAGAAATAAATGCAGCAAAATGCAGAGATGAAATTGCAGAATAAAATGGACGAAAATTGTGTATCCATTCATCAAATGAGGGCTGCCTATTTATAGATGGATTGGTGGCTGCTGGTTTTGAATTAAACAGGTAGCATACCTATTTGAACAGGTACAAAACCTGTTGGTTTGAATTGGTACTGTTTGAGTTCAAATTCAAACAGATAAAACCGAATTTCCACAGATTTGAATCTGTCCGGGTTATTTGAATTTTAAACAGAGTTAATTCTGTTCAGGTGGGAAAAAATCGAACTCAATTTTGAATTTAAATTCCGAAAATCAAATTGAAAAAATTAGAATCTAATTTTACAAAAATAAATTCAAATGTTTTTGGCCCAAAAAGATAGGTATTGGGCCGAATAAGCCCAACCCAACCTCACACCACGCACCCGCGCCCAGGCGGAAGGCGCGCACACACGTGTGGTGATTTTTGGGTCCAATGGGTCTAGCTCATTTCGCCCATAACATCTCCCTTCTACAAACTTGGATACCCGTTGGGACACACCCTAAGTTCCAATCCTAAGCCTTATAAACCCATTCAAAACTTCCCACCAAA
The DNA here is from genome assembly GCA_036172215.1 of Camellia granthamiana. Classification (NCBI taxonomy): domain Eukaryota; kingdom Viridiplantae; phylum Streptophyta; class Magnoliopsida; order Ericales; family Theaceae; genus Camellia; species Camellia granthamiana. The sequence continues at coordinate 4,731,250 of CM069913.1, read as the reverse complement.
TCAATGTGGGACAGGCCTTATTCAAATATTTAAAGGATTTTCCACCAAAACTCCATTTCTATAGAGCATACTTTGGTTTCAATTTCCCATTCACTCGGTAAGGGTTTTTAGCAACCAAATATACCACGTAAATCATAACGCGGCATAGAACGCGTTACCAATTTGACCTGCGAAAAACGACGCACGGGTCCTACCTAAATAATAGACCAAAGTTTAGGAAAAAATTCTGTTTTATTCAGAATTTTTATTCAGAATTTTTTCCAACCTTTTCCAATAATTTCTAATAAGATGAATAAATTTTTTTGGCGTAAAATAAAAAAAGAATTCAAGATGAAAAAAGAATGTCATATATATATATATATTTTTTTTATACTGAGAGGGTCATTTTATGTACAAAATGATATATATACATATATATATTTTAAATTCTATGGCAAATAATAATTTTCACAAAAACAGAGGGGTCATGGCCCCCCATAATCTTCTCCTAGTTCCATTCCTGCCAAGACTCACATGACCATACTGCTTACCAATCACAATTTACCATGTTCTTTCATGTTTTTCAATTGGTCAATACAAATTCGTGAGTCTTACTTAGTGCTGCAAATGAACAAGGCCGTTTGTGAATAAGCTTGAACTTGACTCGGTAAAAACTCGTTCGAACTCGGTTCGTTAAATTTTGTTTGCATTCGAGTTCGAACTCGAGTTCGTTAAATTTTTAATAAATAAGTCCAAACATTCTAAAACTCGGTTCATTAGCTGGCTCGTTTAATATTTATTATTTATATATTAAATAATGTAAAAATATGTACTATAAAAAATAAGATAAATATATTATTTATACATTTAAAAAATATAAATGTAAATAATAATTAACTATAGATAGTATATTTATATAGGGTTTTGATTTGTGGCACTAAATTGGGGGCACTAATGCCCCTAATTTCCATATAAGGCAAAAAAAAAAAACAAAACAAAACAAAACAGTTACCCAGAATGGAAATTAGGGGCATTAGTGCCCCCAATTTAGTGCCACAAAACATTTTCCATTTATATAATAGGGTAGTAGATATTATTATTTTGGTAAAATATTGACTTTTTTTAGTATTATTATATATATTGTATATATAATTGTATAATCAAAGTTTTAATTATAACTTTAGTCTTATAAATATGTTAGTTTGTTAAAGCTTGTGAACAGAGTCGAACTTGAGTCAAGCTTAAACCAACCCGGTTCGAGTTCAATTTGTGAAATTTTTATTAAGTTCGAATTTAAATTCGTTAAAATCTTAATAAACAAATCCAAACATATTAAAATTCAGCTCGATTCTGCTCATTTATAGCTTTAGGGATGGTTTGAGACGATCTAAATAAGTGCATTTTTTTACTTTTTATGAAATATGAATTAGATATGAGTTAGATTTGAAGTGATGTAATAAAGAGGTAATATAACTTAAATAAGATAATACGACTTAAATAAGATATTGACTTTTTAAATTTTGAACTTTTTAAAATTATAACAAACAAAATCTTAGGTCAAGTTTGGGAAGTGTAAAAAAAGTCAAAAAATCACTTAAAAAATTAAAAAGTTATCACTATTCACCAAAAGTCAAAAATTACGACTGCACAACTCTTAATCCTAATTTTTCCCTACACACTAATTTATACAATTTTTTAATACATATTTTTTTATAAAAAGTCAAAAAATTAATCTAAACAATCATATTTTTTTCCTTAAATTTTTAATTCAAAAAGATAAAAAGTACACTTATTTAAAACACGCCAAACAACCCCTTAATTTTACCCTTCTACTAATCACAATATTAGACACCACCTGACGGGATGCAAGACGAACCAACAACTTGTCGCTTTTTTGTATGTTGCATGGCGGTGTCACGTGGTGGGTCCACCCTATACTGTCAGAACTTGCACAAGCACTCACATGTCACATGATCATGCTTAATGTCACCCTCTCTTTACCACTGCACACGTGTCATCTTGTTCCGGATATCACGGCCGCGAAACCACCGTTGATTGCGATTGAAGATTCAGAATGTGGGACCTCTAAGGCCCTACCACGAGGGTCTTGAAGGTTTCGACGGTCCAGATCCGCTTACACGACATTCTTATCGTATTCTAGCTTCTATTTTGTCCGCTTATTTTGTATTCTGCTTCAAGTCCGCCGACGACGCGCCAGTGTTTTTAGGCTTCGTTGGGTATAAAAAAGTCTAGAGTAAGATAATTAATAAGATAAAATATCACATCTAACTTATAATTATTTTATTTTTTTTTCATAAAAATTAAAAAAAAATAAAAAAATTTATCCCAAACCAAATTTTTAACTCCACACTAAGGCCTCGTTTGGGAACAGGTTATTTTAGTAACTTTTTGACTTTTTACGAAAAGATGTGCAGAAAAGTAAAGAGGTGATGTGACTAGTTTTAGTTGACTTTTTGACTTTTTGACTAAAATAACTAGTCCCCAAACGAGGCCTAAAATAATCAAAAAACCAACTCACATCCAAACAAAGACTTAGCTGTAAAGTTAAATTATAAAAATAAAAATCATAATTTCTTCATCTTATCTTCTTTTCCCTATCAACTTTAATCCATTTATTGTGCAAAAAAATATAAAGAAATTATTTTTAAAAAATCAAGATTTACCTTTATAACAAAAACAATCTTAATATTTTATTTTGTTAATTTAAATCTTAATATTTTGATTTACTTTTAATCTAAACATTTGTCCATTTTTATTAAATAAAATTAACGAAAAAATATATTTTTATCATTAAATCCAATGAAAAATGTATTTTATAAATTTTATATACACTTATATTGAATTTAATGACTAAATACTGTTTTTGTCCCTTTTTTTACTTAACAGAAATAAGTAGATAGTTTAAATTGAAAACAAATCAAAATATTAGAGTTTGAATTGATAAAATTAAAGCGTTTTTTTTAGTTTTTTAGTTTTTTTCATTCACAACAGCTAAAAAGCATGGTACTATTTTTTTATTTTTTTGTATAGAAAGATTTGTGGAATGAAAAGAAGAAGAAAGGCAAAAGATAGAAAAAGAAATTAATTTTTACTATATTTATTTCCCCCCCTTGAAATTCCAAGATATAAATATAATTTGAAATGAAGTGGATTTGATTTCAATTTTTAAGTTTGTATTACTACAATGGATTTGAGTAAAAATTTTGTTTGTGATTAATATGACCTTGCTCAATTATTTTGCTTTGGAATTGAGAAAAGCTATGTACGAGAAGGACTCAAAAATAAAAGGAAAATATTAGGAACTCCAAATATTTTATTAAATGTCTCATATGAGTCATTTTACGGGGGTTTCATGTTGGTCTCACATCTATTTGAGACATTTAATAAAATAGTCTGTAAAATATTTAGAATCTTTAATATTACTCAAAAGAAAATGTATGATTGGAACGTAACGTTGTATAACTTTTTATTATTATTTTTTTTTATAGGGAAAATTGCTAATCAATGGTAAGATTAAAAAAATTACGAACTGATGAAAAAACTTATAACTTCAACTATTCAAATTGATAAGTTTTGTACGGGAAAGAAATAAATCTTCTCGTATAATCCTGTTGATAGTCTGCGTTCCTCCGTACGACGTCGTTTTACTACCTGAAAATACAAACGTGAGCTAACCGGCGGGTGTGTGCCGGAAACCTCTCCGATGCCTAAGTCAACAAACTAAACAAATAGACAAAAGCTCTGTGTATTCGGGAATCAAAGTTGCGTTATCTCTCCATAGGTGATGTTTGTGAGCTTTTGTAGGTTTCGCGTGGCACAATCCTAGTAGGACTTTTACTCCTCCATGCAGAGTCCTCCTAGGATTCATACTTCTGAAAGATAATACTTATCCTTCTACACCCTCTTCACTGCTTAAACCAAGTGAGATGGTTTTATCATGGCTAAACTTCTATACGACCGAAGTAAGTATGGCTACGCTAGGCTATCGATCAGACCGAACTATACTTAGTTTGGTTCTGCCTTTTACTGCTCTTACTTCGGTTCTTAAAACAACAGCTAGGCTTGACCGAGCTAACTGTGTTACGCCGTGACCGGACTGACTCTTCTGGGCCGAGGTATTCGCAGTTCTCTTCTAAACCAAGGTAATAATAGTTCTTTGGGACCGGTCTAACTCGGAGTGAAACGATCTTACCAACCGAATTATCTGTATTGCTCCGCAGGACCGAGGTAACAATAAGACTTATTAGGATCGGTCTAACTTTAAGGCCTTTTTCTCGGCCCTTCGCATTATGGCCCATAATGACCCATTACCCAGTTCGGCCCAATTTTCACATAAATTACCCTCTCAAGTTTTATCATTAATTTAAAATTTATTTTGAAAACTTGCACTGATTTGTAATTTCTCTTATTTATTTATTTATTGGTGATTATTTTGCCTCTAACAAGAAGAGTGTGATTACGTAGATTATTTCTCTAAATAAATCTCCCAAAAGAAAGGTCAAAATTAAAATTGGATAAATTAGAGATTATATTTGGTATATATAGTTTGCCTCAATTTGACATTGATAGAAATTTAAAAAGGAAAAAAAAAATTATATATATGTATATATATAATCTAGGTGATATAGAGAGTGTTTGTTTGGACTTTTCTGAGCTAACTTATAGCTTTTAACTTTTGAAAAGTTATTTTAGACTGTTTGGTTAAACTTCTTTCAAACAACTTATGATTCTAATAACTTATTTTAAGTCAGAAAAGCTGATTCTGAGAAGTTACTCACCATTTACTTTTGATTATCAGTTTCTGCTGTGAACATGTTAATTTACGGTTATACTCTTAGATTTTTTTATTTTTTTAAAAATAGAAAAAGACCCAAATGGCTATAGAATATTATTATTATTTTTTTATGAGAAATGTAGATAAGTAGTGAATAATAAAAAATAAAAGTTAATTGAAAAAGTTACTCCACAGTTTATTTAACAAACATTACTCATCAACTCAAATCTATAATCCAATAATTACACCATACAGATTAACAGTTTCTGATTAAAGTTATAATTTATAATATGTTAAGTTATAATTTATAATCTGTCTTAACAGTTACACAAAACGGGGTCATAGTTAACTGTTCCACCTCAATGCATTTTAAGGAGAGCCAACTGTATGAGTGGCAAAGCATAGTAACAATATCGATGAAAAGTGCGAAAGTTTTGAAATTTTTTTAAATGAAATGCACTAATGTGTGACCAAATTTTCTAATTTAAGTCTTTTGGAAAAGTGCCAAATTGAAGGCAACAAATATAAATAAATTTCAAGTAATTACAAAAAGATTGGGTCCAAAAGTGCATTACAGTTAGGTCAAGTTTGGGTAAAGCCAAATAATCTAAAAAGTCAAAAAGTTACTCAAAAAGTTAAAAAGTTAACACTATTCACCAAAAGTCAACAATTACGGCTGCACAACTCCCAATTCAAATTTTTCTCTAAAAACTAATTTTCATAATTTTTTATTACACATTTTTTCATAAAAAGTCAAAAAATTAACCCAAACATCCATATTTTCAACCTCAATTTTTTTGTCCAAAAAGACAGAAACTAAGGCCTTAGTGAGTGGGGCCGTTAGATCAATCTCTGGATTCGGGTGTCGGCCTCTTTAATTTTCGGTTCATGTTTCAACTCACTTTTCTTTTTGCTTTGTTTTTTTGTTTTTTGTTTTTTTTTTTTCACATAAAATTTTCAAATATTTTTTTCATTATTGTGCTTATTTTGGGGCTCTATGTGATAATTGTGGGGGTCTTTCTGTCCCTTCATTTTCTACACTATCTTTTAAGTGAACATCAACTTACTTTTTATTTTTGTTTTTATTTTTAGACAACATAACTCACAAGCCCAATCCATTAATGATACAAGAATTCCCATATCAAAAATGAAAAATAAATAAATAAGAACAACTCTAACTTCTCAATTAAGTATGTACCAGAGTGATTAAGAATAATATTATATATATTAATTAATATACTAACATATGATGTGATATAATTTTAAAAATTTTGAATATTTATAATTTATATAATAGATAGAGTTAGTAATAATGACATAATACTAGTTGGTACACTAATGTGTATATTAATTAGTGCATAAAGCACCACCAAGCAACTAAGGCCTCGTTTGGCAAGTTAACATTTTAGTCAAAAAATTAAAAAAATTGCTAAAAAAGTCAAAAAGCCTATAACATATACCAAAAAGTCAAAGATTTCTTTTTCTTTCTATTTTTTGCACATCTTTTCGTAAAAAATCAAAAAATCACTCCAAACATACTAATTTTTTTACCTTATATTTTAATTAAAAAATTAAAAAATTACTAAAATAATATGTTCTCAAGCGAGGCCTAACTATGATAACTCGGTTGCAATTACTGAGTGATGGCTATAAAAAATATTTTTTATTTAGTGGCATTGTTTAGGTGCTACGTATATGAAAACTCGATAAATTTAGCTAACTAGCTCTCTTTAGCAGTAGCTTAGCCAAACAAAATGGCCATCCATGTGAAATTACCCTCTGGCTTTTTCAGGTCCTCAATGATGGCCATCCACCTTCTTTTTTTTTCTTTTTTTTTTTTTTTTTGAAATCTTTAGAAAATTAGCTATGGCTACCAATTTTCAACCTACACGCCACGTGTTATCTTAAGGTTAGTGTTTTAAAGTTGAATTGATGGTCATATTGGTAATATGACAATATGTCTTTTGTCCAAGTCTTCTATGTCTTTTATTTTAAGGTCTTTATCTATTGAGCTATCAGAATCGGGTGAAAGAGATCTGCTGTATAATAAAAAAATGGCTCAAGATAGGACGATTAAAGAAAGAATAAGTCTAGAGATATAAAAAACGATCACAAAATTAGATACAAAACTTTTATGAATAGATAAGATTTTTTAGAAATGACCCAGCAATAAAAAATATAAAATGTTATTCATTTATATATTCTATACTTATTTTTATAATTGATTTATGTGTTCATAGCAAAATCACAGTATAAAATCCAAACTGAAAATCCCATAACTTCTAATGTCAACCACCCAAAATAATATACTGCTAGATATGCTGGTGGCATAGCCAAAAAGATTTGGGTCATGGACCACTAAGAGGCAACTTTGTCCATTTTTGACTGTAATTTCCATGTCTCTTCTTCTTCTTCCTTACCAAGGACCAAGTGGGAGTCTTTGTCCCTAAAGTTCTTTCATGGGTGCCTATTTAAAATAATCTTTGTCGTACAATACAAAGAATTCAAAAATGAATATAAGTTTTGGAAGAAGAGCAAGTGCAATTAGGACCTCAACCATGACATTCACTTTCTTTGGCGTATTGCAAAACTGTTGGTTTGTGTTTGTAGAGTAGTTTTTGAGATAAAAAATACGAAAACTTGTTTGGTTCGCCTTTTTTTCAGAAATAGTTTTGGAAAATTGTTTTGGGGAGAGAGTTTTAAAAAAAATGATTGATTTGATGTGTATGACAGAGAATGTGATTCTGAAAAGTAAGTAACTAAACAAAATTTTGAGATTTTTTTTATAAAAAATTGTATGATTTGATTACTCTTGAAAATTTGTTTGTAGAGAATTTTTTCCAAAAATTTTTCTGAAAAACCAACCAAACAAGGGCCATTTTGGCAGATTAGTAAGTGAACAATATTAAAAATTTTAATGGACATTATTGGTTTAGAACTTTGCAGGTACTGTTAATGATGTGAGGAAATTTTTTCAAAAGAGCTAATCATGAGCATTTTATATTAATAACGTAAATTTTCTACAATATGAAAGGACAATTGCTAGGATTATAGTGGTTACATTTGTTTCTTGCATTATGTTGTCATGTTCCATAATTAAGGATTAATTAACAAAAAGTTGCTCATAAAAACAAAAACAAAAAAACAAAACAAAAACAAAAAGTTCATTTCATAAATATAAAGTGACAATGATGTTTAATTGTGACTGCCTTGTATAATATAGCAACAGAAATGTTTTTTGCCCCTAAAAAATCTGTCTCTAATGGCTAAAACGACGTCGTTTTGGCCATTTTCCTTTATTTGTTTGTTTGTTTTTTTTTTTTTTTCCTCATGTCTTGATTTTCTATTTAGGGATATCCGGAGCACCCTGTTTTCGGGTCCCCAACCACTGCTCATATAGAAATTAGTTGTAAGAGAAATAATTACCTATCATTTGGCATCATAAGAAAACCCGACAAATCATAGTTTTAAAAACTAAATAATTGTCAAAAGTGTTTGTTAGTTTACTCTTCACCATTATATAACACCATTTTGTATTATCAGGAGCAAATGCCATTTATATTTTATTTTTTTGGTAGTGGTCGATAAGCACTGAGTGACTGTCAGAAAATATAAAAAAGAGAGGAATAAATTAAAGTTTATTTTCTAAACAAATCAAATTAACTCTTTTTTTATTGTAAGAATTAATTAAATTTTATAAATCGTTTACGGTTTATTGCAAATGAAAATAGGCATCAAATAATTTTTATTTATCATAATTTACTTTTATTTTTTTTAACAAAAGTACTACAGACCTTAAGACTCCCACGCATTTGTGAGAGAGAAAGAGAGAGAGGGGGGAAAAAAATACATAATGAATAATTACCAATCAATTAAAGATAATGAGAGTCACCTATTTTGACGTCTTAAGCATTACTGAAAACACATTTTTCTACTCAAAAAATCTTTTTCAATATAGTATTGGATTTTCATCTCTTTCTTTCTTTCTTTCTTTTATTTATTTTTTAATAAAAAGTCCCAATTGGCTGCGAGTCTCATCGGTCATCACTCCTAAAGTGATGGTTACTCTGAGATTACAAAGGGACAAACACACACTCTAAAAATATATAAAGAATAGCAACAATAAATTAAATTGTGTATTTGAAAATCCAGAAACAAACAGGAGGGTATTGAAAACAACTAAAATTAACAATCGATGAAGAAGTGGAAGAGCACACAAAAGGAATACATACATGTATGATTTGAATGACATAAAAGAAAAATATTTGAGGGTCATAATTTTTATAATTTAAATGGTTTAAAATTGTCAAAACGACGTCGTTTTGGCAATTTTAATGTTGTTTTGTACTCAAAACGACGTCGTTTTGACAATTTCGAACCATTTGAGCCATAAAAATTGTGGCCCTCTACCATTGCTGGACATAAAAATGGTTTCTCTCTAGTCACACATGCACAAATTAGTCCAAAGTTTGAAATGAAGATTTTAAAGAGTTGAGGTTTCAGAAATTACTTTTAAATAGTTTTATTTATTAGAGTCATTTAATTATATAACGATAAGTTATGAACTCACACATAAATAAAAATTTAAACTTACACTTCTGATACTGGGGTCTTTTGGGAAGAAGATAAAAATGTCAATTTTTTGACTTTTTAATTTTTTTATACAAAAAAGTTATAAAAAAAATTACTTTTTTTAGCTAAAAAAATTATTTAAAAAGTCATTAAAAAAAAAAAAAACTAAAAAAGCACCACATGATTTGTACATACCTAAAAAAAAGAAAATAATAAGAAAATGAAAGAAAATCTCAAATCCATGTAAGACAGAACAAAAAGGTTGTAGGGTGTAGACCGGCGCACCACATGCGGCTTTCTGGCTGTGGGACCCAGCCCATCAATTCCCTTGATTTGCGTTCTTTGCTAGCTTTTCCATGTCTTGTTTTTTAATCTGATTTCGTTCGCATCACATGCTATGAATTTGAATTTTTACGTGTGCGAGTTCTTGAGTTATGGCTTCACGAATTAAGGATTATTTTCGGACGATAATTAAAAATTAATTTTTTAATTTAAAAAAAATATATATATATAAAATATAAGAAATGATGTGATAAAAATAGATTAAAAATTAAAAAATAATTTTTAATCATCTTTCTAAAATAGCACTAATGGGTGCTTTGACAATCCAGTAAAAAGTCAATTTTTAACTTTTTATCCATTTTGGGTCACATTACTTGCCATATTTTTTATTCACAAAAATACAAAATAGATTAAAAAATCAAAAAATTAACTTTTTACCAACTTTTTAAAACACCACTAACTCTGAAGCCTTAGGAGTTGTTTGGGATGACCTAAATAAATGTACTTTTTATCTTTTTACGAAATATGTACAAAAAAATAAAGAAGTAATGTGATTAAAAAAAAATAAAAAGATAAATTATTTCTCATATGCCAAACTTGGCCTTAGAATCTAACTCAGGAAGTCACCATTAGGCATTTCGTTCACACAAGTGGACAATACACCTATTTTGGAGCACTGCTGGAACCCCAGTGCCCCCGCTCCGACGTGGGGCAGTGTGAGCAAGTTCAAAGAAAAAAAATAAAATAAAATTTTAACCAATCAAAAATCAGTGAGGTGGTGGGACCACCCCCACTGGGGTCCAAGCCAATTTCCCCTATTTTGATTGGTGTAGAAAAATAAGACAGATTCAAAATCTTTGAATTCATAGGTTCAATTTTAATTTTTTTTTTAAATCTTAAATGTATAAATTATTTTTAAAAAATTACATTGATTTAATAATTATAATTATATAATTTTATCATATTTATTTTAAAATATTAAATAATAAATATGATCTGTGATGCAATATACCTTTTCTTTTTATGTCCTTCAGTCTCAATCATGTCTGTTTCTTTTGCATTGTATTTAGAATGGTAAACGAGCCGAACCGAGCCGAGTTTTGTTGAGTTCGAACTCGGCTCGTTTACTTATCGAACTCATTTATTGAGCTCGAACTCGACTCGATAAGAAATTAGGCTCGAACTCAGCTCGGCTCGACTCGCTAACATTAATGAAACTTGAACTCGGCTCGACTCGACTCGATAAATTTTTTTTAAATATTATTTATATTACTTAAATAAAAAATATTATTTATATTATTTTATATATAAGTAATGTATTTATATTGTTATTTATATATATATATTTATATTATTTAATATATAAATGATATATTTATTATATAATTTAAATAAAGGTAAACGAGTCGAGCTTATGCGAGTTCAAGCTTAGCTCGTTTACTAAACGAATCGAGCCGAGCTTGTTTATGAACAACTTGGTTCATTTGCAACCCTAATTGCATTCGTCCATCTAATGGCCTTGTTTGGCAAGTTGAATTAGTATTTGTTTAGGTTAAAATTCATAAAAAGATAAAGGTTTTGTTTGGCAAAGGTTAAAATAGTCAATTTTAGGCTAAAATCCACAAAAAGATAAAATAGGCTAAAATAGTCAATAAGATAAAATGTCACATCAAATTCATAATTATTTCACTTTTTCTCTCACAAACATCATATCCAACTACAAAAAAATCTAACTATCTTCCCAAACACAAAAATTTTAGTCTACTAAAATAGCTAAAAATTAAAATAGCCTGCTAAAATAACCAACTTCCCAAACAAAGTCAAAATAAGTTTAAATAGTTAATAAGATAAAATGTCACATTAAATCCATAATCATTTTACTTTTTCTTTCATAAATATCACATCTAACTACAAAAAAATCAATTTTCTTTCTAAATACAAAAGTTTTAACCTACTAAAATAGTCAACTTCCTAAACGAGGCCAATAATGTAACATTTTCACTGGTTTATATTTAACCTTCATCCCTTTGATATTAAGGTGTCGTTTGGGAAGTGGGTTAGTTTTTTGACTTTTTGATTTTTTTGGCTATTTTAGCCTGTGGCTAAAAAATCTGGTTTGGGAAAGGCTATTGGTTTTTTTGACTTTTTTATAAAAGAAATAATGTAATGATTATGGGTTGGATGTGATGTTTTGTCTTATTAGGCTAAAAAGCCTGTTTTGTTTTTTGTGACTATTTTAGCCAAAAATACACTAAAAGCCTCTTCCCAAACAGAGGCTAAAAGTATTTTTTTAAAAGATAAATATGATAAAATTATATTATTATAATTAATGAATTAATTTTAATTTTTTTTTTTTTATGTATAATCTACGCATAATGACCTAAAAGATGAACATAATAAATTTTGGATTTGTTTGAGATGTGGGTTGACTTTTGACTTTTTAGTTATTTTTGCCTGAAGTTAAAAAAATCTCGTTTGGGATAGATTTTTTTGTCTTTTTTAACTTTTGTGAAAAAAAAAAACTGAAATGATTATGGTTTGGATGTTACATTTTATCTTATTAATTTTTTAATTTTTTTTTGTGACTAAAATAATTAAAAAAATCAAACTTTTTAACGTACCAAACGAAGACTTCGAGTGGAGCCCGTGATAAGTCTCACTACCCCAGACAATATAGTTCAAAATTGGAGAAAAGCCTTATACAACCTCCAATTCCCCCCAGATAAAATAAAGATCTCCTTTCAAAAACACCAAAAATAAAATCAATTTTTTTTTTAATAAAAAGATACCAAAGTGGGCCCTAGTCAAATGGTTTGGGCTTGGTTACTTTATAAGATCTTTGTCAAATGGTTTGGCCTCAGTCAAAAATTTTGGCCATGCCCTGTGATATTACCAAGCAAAAAGTCTATTTTTAGCCAATATATTTGTTTGAAGTGTCTTAAATAAGTGCATTTTTTATCTTTTTAGACTAAAAAATTGAGGAAAAAAATACGGATGTTTGGATTAACTTTTTGATTTTTATGGAAAAATGTGTATTAAAAAATTATATAAATTAGTGTGTAAAGAAAAATTAGAATTGGGAGTTGTGCAGCCGTAATTTTTGACTTTTGGTGAATAGTAATAACTTTTTAACTTTTTGAGTCATTTTTTGACTTTTTTAACTTTTTTTCAACTTGCCAAACTTGACCTTAATTGTGTGTGGGTATCAAGATATGAGCTCCATTTTGTCAACAAGTTCCATGTGAGATGTGAGTATATCCTTAAGGTGTTGTGTTATATATTAAAAAATTTCTTAAAATTTTGTTTAAAAAATAAAATATGAAGGTAAATTTTTTTTAAATTATATATATATAACACATCTTAAATTTATACTTTATACTTCATTTTCATAATAATACCGATAATTATTCACCCTCCAACCGATTGTGTTTGAGAGGAATTGGAGGTTTGGGTAGGGCCATTAAAAGGCCAAATGCTCAGTCATTCTGCTGGTGAAAAATCTAATAATTCGGCCTAGCAAGGCCCAACATTATCTGTCCTTAATTTTTTTTTTTTCCTTATTATTATTAGGAAAATGTTTTTTAGCACTAAAAAAAGTGCCCCTAATGCCCCTAATTTCCCTTTTTGGTAACTGTTTTTCTTTTTTTTTATAACTGTTTTTTTTTTTTTTTTTTAATTTCCTTAAAAGGAATTTCGGGGCATTCGAGCTGCCCCTTTTCGAGCTGCACATCAGTTCCGTTATTATTAATGAGTACAGGACTTTCAAAATTAAAGTACACTATAAAAAAAGAAGATATGAACTTTGAATAAGGAGTGGGTTAAGGATCTTTTTAATCAAATTTCGCTATTTTTTTATTTAAAACACTCATAATCACTAGATCATTCAAAATCTCAAATTACAGTAGTCTGAAAAAGAATATTTAGAGACAGAGAACATATTAGACATGAATTTACTCAAAAAATGTTGTGTTTCAATGGATTTTCCAAGAACTTATTAGATATGAACCGATTTAAATAGCACACATTTTCTTTTCGTTCTTAATGCTTGAGTTATCCTATTTGCTAACTGTGGCGACACACACAGATAAAGATGGAGAAATAGTGAGAGAAAGAGAGGAAATAGACGTTGAAAAGGAAGGTACAAGTTGACCACATTGGGGCACCCAATGTTGGGTGAGTACAAACATAACGTAGGACATAGGGGGAGGGTACGTGATCAGAGAAGGATTTAGAATTGAGATTTTGAGAAGTTATTTTACATAATTTTAAATTATTTTAAAATTTTTAATATAATATATAATATTTTTAAAATTTTTAAAGGTACGGCCATCCCTAACCTCCCTGGATCCATCATTGCATGTGATAATTATAGCAGTTGGGGTAGACAAATGCAAAATATCAAAAGAGATCTACATAGGGGGCGTCATGGTGTCTCTCTAGTCGAGTGTGCGGCACATATGGTCCCATAGACACTTGGTTAGTTTTGGTACACGCATGCATTACCCATATCACTCTTTTCTTTTCCTTTTTGTCTCTTTATTTTTTTTAACAAGACTTAACTATTAACAAATTATTTAAAATTATCATTATGTTATTTAGATTTATTTTACAAATAAACCTGGTATTATATTTTTAGGTTTATAAGTATTTTGTTTTAAAGTAAAACGTCACTATTAAGTTAAATTATTATGTTTGAAAATTATATATAAAATTTATGTTCGTATATCATCATTCAATAAGAATGCATTTTAGATAGGTATAAGAAAAATGCTTGGGACCTCTAATTAGAGGTACCACTAGTGATGTGGCAGTGGGTCCCATCCACTGCCACATCAGTGCTGTGTCTTGGTTTTTTTTTTTTTTTTTTTTTTTTTTGCCTTTTCCACCTCATTAGAGGTGTGTTTAGAGCCTCTAAATTAGAGGTCTCTAGCATTGTTGTAGATATAATCATAGAAAATTGTATAATGTAATCATGATGAAAAGAATAAGAAATGGTAGAAAAAAAAAAAGACAAGATGGTTATTTAAAAAAATTTAGGACATGATATCGAAAATTTGTAATGAGATTACAAATCTTAGAGAGGGAAGTGTAATTTTTCAACTGTGAAGGGAGATTTATATTCAACAGAAACCTCAAAGGTGTCAGTGTAATTTATCCAAAAAATAATAAATAAAATAAAATTATTATGCAGTCCACAAAATTTGAAATGAGGTCATCCAACTCCTGAACATTTGTTTTTTTTTTTTTTAGGTCTTTGCAGAAGGGTCATTTCTAAATATAAAGAAGTTTAATAGAGGGATTAGAGCAACTCCAATACCAATAGGCATTATGTCTAATAAAATTATATAAATAAATTACACACTGTATTTTGCATAACTATTTTGCCTAGTTTATATTCCAATAACATGCTTTACTTCTAAAATTGTTTTGTCTAGCTTTTAAGACTCTGAAAGCACCTAACCAAGAGAGAATGAAACAAAAGTCATATGTTGTCTATCCTATTAGAGCTCTATCTTATGTTAAAGTTAGAAAAAAATGCTTAAAATGCTCTAAATGTCTTTCCTATGCTTGTTTGTCTACGGTAATACGGATTGACCATGTTTGATTACCAATTATAAAAGACAAGACAAGATATTATTGTTTTTGCTTGCCAGCTTTAAAGATATATCATATATAGGGCATTTTGATCGTTTTGTGATGATTTTGTTTTTTATCTACGCTCCCTCATTTTACGCTCCTTTTTTTTCACAGCAAAAAAAGTAAAAAATAAAAAAAGGTCTTTACTTTTTGCGCAATGGCAGTAGTTTCATGCAATAATAATTAAAAAAAAAAAAAGGTGAGTTTGAATCATGCCCTGTTTGAAAACAATGGCGTATTACTTGTTAGTTATAATATCAAATGGGCAATCTGTGATAGTTGAACAGAACAGAAAAAAACTTACAAATATCAAATAAATAAATGTAAATTAATTTCAAAGAACAAATTATTAAACAGCAGTGGGTTAGATTTCAGTCCAATCCCTGAAGACACGCCACCCATTATATGTACTGTCTGATCATTAAGCTTAAAAGTACAAAATAATCAGTGAATTGCTGAATTATATGGTTAAATTGTTTTACATTGCAAGGTTTTAAATTCCAAGTCAATGCTCGAACACAATTTGGTGAATTGACTTAATTATTTAGTGCCTAACACAATCTATATGCAGATTGAACTAATTCAAGACCAAACGTCTGAGTGTGAACCTTGAGAATTACCAAATGCGAACCAGTCAAATGCGGGTTGAACTTGTAATTTTAAGTGTTTAGATTTGAGGGGTGATTATATATATTGCTCCACACCACTTATGTTTGGACAAGTATCATGTTATCTTCTTAAAAGAGACTTTTAAGTAATGGGAACTCACAATTTTAGTCAATAATATACAAGTTAAAACACCACCTAAATTTGCTCTAAGATCAAATTATAATTTCTCTTATCCTTAATGGGTCATTTATGTGAGTTAAAATCCTCTCCTTATCTCTCTCTTTAACTCGCTACTTGCTAGGCTATTGGGCTAACTTTTGGGTACAATTTCAATGCTCCAAACCATTCACATTTTAAGATTTGTTGAGTACATTATACTTGTAAAAAATCAAGTTGACTGGATATCAGAAAATATGTGTTCAAAAACTGTTTATTAAATTTTAAAAAAAAATGATTTGTAGTTTGATGATCCGAACACGCAATTTCTGATATCCGATCAACTTGATTTTTTGCAGGTATAATATATTCAACAAATCTTAAAATGTGAACGGTTTAGATTATCGAAATTGAACCCAAAAATAAGTCTAATAACTTAGCAAGTAAAAAATTAAGAAGAGAGATGAAGGAAAGGATTTTGATCCCATTTATGCATATTTGAAATTTGAAACCATTATATACCCACTTGAAGCTGCATAGCAATGTGAAGTAGTTTGAGTTTGAACTTTGAATCGTCCACTCTCTAGTGTTTTGAGTGTGAATGTAGAGTGTGAATGTCCAAATTTCAAAAGATGGCCTAATCATATTCTAAAAATTAAAAAATAAAAAACAAAACAAAAGTGAAAGTATATTGTTTTTGGGAGACAGTGCCAAGGTCTCAAACAACAATAAAGCTTCCACTATGAAATCAAGGGATGGATGACTTTTTGATTTCTCATTGGAGACCCTCCCAAGTCTTCAACTACACATCTACCATTTTCCACTTTCGGCAGCTGAATATGGAGCGCCCTTTTAAAAGTTCATTCAGAGCATTGCTACCAAGTCCTCTATGCCTTACAATATTAGGGCAACCAAAACTGTCCCAAACTTGAATGGCAACCACCCAATTGGAACCGCCTTCAAGAGCCTAAATCACTTAAAATTATTCAGTCTTTCAAAAATAAAATATAATTTTATACCCGATCAATAGTATTTTATCATTTTTTAAATTATTTAAGCCATACAATTACATAATCATTTATTATTGACCGGACACATCATATTTTTAAAAAACAGACAAAAGGGGTACAAGGTTATCATTGACAAAACAAATGTAACCAGCAACTATTTTAGAATGACAATGAGAAATTATCAAATGTTTTTGACATAATACATAATTATGTTCTCACCTAATAATATGAGAAATGTCACTATTTTATAAAATAAAAATAAAATAAATAATTGAATGTGTGTAATGAAACAAACATATTGATATTAAGGAGACTCATATTAAACTTATTATATCAATAATTATAAATAAAATATAATTTAACGTTCTCTTGAAAATCTTACTAATAACAATGTACGAGCACGCAATTATCTTCTCGTATAATCTTGTTGATCAAGTCTGCGCTCTTCCAAACGTCGTCGCTTTACTCCCTGAAAATACAAACGTGAGCTAGTCGGCGGGTGTGTGTCGGATACCTCTCCGATGCCTAAGTCAGCAAAATAGACAAATAGACAAAAGCTCTGTGTATTTGAGAATCAAAATTGTGTTACCTCTTCCATAGGTTATGTTATGAGCTTTTATAGATTCCGCGTAGCACAATCCTAGTAAAACTCTTATTCCTCCATGTAGAGTCCTCCTAGGAATCACATTCCTAAAAGATAATACTTATCTTTTAACACCCCCCTCACTGCTTGAACAAAGTGAGATGGTTTTACCTTGGTAGTATGACAAAACGACTGAGCTAACATGGCCATGCTAAACTGGCAAATATAACCGAGCTCTAACCAGCTCAGTTCTTCCCTTCATAACTTGTACCTCGGTTTCACCTATTGAGACCGAGCTAACCGTAGCAAGCTTGGGCAGAGCTAATCTAGAGCAAGGTACTGAGGAAAGCTCAAAACATCTCGGCTCAGAATGGCTTGACCGAGCTAATTGTTACCACTCTGACCGTGGTGACCGGGCTAACTTCAAGGCTCTTTTTAGACTGAGCTAACTACAAGGCCCTTTTACTCGGCCCTTTCTTACTACGGCCCACAGAACGGCTCATTACCCAGCCTGGCTCAATTTACTTATAAATTACCCTCTCAATTGCCCCTTAATTCCATCTGCGCAGCATGATTGGGATTACCCGTTACCAGTCGAGCTAAAAACTCTTGCCTTTTAACCGAGCTAAAATGCTGTCGGGTTATCGATTGGTACGGTTACAAAACGTCTCTTCAGTTGTACTGTAACTGAATCGCTTCACATTCCATGGACATGTGGCAAACTGTCATTCGCCTAGCGTAGCTATCACGCCGTCTTCGTACTCTGAAAAATTTGAACAGTCCCATCTTTTCTCTCTCTCTCTCTCTCTTTACACCAAAACCATATACTTCGAACCATTTAATTCTACTATTCATCTTATTCTCTCTCTACTTTTTGAGCTTTCCTTCTTCCTCATCACTGCGTCTGCAAAGCTCTTTCTTGCGACCTCGATCCACATCCTCTCGACTTCAAACTGTAAGTAACTCAATCCATTTGATTTTTGTTTTGTCTAGTTTCTGTAGTACGTAGCATAATACTTGTATGCTTTTCAAAACACATATACCTTTTTTACTTCCATTTTTCTGGGAAAGAACCACATAATAGAACCACTGTATTCATGAATAATCTGAAGAACGATGCGTTTTAATCCAAAATCTCACTTTAACCGAACTAGGAAGTTGTTTGTATTAGGTGCGAACCTAGCCAAACTGAACGACCGAACTAAAACTTCATGCCATACTTGTAGTTTCAATAGGTCTAGGTACCTTCTGTTTCATTTAGCTGAGCTAGCGAACTGCACTAGGTTTGCGCAATACTATGCTAGAAATCCTCAACCACCGACCGAGCTACACCTTGGGGCCAAACCAGCTCCCTAACTTTGTAAAAAACCGAGCTAAGAATGTTGCATCATAAGCTTCAACCGTGCTACAAACTCCTTATATACTTAACCGGGCTAAAGTTTCTTCGCCCAAACCGAGCGAAGAATGGATAGTGTCCCACGTAGCCGGGCTAAGACAACATTAATTTTACCTTTGTTACTTTTAGCACGGTCCATCGATCTGTGCGTAACACTTTTCCTTTGCCCTTTACAGACTCTGACTAGGTTGCCCAAGCACTCATTTGAACGCTTCAACCAAGATACTCCATATCATCTCAGTACCGAGCTAACACTTGAGAATAATTTATACCTAATTTAAGACCACATGGGGAAATATAGGTTTATAGTAAACTCACCAGGGGCTATGGCCGAGTTCTGAAGGGACTACCATATCCCTGATGACGTCCATCTTAGTTTAGCCGAACTAGACACTACCCCTTGGGGAAAACTCGGCTTCGTTCCCTTCACCCTCCTTTCCATTGTAGAAACCGGACTCCGTTTTCCCGTTCAGCCTCTTCTTTGTGAATTCCTTAGACAAACCAATCTCTGCCCTACCCAGCTTTCCACAAATTCATACAAGATAATAAATGGCATCGCCGAGCTAAACCGTCGGCTTGGCCTCAACCTCGGTCTGGCCAAACTATTCCATCAAAATTCATTAGGCCAAAACGAAGACGACTGGGTATATTATCTAAGAATAAGACGCCGCCAAGAGAAAATAATAAAAAATACCCCAAATAAAGATGTAAACGATGATGATTTTTTCTGGGTCTCTGGTAACTTCGAAGACCAGGAAGCCCAGATCCCGGGTGACCGAATAAACTGGAACAAAGGTGTAGCCGGTATGAATACCTCGGCTCACTTTTTGCATTCCTTACACTGTTTGTAACTTTTAAATCGCACTAACCGTTGTAATTTTCCTTCATACAGATTTAAACTTTCTAAAGTCACAGTACAGTTACCCAAACCTTGACACCCTCTGCGCCGCACTAAGATACCCCAATCGAAGTTGGGCCGAGTTACTCAACTTCGAGCCGACCTACAGATACAGCAGCAGAAGGAAGACCAGGATGACAGACTTCCTCTTGGAGCCCTCTTCTGAACCTGATCCAACCCTCCTACAAATCAATCTTATCCCATTGACTGCAGAACAAGAGATGGCCAAAAAGAGAGCAGTAAGAGCTCTTATCACTGAAACAAACCAGGCTGAGGTACCACAAGCCGGCCAGACAAACGAGGCCGTGGTAGTGCTTCCCACCTCTTAGCCGTCATCATCTCGGCCAAGCAAGCGTGCTCAGACTTCCACAACCGAGCCACGCCTTGTCGACGAATATGAAACCATCCTTCCCCAGACCACACCACCGAGCCCACAACCGGAACGCTCAGACCGGGCTAGCTCTTCAGAATGGGTGCCTAAAGTCACATACAAGAACCGTGCTATCACTCACTCCGACTCAGTGGTTGCGGAGAAAGATCATTCACTGGCCTTCAATCTTGCCAAGAGCGTCTATCTGCCAGCGGATATGGAACATCACGACCACCTTACCGAGCTAAAAGCCATCCGCTCGGCCACCAAATCGATGATGTTGGTGAGTTCTCCATTCTCTTGTCCTAATTTGTACATCTGTTTGTTCGATTTTGCTCAAAATTTGTTTCTCCTATTACAGAGAACCACATCGCTCATAAGCGCGTGTTGGAGCTTCGAAAAACCACAAAACAGGTCGTGGCAGAGGCAGATGCTAAATCGACTGAGCTAGAAGAGGCCAAGAAAAAAATGGCCGAGCTACAAACCGAGGTGGCCCGCCTGACCGGTCTTGTCAGCTCGGCTGAAGCAGATAAGCAAAAGGCTGCGGTCGTGCTGAAAGACAAATATTTGCGCGAACTAGCCAAGCTCGAGGGAAAGAAGAATGCTGCGATCGCTCGGTTGGAGAAGAGCGTGGAAGACGCCGAAAACCGGGGTTACAAAGAGGGGGAGGCCACTTACATCCAACAATGCAAAGCAGCGAAAGATATATTCTTCAAATGTGAATGGAAGGCGGCTGTGGCACAGCTCGGTCATAGCCAAGAGACCAAGATCTTCCTCAACCCGCCTCCTCATTTCATACCGAGCTACATGGTGGAGTATAGTACTGCCATTAAGTAACAATTTCATGAAGAAGTGGACGAAAAGGAGGCAACAGAGCCCAACAATGCCCCGATCGTCACCAATGATCCTGCTTTTCAATCAGCTCGGGTGGAGCCACCGGTGGAAGACTTGGTTGATTCTGTGACCGAGCTACCTGCTGAAACCGGGCATCGAGTTGAACTGGATGCGAATCTTGACGACTTTTTTGCTTGATCTTGTACTTTCTTCTTCTTACTTTTGGAAAGAACGTGTAACCGGGCTAAAGTCCCATTCCTTTGTAACTCTTGTATTTTGAATGAAATCTTTTTTCTTTTTCCTCGACTGTTACTTCAGTCTACTCCATGCATTTATTTTCCAACTGTAATCTGAATGAAGTATAACATTTTCTGGCCGAGATACCTACCTCAGTCTTAACCTTGTAATCTACCTGGTCATACCTACCAACCTCTTTAGCCTAGGTTTTTACCTCGGCTGAAAATCACTAAAAGTTGTTATTCCAGCCAACCACTCTTCAGCCTTGATCCTTATCTCGGCTGAAGAGTACTAAAAGTTGGTTATTCTAGCCAACCACTCTTCAGCCTAGATCCTTATCTCGGTTGAAGAGTACTAAAAGTTGGGTATTCCAGCCAACCATTCTTCAGTCTAGATCCTTATCTCGGCTGAAGAGTACTAAGTGTTGGTTTTTCCAGCCAACTACTCTTTAGTCTAGATCCTTATCTCGACTGAAGAGTACTAAGTGTTGATTTTTCTAGCCAACCTCTTCAGCCCAGATCCAGATCCTGATCCTAGCTGAAGAGAGCTCAAAGTTGGTTATTCCTGCCAACCTGAGCCAAGTGTTTGGTTATTCCTGCCAAACTTCCTGCAGCCTCGATCCTTATCTTGGCTTAGGAGAAGTGAGTGTTGGTTTTCCAGCCAACCTCTTCAGCTCAGATCCTGATCCTAGCTAAAGAGAGCTCAAAGTTGGTTATTCCTACCAACCTAGAGCCAAGTGTTTGGTTATTCCTGCCAAATGTCCGGCAGCCTAGATCCTTATCCTCGGCTTAGGAGAAGTGAGTGTTGGTTTTTCCAGCCAACCTCTTCAGCCCAAATCCTGATCCTAGCTGAAGAGAGCTCAAAGTTGGTTATTCCGGCCAACTTTGATTTCATTGCCCCTAGGTCCCTAAAACTATTTTTACAGAGGAGAACAATTTATGCTGAAAAAGAAACTACTTGTTTTATTGAAAAAATAAAAACTACAAGTAAGTTTAAAGAAAAGCTAAAAATAAAATAGTTTGAGATTGACAGTATTCCATGGCCTAGGAATGGCTTTGTTGTCTTCATCTTCCAAGTGGTATGCCCTTTTCCTGCTAATCCAACCACTTTGTAAGGTCCTTCCCAATTGGGCCCTAACTTGCCATCTCCGGGTACCATGGTGTTTCCCATTACTTTGCTTAGCACCCAATCTCCAATCTTGAATTGCCTTGGATGTACTATCTTGTTATATTTTCTGGATGACTCCTGCTGGTATGAGGCAATGTGGACCAGCGTTCTTTCTCTTTTTTCTTCTGCACGGTCGAGCTCCAATGCTATGGCTTCTCCATTTAAGTCAGGATCAAAATTTTCGCTTCTAATTGTGGAGAGGCCGACTTCCAGTGGAATTACTGCTTCCATGCCATAGGCCAAGGAGAATAGTGTTTCTCCAGTTAATCGTCGAGGTGTGGTACGATAAGCCCATAAAATTCTATCTTGTATTCTTCACAAAATCCTCTAAAAATTTTACCATCGAACTGAGTGCCGTTGTCAGATATTAGAGCTTTTGGTATGCCGAATCGAGTGATGATATTCTGCCAGACGAACTTCTTCACATCTTTCTCCTTTATTGATGCTAATGCTTCCGCCTCCACCCACTTTGTGAAGTAGTCTGTTGCCGCAAGAAAAAACTTTCTGTTGCCGGGTGCCGTTGGAAGTGGTCCTACTATGTCCAAGCCCCACATTGCGAAGGGCCATGGGCTAGTTAATTGTAGAAGCTCTCTGGCTGGTTGATGTATTTGGTGTGCGAACTTCTGACATTTCTAGCATTTCTTGACATACTTCTCTAAGTCTGCTTGCATGTAAGGCCACCAATATCCTTGTGAAATTGCTCTTTAGGCCAATGATCTTCCCCCTTGGTGGTTTCCGCATACGCCTTCGTGTATCTCGAACAAGAATGCTTCGACTTTGCTGGGATGAACACACTTTAGGTAAAGTCCTGTGAAGGATTTCTTGTACAAGGCCATTGATGGGGAGAGCCAAAATCTTGCGACTTTGCTCTAATTTTGTTG
The DNA here is from genome assembly GCA_036172215.1 of Camellia granthamiana. Taxonomy (NCBI): domain Eukaryota; kingdom Viridiplantae; phylum Streptophyta; class Magnoliopsida; order Ericales; family Theaceae; genus Camellia; species Camellia granthamiana. The sequence continues at coordinate 4,707,844 of CM069913.1, read as the reverse complement.
GCTTTTTTTTTCTCTTCGGGTAAGACGTTGTCTTTTAAGAACACTATAATTAGATCTATCCATGAAGGGCCTAATTCGACGTAACGTACCTCTTGTACTTCGGGTTCTTCAATGCTTGGTCTTGGTAAGTAGTCAATCAGTAACGGATATAGGAGGGATGTATCTGCCATCGAGGCAAAACCTGCTAGTTCATCTGCTCTACTGTTTTCTTCCCTACCAATCTGCTCTATCCGCACTACTTCGAACTTCATAATCTCCTTTTTGATTAACTCTTGGTACTTAGCCATCCTTTCATTCTTTGCCTTGTAGTTGCCTGAAATTTGGTTTACCACCAACTGTGAGTCACTGTAAACCATTAGCTCGGTGGCCTTCATGTAGAGTGCTAATTTTAGTCTTGCCAGAAGCGCTTCATACTCCGCTTCGTTGTTTGATGCTGGAAAGCCAAGGTTGACTGCTTGTTCCACTGTCAGGCCATCTGGTGAGATAAGGACTATGCCAAGTCCTGCACCGTGCCTGTTGGACGCTCCATCCATGAAGAGCTTCCACATCTCTCCAACGAACAGCTTCCAGCAAGTAGAGGGATCGAATGATGCCTTGGGGTCAAGAGTGTTGCTGGTATTTTCTTCCAAGTCCATACTTACTGTTTGTCCCTCAGTATCTGACTGTACCAAATTTTTGTTTGTTGACCAGCCTTGGCCTGGTGTAGCATGGTTTGCCTCTTCCTCCCCGTCTTTACTCCGGTCTGCTGTGAGATGTGGCTGGGCATCCTGTATCAGGGGTTGCACATTTCCTGCAGCGCTCTCCATCCTCATTTCGGTTATACCAGTCAAGTCAACTAGGCAAATGTGATGACTTCCTGGTGTGAACTCTGCCACAAAGTTTGCCAAAGCTTGGGCTTTTATTGCAGTTCTGGGTTAAAACTTGATGTCAAACTGTCCCAACTCCACTGCCCACTTGTGATAACCCTCATCACCATCTACTGATGATGTCACTGATTACTGTTAAACGGAGACTGAATATGATAAGTGACTGTATAAACTGAAAGTCTGAACTGATTGATTGAGTATATGAGTTTGATTGCATTTCTATCTGTTTGACTGGTAAATTATCTGTTCATGTTCTGTGTTTAAATTGCGAATTGAAGGCCTTGTCGGCGGCCGAATCAGAAATTGATTAATGTTTTATGATCATTAGAATTTATATGATTTAATGGTATATTTAATTAAAATGTGTTTTGGTATGATTAAATTAGATTGAATCAAGCTAAATTAAAAGAGTTGGACTTAATTACCTTATTGCCATCCTTAGTGGGTTACTTAGAATAATATATTGGAGCCTCATTATACATTTAGCCAACATTTCCTCAGCCATTGCATGTCTCAACTGACTAGAGTAAGAGAGATGGGGGAATTGGGGTTTCAACTAGGAGATTGACTTGTATTCTTGAAGAATTGAAGAGAGGGTTGCATAAGTGAGCTTGTATATCTTGCATTCAAGACCTAAGGTACGATATTTACCTTCTTAATTGTGAATTCAAGTTTGTTCTTGCATGATTCATGAGTCTTTAGTGACCTAAGGCATGAATTGGTTCAAAAGTGTTAAATTAGAGCTTGAATCTTGCATGCATGTGCATATCTCTCATTTTTTGAGGTTGTTCTTCATAAATTTCCACATGCATGTTCATGTTAATGTTAAGGGCCATGAATTCAACTTGTTTTTGGAAGATTTAGCCCATTTGAGCTTGTATTTGAAGCTTTGAAGATGATTAAGTTCATGCATGTCATGTTTGAAGATTGTTCATGAAAATTGGTTTGAAATTGAGTTGAATTAAATTACCCTTGGGCTTTGATTTCTCAAATTGAGCTTTAAATCATGTCATGCTATGTGTTTACAAGTGTTTTCCAGAAAATTAGCACAAGAGGATCGAATTTGATGCATTAGAAGTTGATTTTGAGCTTGAGGTTCAAATCTGGAATTTCCAGAATTTGGACTCACGCTCGAGTGAGGGATTCCACGCTCAAGCGTACCCTCTGGATCATGAAGTCCACTCGAGCGAGAAAGGTGACGCTCGAGCGTGAAATTCGTGTATCTAGTACTTTGCATGAGGTTGCAGTTCGCTCGAGCGAGAGAGTTCACGCTCGAGCGAGGACTTGTGTCTCACGCTCGAGCGAGGGTCGAGCGCCCGTCGAGCGTGAATTTTGAGCATCCAGTATTTTCACTGTAGCTTGCACTGCTCGAGCGACGGAAGTCACGCTCGAGCGAAGCTCCTTTGTCTGCATGTCCGCTCGAGCGTAGAAATCCACGCTCGAGCGAGGCCCCTGTTTTCTGGAAATTCTGAAAATATTTTTAAAGTGCATCTTTGTATCCTCTTTCCATTCTAGGCATTCTTAGGCCTAGTTTAAGGCATCTTAATGAGGATATTGATGTAGAACCACACCGAGGTAAATTAGGGATTAAGTTATTATTTTCCCAACTGTGTAGCTTAGTGTGTGTTCATTCTGTAAACTGTGTAGGGTTGGCATCCGAGAACGCTCCAGCTTAGTGTAGCCCAGAACTCTGTGAGTAACAATTGTGTAAAGATATGTTCAACTGTGAATATTTCTGACTGTTTAACTGAACTGCTTTCCGAGCTGAAACTGTTAATTGAATGAATGTATGTCCTATATTCTGAACTGTATTGTGGCATCCTTAGCAACTACTGTTACTGACTGTTACTGTCACAGAGATCTCTGTCGGTTCCCTTGTTGGGACCACTACTGTTTACTGATTAATGGCCATCATTTACCGTTCGGTCTTTTAAGACCTACTGTTCACTGTACTGCTATGCTAATAGATGTACCACATATCACTGAATGACTGAATGACTGGTATACTGAATCAATTAACTGTTTTCAATACTGAAAGGACATTCATTCTTAACTCCCTTTACGCATTGTGTTAT